>CAJQZJ010032660.1:358107-398948 GCA_907164525.1 Lophiomys imhausi | reverse complement strand
GTCTGCAAATATTGGTCACTCACTCAAAGTCAGACCCCCAAGAGAATCTTTATCATCATTTTGAATCTAGCGCATATGAGAAAACAACATTTTCAGTTTCCCATGGGTCCATGGCCTTGGAGTCTTTGGTATGGCCATGCTCATATTAACAATACATATTCACTTAGGTCTTCAAGGATTCCTCTGTTACTGGCATGAAATTTAAAAGGAAAAACGTAATACATACATGATTTTCTTAATATTTTCATTGTATGCTATCATTTGAAGGCTTAAATATATTGGTTTTAATTATGTTTAATAATTGGGTGAGTTATTTTCTTAGTTTGAGGATTTTCATGGGGATACATGGCACCACAGAAAATCTCAATACCAGCTCATGCAAAGTTTCCTTTCTTCCTTTTCTCCAAGATCTTGATTTGCTCTGGTTCTATTCTTTTTTGTCCTTCAAACTAGGTAAACATGAGATTTTAGGCCTTGAACCTTTACCTCTCTCTCAGGTATGACTTAGAACCTTGACAACTCTATTTATAACCAATACTACAGACTCCAGCCTATTTCCCATCATGTCAACTTGACCTATTTTGTTTCAAGTCAACTACAGTTTATTGAGAGGAAATTCCCGAGGGCTGTATTTTATTAGCTACACTTCAAAGAAGAGAAATTTGAGTCAAAAAATCAAATAATTTTATAAAGAGAAATTATATTTCAGAATCAAGTCAGCTCTTCATGATTTGAGTCATCAACCATATTTAGCTGCAGTATTTCTGAGGGTAGAGATTAAGAAAACTTCTTTTAATATAGTGATGAGATTCAAAATAAAATAAAAAGTGATGCTTTTACTCTAAGTAGCAATTTGGTCATAAATCTAGATGTGTAGGAGTATATAGACAAGCAGAAAACAGTGATAGTGTTATAAGGTTTAAACTGGTTTTAACTGTCAAGAACAAAGATAGAAAATATAAGATAGCAAAGTTATGCACATTGAGGTTGATATTTTTGATAGGAATCATCTTTGCACTTAGTTATAAATCTTTGCTATACCCTAAAGTCTGTGTACATAGAATATAAAAGCAGAAAAGAAAACAACATGAGGAAAGAAAATGGTCAACATGAATGTGAAACAAATAACAATACCCAGGGGAGGAGTAAAGAAATACTATTTTTTTCTCATGCAAATGTGTATATTTTTATATAGAGAGATCCTTTTGTGAGTGGGAAAGGAAGACAGTAGAGGATGGTAGAAGAGAACTATAAAGGAAACTAAAGGCACTGTTCTTGAGTGTTTGCCCAACTAACAAATGCCCATATTAAAGAATGAGAATCTGAGAGAATAGTTCAAGTTCTGAAGAACATATTTAGAAAATATTTACTTAATTTTATGTGTGTGAGAGATCAAGCATAAGAGAGACAGACAGCATACCACAGCACATGCGTGGCAATAAGAAGACAACTTTGTGGACTTAGTTCTCTTATTCTACCTTCATTGTGGGTTCTGGGGATTGAATTTAGGTTTCCAAATTTGTTAAAGTTGCACCTGTAACCATCTTGCCAGACACAAGCTTTTATTTTATTTTACTTTATTGTTTTTGAATTTGTGGAGATTGAAGCTATGGCCTTATGTATATGAGGCATGTGCTTTTTTCTTCAATGAACTGTTATCTCCAGCTGAAGAGTAAGGTTTTAATTTATCAGCAAAATATCACTTGTAATCATTCTGGTAGTCTAGTATTGGTATCAGTGGCAGAAGCTGAGCTTATAGGGAGGGCCATTCTTTTGTAAATGTTACATGTACATGTGAACTGTAAATTAAACAATCCTCTTTCATATGTATTTAGTTCAGTCTTTGACCAAATCTAGATAAGATCCACCCTTTACAGGAGGATAAAATGAAGTCACTAGACCAAGTTCTTTGATATCTGGGTCTAAGGATTTAGGACAGATGCATGCTTTTCAAGATTTCAAGAAACAATTCCTAGACAAGAATTCAAGTTAGAGTTGGAAAGAGTTTTGTTTGACCATACCTTATTGACTTATTGTCATTGTGTTTTGTGAAAAGGAGACTTACAGCTGGAATACAGTTGGGCAAAGGTCATGAATTATTGACTGAAGAATGGATTTCTCATGTGTTAATGCATTTGTTCAAATGTGAAGCTTATGACACCATGCTGTATACTTCTTACAAGAAATTATGGATTTCCAGGAGTCCTGAATGCAAATTCTATTAAGTTTCTAGGGTATTATGTGACATAAGATGCAACTGACAAACAAACAACTTATCCTTATGGTAGTAAAAATGACTATTATGTGATTAGTTTCTTCTGGCTTACACACACTTATGTAATGTACTGAGAGGCACTCTTCAGACTACTTATAATAGCTTTTAATTTTTACAAATTGCTAAAATTTGACATTTTTGTCTTTTATTTTATTCTCTTAATTGTTGTTCCTGTTATAAAGCTTCCATTTCTTCAGTCTACCAGTATTTCTGAGTTATTCTGTCTTTTTGTTGTTACTTCACAGCTAGAAGTGGTGTCTTTTGTAAATTTTCCAGCTGTGATATCTGTGAATATTAATGATGTGTTGTTATGTACACCATTAGCTCACTAATAAAATGCTGGGTAGATTGAACAACGAATTAATTTTATAGAGCCATTGTGGTTCCCTTTCCCCGTTTCATTATCTATCTGTACTTCTCTACCTAAACTTGAGATTCTAACACCCTTAAAGAATCCATGATTATATTAACTGATGTGGTGATGTTATGCATTCTAAATGTTAATTAACCTGCTCCCAGAATCCTGCTTGCTGCATTCCAAGTGATGTTGTGTTATCTGTCTTGTTAACCATTGTCTCTGATTAGTTAATAAATGCTGAGGCCTGAGATTGGGCAAAAACAGAGGTAGGTAGGACTAAGGTACTCTCAGGTTTCTAAGCAGAGAGGTTGATGGGTAGGAGAAGCCTTCAAAAGTAGAGAAGCCAGGTAGAGCAGGAAGGAGGAGGCATACAATGGGGTAGATGAAAGAAGATTATGCCACGTGGCCTGGACCATTGCCATGATGTGGAGAAAAACAGCCCAGGGGATGTATGTATATTAAATGGGACTTTATACAGGATAGAATTATAAGGTAGCTTAGATGAGCTTAGATTGCTCAATTCAGGTCAAGGCTTGTTAAAATCCATCAGGTGTTTGTGTGTTTATTTATAATGGCGGGTTAAGGATTAACACCACCAACCAATTAACTTTAATATAAACACTGGTAAATAATTTAACCAATTATTCCTACAATTAACCCATTCCATAACTTTTTAATTCCACAAACACAATAGTCATAAGTACCAAGCTATTGTTCTTTAAGCTTTGGTACTCATTCTTTAATTATCTATTGCATTTGATAAATTCTTGTCTGCTAAGTTTTTTATTCTGTTCCCATTTTCTCCAAATAGTGACATATTCTCCTTGTAGTCCAGTATCTCCTACATTCCACTTATAACTTGGTTGTCACAGTTGTTTTGCAGTAGAATATCTCTCATGTTTACATGTCTGTCATTACTTTGGGCTATGAATATCTGAAGTGCAGACATCCTGTTATATTTGTCTTTATTCCTTGGTGTTCAGAATAAGTAGGCACTTAGTCAATGTTTGCCAACTAAATGAGTAAATTAATAGCCTGCTTCTCAGTTAGTCCATGGAGGCTTTAATTTGAATAAATCAATGTCTTATAAACAATTTTTATCAGAGTGGTCCTTATATAAATATTGTCTAACTTATTTTACTCTTCCAGAAAATTCCAAGTTACTTTAACTTCTTGACATAGCTTAGTACTTTTAATCACTCATAAAAAACTAATGATAATGAATACTAACTTACTATTTTATCTATTCTTAGAGATTTATTTTTGAGATTCTTGGGTTGAAGTATCCTTGTTATTGAAAGACAATTTATCTCCATATTATCCTAACTATCCTTCATAGCTTAAGTGATAATATTTGTTCAAGGGGAAAAAACCATCTACTCCCAGCTGCGCTAATTATGAAAGCATACACTGTTAATACTTAAAAAGAATGTCTGTTTTCAAAGTATGTGGTGTCATTTCCTCTGCAGTATTGATAAACCTACTCACTCTGAACTCTGTTTTACACCTCAGGAGTATTAATGGTAAATTAAAACTAAGACACAGATGAACACTAGTAATAGCTGTGCTTTCAAAGAGTTAGAGACTACATGGCTGGAGAGGAGGTTCAGTGGAAAAACATACCTGCTGCCAAGACTGAATACCTCAATTCAATCCCCCCCAAAACAGTTGAAAGAACTGACTACTGTAAGTTGTTCCTTGGCTGCCATATGTGCAAGGTTATACATGCCCACTAACCACATACACACATACTTGAGTTCCCCAAAGATATTCTAGAATCGGCAATAATTTGTTTTTAATAAGCTAACTTATTTCTTACAAGATGATGATTTATTTGCTCAGTATTATTGATCACTATGACAAAAAAGGGGGGATTTTGGTGGGTCTAGCTGTGACAGGGGAAATGCTCTTTATGCAAAAGAAACAAAAAAGAAAATATTGTACATAAAAAAACAAATGAAATTTCCAATGCAAAGCATGATTAAGTAAGTACAGAGTAGAACTAGGAATTAAGGTTCAGGGAAGAAGAGCTCAACATGAGAATTAAATTCAGGAAAATGCAGATTAATTTGTAATTTCCTTTTATAACAATGGTGGAATACCCTCAAAGCATACATATGATTACCATTCTCCAAATATTACTCAGTTTGTGGATAATGTTTCCATATGTCTAGTTCCTTATTTTTAACTTGAGTACAATTATATATTTCTCACTTATTAATGAGCAAGGTAACAATTTCCAGACCAACAATCAATTTCTGTAATATACTTCCCAGTTATCTTAGTGCCTGGAAAATATGAAGATCCTGAGGAAAAGTGTATATGTCTGTCTTTATTTGTAGACAAGCCTGAATTGGGACTGGGGGTGAATAATAAATAGCCCTAGAAACCTGTGCTCTATGCCCAAGCTTGCCTCTGGGAAGATTCCTGTCATACACTATTAATAGAGACAATCAACTAAAGTATAACTTCTACCAACAGAAAAGAATTTTGGATACATGTGTCTATCTTCTGATGGGTCTACCATAGAGGAAAGTGTGACCTTTCTAAACATGCAGAGAAAGGCAGATTTGGGTGAAATTTTGCTATATGCACCATTGCCTCATGTAAGCATTTCTTCAATTCTAAAAAAACATAATGCTTCCACTGACATTTTATTAGTCTTATAAAATAAAAATATAAAAGAGCTATTTTATTGTTTTGTTTTCTTTATTGTGTTGACTAAATAACTTGACATATTTGTGACATATTTGTATTTATATATCCCATAGTAGTTACTGGTAAAAGTAGTTCACTAAGTTGAGTTTGTCTCATGCTACTTCAAAGAAAAATTGGAAGATTTTGTAAATATAGTTGAAAAAATAAATATGTACATGAAGTTGAATGTGAACGAAAATATGGGTATAAACATTAAACATTGCATTGCATTTTAAATATTTAGATTGTTTTTAAATTGCAGCATGTGTGGTTATATCTGTGTGACTACAGTGGCCCTGGTGAGCAGAAGAGGGACTCATGTCTCTTAGAGTTGGAGTTGGAGTTGAAGATAGTTGTGAGTTGTCTGCAGAAGATGCTGTGGACCAAAAGTGGACCCTTTGCAAGAGCAGCAGGAGTACTTAATTGTTGAGTATACCTGAAAACCCTAATATGTATTATGCATACATGATAATGTTTCTAAATTAAACTATAGGCTTAAGAGCACACAAGTGACAGCACAGAGTTACTGTGCTGTCAAATAATTTAAATTATTAAGGACTGAAAAAGAAAATGTAAATAAATAATTAAAGATCACAGTGAACTCTTATAAAGGCTGTGAAGGAGGGAGTGAAGTGAAGGAAGAATGTGTGATTAAATTACAATCTCCAAAATGAACAAAAAAGCAACAAAGAATATGGGCATGACTTAGACCAAGTGTGCTGGAATTGGTGAGTGTGACAGGAACATAAATGAAAGTAGTTAAAATGTCCTTGAGATGACCTTGATGTCCAGAACAAGCAGAAAGAGATCACATATGTGAAAGAATCACAAAAGTCTTTCAAGAAAATAAAATATTGAGTCTGTTTTAGTAAATGTTCTATTGCTGTGAAGTGATAGCATGATCAACTTATGAAAAGAAGCATTTAATTGGAGGCATGCTCACAATTTCAGAGTCATAGTTCATTGTCATCAGGGCAGGGAGTATAGTGGTACACAGTGCTATCACTGGAGCAGTAGCTAAAAGCTATATCTGATCCACAGACCAAGAGAGAGTTAACACTGGGCCTGGCATGGACTTTTGTAATCTCAAGGCCTTCCCTAATGATACATTTCCCCTAAAAAACCCACAGGTACTTCAACAAGTTCCTACTTCCTAATCCTTCTAATCCATTCAAATAATGCCACTTCCTGGAAAAGCTCTACCTCAAGACCCAGCCATACCACTCTGGGCATATATCCAAAAAATTCTTCACCAAACCACACGGACATCTCAACTATGTTCATATCAGCTTTATATGTAATAGCTAGAAACTGGAAACAACCCAGATGTTCCTCAACCGACAAATAGAAAAGAACTGTGGCACATTTACACAATGGAATACTACTCAGCTATCAGAAACAAGGAAATCATACAATTTGCTGCCAAATTAATGGAACTGGAAAAAGTCATCCTGAGTGAGATAATGCAGACCCAGAAAGATGCACAAGCCATGTATTCACATATAACTGGATTTTAGCCATATAGTACAGGATAACTATCCTACAACCAACAGACTGAAATGAACAGGAACATAGACTTTATTTCCTGTTAGTGGGGCACTTTGCCCTAGTGGAGGTGCCAGGTAAGCCCCCAGTGAAAGATGAAGCTCTTAGCCCTCATATGACTGCTGAAATGAGGGGTGTTTATATGTGCAGACACCTCACACTAGAGGAGTAGGATAGGTGGGAGAGGGAGGAGGTGGTGGAAGTGTGGGACTGGGAGGGGTGGAGGGAGGAGGCTGTGATGGAGATGCAAGTTGAAGTAATAAATAAACATTAAAAATAGTTCATTCTCTGCATTAGTTACTTTTCTTGTTGCTATGAAAAAATATCTGAATATCTGAAAAGAAACCTTAAGGAAAGGAGAGGTTTTCATTGCTTAACAGATTGAGAGGCTAGAGTTCATCATGATAGGGAAGGGTGTTGTATTGGAATCAAGGGGTGACTGTTCACATTGGCAACAACAGTCTTGCAGCAGAGAACAAATGGTTTTACACCAGTGATTTACTTACTCCAATGAGGTTCTACCTCCTAAAGATTCCACAGTCTTCCAAAGTGGCCCCATCAGCCATGAACCAAATATTCAAACACATGGCTTCATCATGAACAGTTCTCATTCAAGCTACACTACCATTGTATAGAAGAAAGATGAGGTTTTCTCTAATGAAGATAAATCTTGGCCTTGCAAGAGAGTTATTCCTTGATAAACAACAGAAAACAATAATAAAGTACAATGTCATTTATTAGGACACATATGATTACTTATGATTTTTGTACTCTAAAATAGATGTGCTAATTCCATCCCCTTTCTAGATGGATGACTATTCATTAAATCCTTGGTGTTATTTAATATGTATGTTTCATATTTTGCATAATAATTTTACAAAAAACATTACTTGAAGTCTCAATTTGTGCTGGCTAGCAATAGTGTATGAAAACAGAACTATGAATTCAGAAATTATTTATAAAAGCTTATTATGTACGCACAGAACACAAACTCTACAGGAAGAGCTGAAAATTACCTTGAAAAATGACATCTATATAATAATAGTTACAATTTAAGTAACTCAAGTTAATACAAAATGACTACATAATGGGCTTAAATTACAAAACAGTACTTTCTCTGTTCATGCTGGTACAGCAAGCTTTGCAGAGAGTTTTTTTTTTTTTCACCACAGTATATCACTCTGACCCCTGAAATATAAGTTAAAATCATGGTCTACTCTTTCTATTATTACTTAGGAGTAGATATAAAGCATAATAGGTTTGATTTAGAGACTCCTTATAAAGCATTATTTTAACATACGTGGAATTAAATTTGACATTGTCTTCAAGTACCATGTGTCAAAAAACAAGGGTATCATGTAGGAGGTACTTTTTGAATAACCACCTTCCTAAGTGTCCCATGTTGTTCATGATAGTTTTTACTTTATTTATCTTTATTCATTTCCTGTTTTTTGTAGATAACATATGAAGTCACAGTGCCTGCAGCTTTAAAGCTATATTGATTTTTAATTCAATAATCATATTATCAAAAGGTTAAGATTAAGTGTGTTTATGAAGGCATACTTTGATGTGCTGACTTCAATGATTCATCTGCCTCTGAATCTGAACAGGTTTTATTCCACAAAGGTACAATTGCTCAAATCTCTAATTATTCAGAATTCTCATCTCCACTTTTGAATAATACACTGAGAAAATTACATATACTTGCATAATTGGACTGATCTATGAAATAATAGCCAGTTGCAACTGATTTTTGTTGTCACATGCTAGCCAAAATAAAATATCACATAGTATTATGAAATGTCAAAAGCAAAGAAGTCTGCTGGCTTTTAATATCCATGATTTTCCAACTCTTATTTTTCTAGAAGACCCTGAAGGAAATATAGAAAATAGAATGATTAGCTGTAAGTGTGAGGGGCAGAGCACAGAAGATTCTCTAGTCTGGACCATGTTAGATAGAGTTAGTTTGACAAGGAAATACGCGGATTTACAAATCTGTTTGAGCCTGGAGTATGCCAGATGCAAGAAATACGCGGATTTACAAATCTGTTTGAGCCTGGAGTATGCCAGATGCAAATTTTGCCTTTCTTTCTTTTTTTGTTTTGTTTTGTTCTTTAAATGATACATATTTGAGCTTCAGAACATCCTTGCACAAATAAAAGGTTAGTGATGTATTCACAAGACTGTGCAGTCATCCCCACTAGCTCCAAAATAGTTTCACAATACTGTAAAGATTATCAGCTATAACTTCCCACCATTACCCACCTCCAGCTTCCGGCATCCATTAACCTGAGCTCTGTCTCCATGGTTACTTGTACTGATATTTCATATAACTGCAATTACATTTATACCCTTTCATTAGTGACTAATTTCCCCCAACACAATGGTTTCAGTGTCCTTCTGTGTTATAGCATGTATTTGTACATGACTTCTTTTTAATACATGAATTATATTGTACTTTATGAATATATTCATTGGTTATATCTAGTAAGTATTTATGAATATTTGGTTGTTTCTATATTTTGGCAAATACACATAAAGCCACTGTGACATTTATGTATATTAAACTACTGAGCTATGGAATTCAATGATTTAGTAACTCTAAGTTTAGCTTTTTGTGTAATTTTCAAATCATCATTATAGTGATGTATTTTCATGAGTAAAAGTAGGAGAAATTGCCTATTTCCCCCCACATTTTTTCAAACAATTCTTGTTTTATTTAGCATTCTATCAATTTTTACATTTGGGACATTTCAAATACAGTTTGAAATCTATTTCAGCCAGTGTTGGGTTATCAGGTTTCTGATGACACATGGCCTTGAACCTCTTTTTCTGTCCTATTAAGAGTGAACCTCTTTCCATGTGCTATTGATGCTGACCTTCTGTTTTATTTTCTAAGTTTGGAGGTATCCAAATCATTCTTTTGCATGTTCATATCTGGTTGTGTCACAACATGTGTTGAAAACTCTTCTCCTCACCCCATTAAACTGCCATAGTAATCTTGAAAAATCAATTGACTGTATGAGCTTGAGTTTATTTCTGGACTCCTACTTTTATTTACATATTACCATTTTTAAAGGCAATATTACAAAGCCTTGGTTACTTTAGGTCTGTAGAAATTTAGAAGTCTAGATATGAAATTTTTCCTTAAAAAACTTTTTATATTTTTGTGCTCATTTCTTCGGTATATGAATTTTAGGATCAGGTTTTAAACTTCTACCAAAGATTGTAGAAGTTTTAATAGATATTTTTAGATTTGATTATAGTTAAAATTATTACTCTTTATTTCCTAATTTGTGAATATGTAATTTCTAAATTTTATTTAATATTTTCACCAATATTTATTGTTTGCAAAGTACACATATATATATAATTGTTTTATTATGTTTATTTTAAATTATACTGTATATATTTTTGTTCTGGTTGAGTTATATAATATAATTGATTTCAAATACTTTTCTATAACCACACTATATTCATTTACTAGCACTGAACATGTAAATGAGAGAATTCTTATGATGATTACTTAAAATTAATGACCAAGTCACATGCAAGTGGAAACAATTTTAAATCTTTCCTATCAGGGCCTTTTATTTTGTCTTCTTGTCCAATGGACCTGGCAGGAAGTTGCAATGTAATAGTGTGTAGAAATGGTGAAACAAACATATTTTTCCTTTGCCTGTTTTTTAAAGAGAAAACCCTTATGTTTTACAAAACATAAGCTGTTAGCTATAGATTTTTACATAGATCCCCTTTAGCAGTTTGAGAAAGTTTCTTTACATCACTATATTTTTAGTATTTTTTAACATGTGGGGATAATTGGTTTTGTTACACACTCTTTTTCTATAATATAATATATAATTATTATTTACATTATATTATATGATTATATATATACATTTTCTTTTGCTGTTAATATTGACTTTATGTATTGAATTTTTCATTACTAAAGTAAATTCCACTGTGCCATGGCTTATAATCATTTTATACATTCCTGGGTTTATTTGTAAGTATGTTGCTGAATATTTTGACACGTATAAGGTCTATTCTTACTTTTCATGTAATATCTTTGTTTGAATTTGTTCCTTTAGACTGACTGACAACATAGTTCATTTTCTGATAATTTTGTGGAGTTTGTGAAGAATTGCTTGTAATTTCTTAAAATATTGATTGAATTATGCAATGGAAAAATCGAATTTGTGTGTTTTCTTCATAGAGGTTTACTTATAATTGCTAAGTCAATGTTTCCTTTTTTAAAAGAACATTATGCATATTTTCTATTTTTCTTGGGTAAGTTTTATACTTTCTAAAAATTTGTTAATTTTATCTACTTCATTTAACCTGTATACATGAAATTGTTCACAATATTATTTTATAATATTTTATATATCTAAGTTTAGTGCATTTGGTCTTTATCTTGCCTTACTGTTTTCTATATCCTTCCTTCGATTTGCAATCTTCATTCTATATATAAGAAAATAGAGACCTAACAAGCAAGGTCATATAGCTAAAATAATTCTTGTGAAAATCTAAAAAATTGATTGCTTTATTTTAAATTTTAATAGTTTCTATGTATCTGATATATCTGAGACACCATATATCAGAATCAGATGCAAGTTCGGCATCTATTACTCAAGTTTAAACCTTTTCAGCATTGTCCATCTTCCTACATTTGTATGTAAGCCAAGTGATATATAAAATTCATATTCTTCATTTATATATTTAAAAGCAAGGTGTAGTTCGGTCCATTTGGCAGAAAAATGCATGATTTCCTTGTTTCTGGTATCTGAGTAGTATTCCATTGTGTAAATGTACCACAGTTCTTTTATCCATTCATTGGTTGAGGGACATCTAGGTGGTTTCCAGTTTCTAGCTATTACAAATAAAGCTGCTATGAACATAGTTGAGGAGATGTACTTGTGGTTTGGTGAGGAATCTTTTGGATGTTGAATTTTTTTATTTTTATTTATATTTTGTTTTGTTTTTTTGAGGTTTTTGTTGTTGCTATTGTTGTTTTTAATGTTTATTACTTCAAATTACATCTCCATCACAGTTCCCTCTCTCTCCTTCCCACCCTCTTCCACTTATGCTACTCCTCCACTTTAGGTACCCCTACATATCAGCTCCCCTCATTCAGCAGTCATATGAAGGTTAAAAGCTTCCTTTTGCACTGGGATGCTACATGGCAACTCCACTAGCAAAGTGTCCCACTAACAGGTAACAAAGTCTCTGTTCCTATTCTTTTCAATCTGTTGGTTGTAGGATAGTTATCGTGTACTAAATGGCTAGTATGGCTCAGGAGTTGGATGGCTGGATCTTGAGGTAGAGCTATTCCAAATTTTCTAATATATTGCTAGACTGATTTCCACAGTGATTGTACAAGTTTGAACTCCCATCAGCAATGGAGGAATGTTCCATTTTCTCTACAACATTGCCAGCATGTGCGGTCATTTGAATTTTTGATCTTAGCCATTCAGACAGGTGTGAGATGGAATCTCAGAGTCCTCTTGAGTTGCATTTCTCTGATGGTTAAGGATGTTGAGCATTTCTTCAAGTGTCTCTTGGCCATTAGAGATTCCTCTTTTGTGAATTCTTGGTTTAGCTCTGTTCCCCATTTTTGATTGGATTATTTCATTTCTTGGTGTTTAATTTCTTGAGTTTTTTATAAATTACAGATATTAGCCTTCTGTTGGATGTGGAATTGGTAAAGATCTTTTCCCAACCTGTAGATTGCTGTGTAGTGAACTAACCCAGATGCAGAAAGATGAACATGTCATGTATTCACTTATAACTGGATTTTAGCCATTTAGTATAGGATAACTATCCTACAACCAACAGATTGAAAGGAACAGGAACAGAGACTTTGTTACCTGTTAGTAGAACACTTTACTAGTGGAGTTGCCATGTAGCACCCCAGTGCAAAAGGAAGCTCTTAACCATCATATGACTGCTGAATGAGGGGAGCTGATATGTAGGGGTACCTAAAGTGGAGGAGTAGCATAAATGGAAGAGGGTGGGAGGGGGAGAGAGGGAACTGTGATGGAAATGTAACTTGAAGTAATAAATAAACATTAAAAAGAACAACAGCAACAACAAAAAACAAAACAAAAAATAAATAAAAATAAAAAAAAAAGCAATGGGTAATCTTGTTTTATTTTCCAATTTCTGGCTTAGGTACCTGTAGAGAGTTAGATTAATACAAATTATATATAGGGGTTTCTGATACAGTCTCTTAATTTGGGGCATGAAGATCAACTTGGCTATGACCAATTAGCTTATCAGCTTGTGGAAAAACAAGGATGAAGTCAGGTGAAAACAGGAAACAAATGAAAGACCCCTGAAATGGGGACACCGCCCCTGGGGCCCAGCGTCCAAGGACAGAGACCGAGACCACCGGATGCAAGTGCAAGAGGCAACTTTATTGTTTACACAGGCGCCTGCGGACGCTACAGCCTTCGGGTGACTGAGCGTGCCGGGCCACAGTGAAGGTTGATTATATAGGGTTGGGGTGGCAAGAAGCGGGCTTACAGAAGCAGATGCATGGTTACAGGGTTCTCATTGGTTGATTTAAATGAGGCCATGGGTTCAGGTTAGGGACAAGCTTGGCATTCCACAAGGCTATCATCAGCACATTTTTTGGTTTCCCCAGTTCCTGGGGCCGGTGAGTCAGTTGGCAGATGTTTAACCACAGATATCCTGTTTTTGCTGGCCTCGCCCAGTGTGGAAGGTCCCTATCTTAGGCAACAATACAATGACAGTTTACAGAGAGGCATAAGCTTATCTTAGGCAACAATACAATGACAGTTTACAGAGAGGCATAAGCTTATCTTAGGCAACAATACAATGACAGTTTACAGAGAGACATAAGCTGGGGTCTTTCACAAACAGGAGACTTAATGGACTGAAAAACAAGGTTGAAGCCAGGAAAAACAGGAAAGACTTAATGGACTAAGAAACAAAGTATTTGGCCTGGCATTGCTTTCAGCTGCTAAGTGGGCAGAGGCCAAATTAAGCTGAAGCAGGTGAAACAGGAGAGATCCTATTTAAGGACAGTGGATGGAGCCCCATCTGAGAGGCCCCCCATGGTAGAGAGCTCTGAGAGTCCTGATGGAGAAAGTGCTGGTGAACTGATGGCCAGATCTCCCTGAGGCAGAAAGAAGCTGGTGAGCAGAGAAGGCCTCAGTAAGACAGCAAAAGGCCAAGGACTAAACCCTGTGCTCAGCTTTTGCCTAGAGGGGTTTGGCCTGTTCGAACAGTGGCCTAAATGAAACTGTGGCCAGTTTTAAGGACTGATGCAGAGCAGCAGAGTTGCTGATACAAAGGAAATACAGATGGCTGAGGTCTCCTAGAGAGAAGAAAGCCCCAAGCCTTATTTAATGTGAGACTACCATAGCCAATTTACCCTGACAAATCTACATCTGAGATATTCCAGAAAAAAGAACTGCTAAGTGTGTTAAAGAGTCTGCCACAGAGACTGTGTTCCTGATGACTGAGGACCTGCCCCAGAGACTGTATCCTTCTAAAAGGTTAGGAAAATAGTTGTCAATAGGTTTAGTGGTTAGGCTAAAAGGGTTAAAGGAATTTATAGGGTTAATAGTTAAGAAATTGTTGGTATTTGTTATAAATGAATATTGTTAATAAATAAGTATTGATACTTTTAAAAAGTTCAGTAACAGGCACCCCCTCTTAGATTTTCTTTGAAAATCAATTTGAAGCTATATCACTGCCACACACTTTTGCCATGGCAAGTGAAATCCTGAATCTATTTTCATTCTTCACTTCTCATCCTTTGTGAAGTAGGAAGAATTCTATGCACAAATGTAAAACATTGCTCTTTGATGTCCATATTCTACAGTGTACCTTCCTCAATCAAATTAATGAAATACAGTTACTGCTTGAAAGCACACTGTTGAGAGTTGACTTTGAGTTTCAAATAGGTCACATGATCTGTGTGACCTAGATCCACTGTTCCAAACACTTTTGATTCAGTGTTGTCACCTACAAAAGGCTAGCAGGGAGGGAAGATCTCCTTACATTATAATTGATAAGAGACTTTTACAACAAATCTTAGAAACTTTAAGTAATTCCATGATTATTTTATTATACAATTGTAACTCAATAAATTTAAGAATATGTTCATATAGCTGTGTATGTGTAAATGTAAACATTTCTGTCAGTCATATGTGTGGTAGGTTTAGTGTTAGCATATAATAGCATAGGGAATTTGAAATAAGGCTGGACTTTAAGATAAAAGACTTACTTCCAAAGTGACATGTCCTTGGGAACTCGCCAAGAACCAGGATCTCTTTGATCTTAGGGCTAGGGGCAGGACATGCCCCCTGAGGTGCCCACCCTCTGGAGGTGTGCTGTCCTTTCACAGCTCTCTGCTAAAAGCATCTAAATGACATGCTCTGAGGCACCTGCCCACATCTGTGGACCACGTGTGTATTCATGCCCCTCTGCAAAAAGCTTTTTTGAAAAAGACTTAGCTCAGGGACATAACTTGAAAAGAGCACGAAAGCCTCGGCTGAAAATACATAAGTCAAGATGCATGTAGACAGGGAGCTGGGCTCCTTGTTATTTCACCTCCTCTTGATCTGGTGGAGAACTCACTTCAATATTATCGGAATGTTTCACCCTCTGATGTTGACCCATTTTGGGTCTGGAGAGGAGACAGATTTTCCCTGATATTTGGGAACTCCAGGACTTTGGGCCTTTGCAGGCCATAAGCATCTGAATAGGTGAGGATCCTGGGAAACTTTCATATGTTAATTTGTCTTAAAACTATGGAGGCGATTCCTGCTTGATAAACTATCATAGAATCTGAGGAACGAAATTCAGATACTTTAAGAGACTTTAAAACTGAAAAACTGTATGAAGACCAGCCATCCATCAGGACCCATGCTCAGAGAAAAATATCCTTTTGAGAAAACTTAGGTTAATGTTAGAAGTTTTAGGGGCTAAGTTCCAGAATTAGGGTTTGAGTTTAGGATTTAGGAATTTTATATACATATGCTAGGTAATGTTAAGTATTAATAAATATATGTGTGATAAATAAAAATTTACTGTTACAGTCATATTATTTAATTTATTTTAAAAAGGGTAGATGTGCTTTCCTTTTTAGAACCCTGTACATTTACTTTTTGCATGTGTACAAACACAGGTAAAAGTTACATAAAAAATATGAATAAGTGTTTCAGATACCAGCTATGTAGAATGAGGAGAAAGAGAAATTTCATAATTGTATACAAAGTTTTGTTATAAAAATTGAAAGCATTCTGCTTGTAGCTAAAAATCTTAGATAAATTGAGAAAAAGGTACTTGCAGACATCTCAAAGATCATATTTGGTTAAAATCAAGTTATAAGTGAATACATGCCATGTGCATCTTTCTGGGTGTGGGTTAGCTCACTCAGGATGAGTCTTTCCATCCATTTGGCAGCAAATTGCATGATTTCCTTGTTTCTGATAGCTGAGTAATGTTCCATTGTGTAAATGTGCCATCAATTGAGGTCATTTGGGTTGTTTCCAGCTTCTAGCTATTATTAATAACACTACTATAAACATAGTTGAGGAGATGTACTTGTGGATTGGTGAGGAATCTTTTTGATGTAAGCCAAGGCATGGTATGGCTGAGTCTGAGTCTTGAGGTAAAGATATTCTAAGTTTTCTTTTTTCTTTTCTTTTTTTGTTTTTTTTTTTTTTTTTTTTTTTTTTTTTTTTTTGAGACAGGGTGTCTCTGTGTAGCCCTGGCTATCCTGGCCTCACTGTGTAGACCAGGCTGGCCTCAAACTCACAGAGATCCACCTGCCTCTGATGCCAAGTGCTGGGATTAAAGGCATGTGCCACCACGCCCGGCCCTCCAAGTTTTCTAAGATATCGCCAGACTGATTTCCATAGTGGTTGTACAAGTTTGCACTCCCACCAGCAATGAAGGAGTTGTCCCCTTTCTCCACAACCTCGCCAGCATATGCTTATGTGAATACTTGATCTTAGACATTCTGATGGGTGTGAGATGGAATCTCAGAGTCATTTTGAGTTGCATTTCTCTGATGATTAAGGATGTTGAGTATTTCTTCAAGTGTCTCTCAGACTTTAGAGATTCCTCTCTTGTGAATTCTTGATTTATTTCTATTTTGATTCGATTATTTGGTTTCTTGGTGTTTAATTTCTTGAGTTCTTTACAAATTTTGGATATTAGCCCTCTGTCAGATGTGGGATTAGTAAAGATCTTTTCCCAATTTGTGGTTTGCTGTTTTGTTCTAATGACAGTGTCCTTTGCCTATTTTAGCCACATAGTACAGGATAAATATCCCACAACAAATAGTCTAAAAGGAACAGGAACATAGACTTTGATACCTGTTGACACTTTGCCCTAGTGGAGTTTCCATGTAGACCCCCAGTGCAAGAGGATGTTCTTAGCCCTATTATGACTGATGAACTGAGGTGGACAGAGATGTGGGGGCACTCCAAACTGCAGGAGTAGGATATGTGGGAGAGAGGGTAGAGAGTGGGACAGTAGGACCGAGAAGGGTGGAGGGAGAGTATGGTGATGGAGATGTAACTTGAAGTAATAAACCATAATAAAAAATACAAGTTCTTTAAAAAATAGTCCATTAATAAATGACCTAATTAAATAAATGGATAGTTCATGAAAGAAAGAAAAAAAAAGATATTTGCTTACATACATGTTTCTATACAATCTCATGAGTATGCACACATAAATATTTATGTGCACATATTTATATTCTATACTACCTAAAGTTTTATGGTTTAATTAACAGACGTGAGCAAATTTGTGTGGTTAATCTGATTACCACCATTTCTTTCTGGACTTGCCTAAGTTTACATCAGGTCTCAGCAAGCCTGTGAATTACATTTACCTAAATCCACTTCCATTGAATTCTAAAGAACTACAGTGATATGAGTAAATAGAATTTATTAGTCTTACAATGGAGTTATGGTTATGTATATTGATGGATGGATATAGTAGATCCTGGCAAGTCCTGGTTTTCCTTACTCTGTTTTTATTCTGTTCCCAGATTGTTTTCTTGATTATTCACCCTGATTATTAATTATATTCTCAGGCCCCCATACCATCTGGGACTGTGAATCCAGCTATCTAGTACCTACCTAAAAATAGAAAAAAAAAGTTTCCTCCTACTTTTCAGTTTTCCTTTGACAGTCCTACTTTAATGTGTCTTTGTGATTTATTTATTAGATTTCATCTGAAGTTCATTTTAATCATCTGTGCCAAATCTCCTGGATAAAATGTGGGGTATCCTCTTGTCCTCTACCTGATCTTAATGGTCTTTCTGGAATAACATTTTATTTCCCTATTACAGGTGATACTGAACCCAACTGATTTATCCATTCCAGATTTTTCCTTTATTTTACAACTATACAGTCTCTAAAGTTTCCTCGTGTACTTTCAAAAGAGTTGAGGTCTTGACAAGTTGAAGCTCGTAAGGAGTTTATGATTCTCTATAACACGCTGATTCTATGGTGATGAATATAGCATACAGAAAGCGGTAAGGAGAAAGAAAATAGACAAGTTCATGAAATAATAGAATTTTATACCAGTCTGTAATCTAACAGAACGGTGTTCCTTTTCTTATTTCTGTTAAACTTAGGAATGTACTTTAAAGGTTGTTTCAACCACTACCTCCTCTAATTTCTTTTGTTGGTGGAGTGGGATTCTAATTTCAGTTTGCCAGCATAAACTCATTATAGTCATTAGTTAGTAATGTGCTCATCTTTACCTTAACTTGAATTCAAAAACTGACTTCATAATTTAAGTCTTATTATAGAATAATAATTATAGAATAAATTATGTCCCTTAGAATAAAAAGTTTTTTCCCTCAGTGAGTCATATAATTGTAAAGCAAGGAAAAATATTATTGTTTTTCTCATGAAATCATGTCTACCTTGCCTTTTTTATTTCACTTGATCTGTTAGTAAACTATGAGATCATTTTCCATTTAGTTATTTGCTTTGAACAACCATTTTTCTCAAATCTGGATTCTGTTGATTCACCTCTAATTGTTGTGTTTTAATTTGTTCTTTCTTGTTTTGTTTCATTTTTATAGGTATCAAAACTTGTTTTCAGATAGTTATATTCATATACGTTGAATATAAGTTCCCGAGTGAAATGAGCAGGATCTACAACAAATGTGGGAAGATTATTGGTGAAAGAGACAGTGTTTCTCTTGAAATATAAAAATATTTCCACTTTAATGTGTATGTATGTCTCTGTATGTATAATTTCAAGTAAAATATTAGTTTAACATATCTTTATTCAAATTAAACCTTTAAAATAACTACAATGCCTTGGAAACACAAGGAAATTATAAACATAGTTTTCAAATTCTTTGTTTGTCTGTGTCAATATTTAATGTTCTACAATAAACTTTGCTTCTATATTTAAACATGAAAATACAAAGATATTTAAAAAAAATAAAACAATTTACAAATTATAGTAAATCTTATGATATTCTATTACTCAAATGATTTATAAAAAGCCATTTTCTGTGTTTTGGGAACTATTATCTTATATACTGCTTCATCTATGTAGGTTATAATTAGTGATAATTATTAGAAAGTTTGTATTATGACATGATGGTCTAAATGAGAGTAGCTCCCACAGGCCCATATGTTTGAATGCTTGGAACAGTTTGAGAAGGATTGGGAGGTGTGTCTTGTTGCAGTTGTGTCATTTAGGGTGGACTTTGAGGATTCAAAAGCACAAGTCAGGCCCTGGCTTTCTCTCTGTCTGTTGCCTACAGATCAGAGTGTAAAAAGCATCTGTTCCTTGATCCAGTGCTATGCCTCTCTGCTCCCCACCATGACAACAATGGTCTAACCTATGAAACTGTAAACAAGACCCTAATTAAATGCTTTCTTTTACATGAATTGCCTTGGTCATGATGTCTCTTCACAGTAATAGATCAAAGACTAAAACAATGATATACAAAGAAGTCTACAGAGGGATAATGTAGCTTAGTATGATACATAAACATCAATTAATAATGATTACAAATTCTAGCACTTGTATGCTTAGGAGATGATTTAAACTTCTCCAGTTTGATGTTTTCTCAATTAAAACATGGCTTCACTCCCAAAACATTAAATAAATATCATTTTGCTAAGTTTTCCATTTCAAAACAAATGAAGAAAATGTGTACAAATAAATTTTTATATCACAATTTTAGAGGTTAGAAACCCAACATTAAAGTGAGGACAGGTCTATTATTTTGTGGATTTTGGAAGGAATTGTTGCTATTTTTTTCTTTCAGAGGTCAGCTGACTTGATTTTAGGTAACCAGCTTCTCACTCAAGTTTTCCCTCAGTGGGTTGCATCTCAAGAGTGTCTCCCTCGTGTACAGATTCACAGTTCATGAGCAGACACAGTCAGGTGGAATTAGGTCCTAATTTAATTCTACTTACTTTTCTCCCTTCATCAAATTTTTTTCCTGACCTCATATTCCCCAGGTTGAAAATTTTATTTATATGAGTGTTAAGAGTATGTGGCTTTGCCAATAACTTTCCACCAACTATTGGCTTCTTATTCTTGCCCATCAGCAACTGTATGCAGCACTGACCTGGGCTGCAGAGGAGGACCCTGTGATGCCACTTTCTATTCCTAGGGGCCATTCTCCTTGGTCTTACTTATGTGGCTCCTCCATGTTTGAACCAGTAACCATAGCTTACTAGATCTCACTCCCCTCACAGTTTTCCTTTACTTTTTCCTGACTGCTAGAGAAAACTTGTTTGTTTATTTTAGAGATTCTTGTTATTAGATCAAACAAGTATAACATTCTTCCAAATTTAAGGAGAAGACAGTCATATAAAATAATCCTATGAGTAGAGTTTTACCGTGTGCATGAGTAAAATATATTTTACCCTTAAGATTAGAGTGAAACATATTTTGGGAGCATTTTTAGAATTTCTGCTTACTACAATCAAAATTGAAGCAACTACTTTTGATGTAATTTTCCAATTCTTACAGAATGAGTTATTTCATTCCTTTATCTCAAGGAATATTTTCAGTAGTAAATGTCTGTCGTACAATTAATTGAATGAGTCTCACTGGGGAGGACCACAAACACAGTCTGACATGTAAGCTGTGGGGGAGCTACAACTCCACCCAACAGCCTGCGGCCTACCAACCTGTACTGTCATCTATATGAAGACCAGTTGGATCCCAGGAACCTACAGGAACACATCCCCATCACAACCCCTCATCTGAGTCCCCATTTGGGACAAAACAGGAAGGGGTGAACTCTCAGAGACAAGGAGACAAACTGAGAACCTCCACACAAGGCCCCATCCAGCCAGTGGAAAGCGACTGACCACCAAGCAATAGGAATGATACAATAAAGCACCCCTTTTTCCCCAAGTCCAGAAGGCAACAGGAACAAACACACAAAAACAACCAAATGGCAAAAGGACAGCGAAAAATCAGAATCAACAAAACCCATGGAATTATGACCCCAACAAAATGCAAAGATGACAGTACAGCAAGCCCTGACCACTTCACCACAGCTGAAACACATGAAAACGACGACAATTCTACAGTTTGGAAAATGATAGAGTTCTTTCCAGAAGAATTTAAATCTATGAAGGAATTGAAAGAGTCCACAATTGTACAAGTGAAAGCAATGGATAATATTAATTGAGAGCTCCACGCCAAAGTGGCCCAACTTAAACAGGAAAGAGACAAGGCAATGAAAATTTTAAAAGAGATGAAAGATTTCCAGGCAAAGACAATCAAATTGGATCAGGAAATATACAAAACGAATAAAATCTTTCAAGGAATGAACCAGGAAATGGAAGCAATAAAGAAAACACAGTCAGAGTTAAGAGTGGAAATGGAGAATCAAGGGAAGAGAACAGGAACTACAGACATGAGTATCAAAAATAGGATACAAGAGATGGAAGACAGAATCTTAGATGTGGAAGATTCGATGGAAGAAATCGGTACAACATCCAAAGAAAATGAGAAAGCTAAAAAAGTCCAAGAAATCAAGGACTCAATGAAAAGACAAAACAGAAGAATTATAGGCATAGAGGAAAGAGAAGACTCCCAACTCCAAAGTCCAGGAAACATCTTCAACAAAATCATAGAAGAAAACTTCCCAAACCTAAAGAAAGAGATGCCAATAAAATTCCAAGAGGCTTATAGAACACCAAACAGATTAGATCAGAAAAGAAACTCCTCTCGCCACTTAATAATTGAAACTCCAAATGTACAGAACAAAGATAGAATATTAATAGCCATAAGAGAAAAAGTTCAAGTAATGCATAATGGCAGACCCATCAGAATTACACCTGATTTCTCCTCAGAAACTCTGAAAGCTAGAAGTGCCTGGCCAAGATGTCTTACAAGCTCAGAGAACATAGGTGCCCAGCCAGACTATTATACCCAGCAAAATGCTCTATCAACATAGATGGAGAAAACAAGATATTCCATGACAAAATCAAATTTAAACAATATCTACCCACAAATCCAGCCCTACAGAAGATTCTAGAAGGAAAATTCCAACCCAGAGAAGATAACTACACCCAAGAAAACAAAAGAAATAGAAAACTTCACAGCAACTAAACCAAAAGAAACACAGGACCACCACCTATACCAAAATAATGGGAAATAACAGCCTCTGGTAACTAATGTCCATAAGCATCAATGGACTCATCTCCCCAATAAAAAGACACAGGCTTACAGATTGGATACATAAACAAGACCCATCATTTCGCTGCTTACAAGAAACACATCTTACTAACAAAGATAGCCACTGTCTCAGAATAAAGGGCTGGGAAAAGGTTTCCCAATCAAATGGACCCAGGAAGCAAGCTGGAGTAGCCATCCTAATATCAAGCAATATAGACTTCCAACAGAAGTTAATAAAAAAAGACAGAGAAGGGCATTACATACTCATTAAAGGAAATATTCATCAAGAGGACTTCTCAATATTGAACATCTATGCCCCAAATACAAAGGCACCTACATTTGTAAAAGAAACTCTCCTAAAACTTATATCACACATCAATCCCCACACATTAGTAGTGGGAAACTTTAATACCCCACTCACAACAATGGACAGATCATCAAGACAGAAACCAAACAGAGAAGTAATGAGTCTAAGAGAGCTCTTGAACCAAATGGACCTAACAGATATCTACAGAAATTTTCACCCAAACACAAAAGAATACACCTTCTTCTCAGCACCGTATGGAACCTTCTCCAAAATCGACCATATAGTTGGAGACAAAGATAGCCTCAACAGATACAAGAAAATTGAAATAATCCCTTGAATCTTATCAGACCACCATGGAATAAAGCTGGACTTCAACGGCAACAGAATCAACAGAATGCCTACACACACATGGAAACTGAACAACTCTTTACTGGATGACTACTGGGTCAGGGAAGAAATAAAGAAGGAAATCAAAGACTTCTTAAAAACCAACAAAAATGAAGGCACAACATACCCAAACCTATGGGATACAATGAAAGCTGTGCTATGAGGAAAGTTCATAGCACTAAGTGCCTTCAAAAAGAAAATTGTGACAGCTCATATTAGCGAATTAACAGCCTAACTAGATGAATTGGAAAAAAAAAAAAAAAAAGAAGCAAACACTCCCAAGAGGAGCAGAAGGCAGGAAATCATGAAACTTACGGCTGAAATCAACAACTTAGAAACAAAAAGAATGATACAAAGAATCAATGATACCAAGAGTTGGTTCTTCAAGAACATCAACAAAATAGACTTAGCCAAATTAACTAAAAGACAGAAGGAAAAAAGCAAATCAACAAAATCAGAAAAGAAAGGGGAGAAATAACAACAGATATTAAGGAAATCCAGAGAATATGTAGGTCCAACTTTAAAAATCTATACTCCACCAAATTTGAAAACTTAAGTGAAATGGACAATATTCTTGATAGATTCCACCTACCGAGGCTAAATCAAGATCAGGTTAACAGATTAAACCTCCCTATAACCCCTAGGAAAATAGAAACAGTCATTAAAAATTTCTTCTCCCACCCCCCCCAAAAAAAAAAGCCCAGGGCCAGATGGTTTCAGCACAGAATTCTACCAGACCTTCAAAGAAGAGCTGATAACAATATTCTTCAAACTTTTTCAAAAAATAGAATCAGAAAGAGCACTGCCAAACTCATTCTATGAGGCCACAGTCACCCTGATTCCTAAACCACACAAAGACCCAACAAAGAAAGAGAACTTCAGACCAATCTCCTTCATGAACATAAATGCAAAAATACTTAATAAAATACTAGTAAACTGAATCCAAGAACACAACAAAAGTATCATACACCATGATCAAGTAGGCTTCATCCCAGGAATGCAGGGATGGTTCAACATATGAAATTCCATCAACGTAATTCAACACATAAACAAGATGAAAGAAAAAAAACCACATGATTATCTCACTAGATATGGAAAAAGCATTTCACAATATCTGACACCCCTTCATGCTAAAAGTTCTGGAGAGAATGGGCATACAAGGACAATCTCTGGAAATAATAAAGGCAATGTACAGCAAGCTAGTAGCAAACATCAAATTAAATGGAGAGAAACTTGAAGCATTTCCTCTAAACTCAAGGACAAGATGAAGATGTCCAATTTTGCCATATCTCTTCAATATAGTACTTGAAGTTCTTGCTAGATCAATAAGTCAACTAAAGGAGATCAAGGGGATACAAATTGGAAATGAAGAAGTCAAATTATCCCTACTTGCAGATGATATGATAGTATACATAAGTGACCCCAAAATTCCCCCAGGGAACTCTCACAGCTGATAAACACCTTCAGCCAGGTGGCTGGATACAAAATTAATTCAAAAAATTCAGAAGTCCTTCTTTATACAACAAATAAATGAGCTGAGAAATAAATGAGGGAAACAACTCCCTTCACAAGCCACAAACAGCATAAAATACCCAGAGGTAACTCTAACCAAGCAAGTAAAGGACCTGTACAACAAGCACTTCAAGCCCTTTCAGAAAGAAATTGAAGAGGCCATCAGAAGAGGGAAAGATCTCCCATGCTCATGGACAGGTAGGATCAACATAATAAAATGGCCATCCTACCAAAAGCAATATACAGATTCAATGCAAGTATTATCAAAATACCAACACAACTCTTTATACACCTGGAAAAAGCTATTCTCAATTTCATATGAAACAACAAAAAGCCCAGAATAGCTAAATCAATCCTGTACAATAAAAAAACATCGGGAGGTACTGCCATCCCAGATTTCAAGCTGTAATACAGAGCAATAGTAGTAAAACAGCATGGTGCTGGTATAGAAACAGACCAGTGGATCAATGGAATCAAATTGAAGATGCAGAAATGAACCCACACACCTATGGTCACCTAATTTTTGACAAAGAAGCCAAAACTGCACAATGGAAAAAGGACAGCATCTTCAACAAATGGTGCTGGTCCAACTGGATGTCCACTTGTAAAAGAATGAAATTAGACCCATACTTATCACTGTGTACAAAACTTAAGTCCAAGTGGATCAAGGAACTTACCATAAGGCCAGCCACACTAAATCTACTAGAAGAGAAAGGGAGAAAAGCCTCGAAATCATTGGCAAAGATGACAACTTCCTGAAGAGAACACCAACATCTCAGGACATAATACCAATAATCAATAAATGGGACCTCATGAAACTGAAAATCTTCTGTAAGGCAAAAGACACTGTCATTCGAACAAAATGGCAGTCAACAGATTGTGAAAAAATCTTTACCAACCCCACATCTGACAGAGGGCTAATATCCAAAATTTACAAAGAACTCAAGAAATTAAATGCCAAGAAACCAAATAATCCAAATAAAAAATGGGGAAAAGAGCTAAACAGAGAATTCACAAAGGAGGAATTCCTAAAGGCCAAGAGACACTTGAAGAAATGCTCAGCATCCTTAATCATCAGAGAAATGCAACTCAAGACAACTCTAAGTTTCCATCTCATACCTGTCAGAATGACTAAGATCAAAAGCTCAAATGACAGCACATGCTGGCAAGGGTGTGGAGAAAGGGGAACACTCCTCCATTGCTAGTGGGAGTGCAGGCTTGTGCAGCCACTATGGAGGTCAGTCTCGCGATATCTTAGAAAACTTGGAATAGGTCTGCCTCGGGACCCAGCCATACCACTTCTGGGTGTTCATGCAAATGACTCCTCACTGAATCACAAGGAAGTTTCGTCATCTATGTTCATAGCAGCCTTATTTGTAATAGCTAGAAACTGGAAAAAACCCAGATGTCCCTCAACTGAAGAATGGATTAAAAGACTATGGTACATCTACACAATGGAATACTACTCAGCTATCAGAAACAAGGAAATTATGCAATTTGCAGCCAAATGGATGGAACAAGAAAAGCTCATCCTGAGTGAGCTAACCCAGACTCAGAAGGATGCACATGGCTTCTATTTACTTATAGTCAGATTTTAGCTATATAGTACAGGATATCTATACTACAACCAATGCACCAAAGGGAACATGGAGATAGACTTTTTTTGTTTTTGTTTTTGTTTGTTTTCTTTCCCTCTCATTGAAATAATTTTCCCTTGTAGTACTGCCTTATATGAGGAGGCTCTTGGCCCTCATATGACGGCTGAACTGGGGCAGTGGACTGTTATGTAGGGACACTCCACTCCAGAGGAGTGGGATGGAAGGGTTATGGGGTAGAGCATGGGAGGGCAGGACTGGGAAGGGTAGAAAGAGGACACTATGATGGAAATGTAAGCTGAAGCAATAAATAAATAAAATTTTAAAAATACATTAAAAAATTGAATGAGGCTCACACATTCTTGATTCACATGCTGTAACATGTGCTATAAAAAGCATGTGCTACATAAATGTTCTTCATTACAAATGTTGTTAATGCTATGATTTCATTTTAGTCATGACAATACAACTAACTGTTTTTATTGCTTGTAAAACAGGTGCCTGCCAAAGAAATTCAATATAATAAGAATTTTTTCTAAATTCATCCTTCTCTCATACTTAAAGACTTTAAATATAAAAGCTTGTTAAAATGAAGAAATCTTTTCCTGTTAACTGTAATTAAAAATGTTAGAACAGTTTTTTAAATTATTTTTGCTTTTTTTAAACTTTTGAGACATTTTACTATACAGACCAAAGTGGCCCCAAACTCATGGCAATCTTCCCTCTTTCTCCATATTAATGGTTTATGCCACAATACCCAGATGATATTTTTTTCATTAAAGAAATTAAGCAATGTTGAGTTTCTCTCTCTTCTACTACCAAGATTTTCTAACTTTCTGTTTCTTTAGAGGAAACCATGACAATTTTCAATTTCTCAATATGTACATTTTGAATATATGTTAGTAATTTTACTGGAATCCCATTACATTTTATAGCACTTTAAACACTTGCAAGCAATGATATTTTCCTAAATTATCATCTGAATCTTTTGTAAATTGAACAACAATTTGAATATATTTCTAAAGTGATAAGAAAACAAGCCTATTAGAGATCATAAAACCTATTGAGAGTATGAAGAAATATTTTAAATGTAATATTAAGAACTTAAATAATAAAATAAAATATTAATAAGTTGGTCAAAATATGAATCACAATATTTTATAAACTATAATATATCAGACTAGAAGACTTCTGAAACATTTATACCTGAAGATGTTTTATTATTGAGAATATGCACAAGTCAATGAAAACAAATAAAAGTCCAATTAAACAATGTCCAATAGCCGGGTGGTGGTGGTGCACGCCTTTAATCCCAGCACTTGGGAGGCAGAGGCAGGCGGATCTTTGCTAGTTCGAGGCCAGCCTGGTCTACAAAGCGAGTCCAGGACAGCCAGAGCTGTTAAACAGAGAAACCCTGTCTCGAAAAACAAAAACAAAACAAAAAAAAAAAACAATGGCCAAATATATAAACATGTGATTCTGATAGTTCTTATTGTTGAAAACTCAAAAATATGTGTTTATAGGTGCTATTTTCACAAAGTAGTAGGCTTCTGTATTTAGATCTTCATTTTGGCTTGCTTTATTTCCAGATCATATCACATACAAACACAGATGTGCTATACTATAAGGATCAACTTATCACAAAGAACTGACTGATGGCCTTTCATCTGAACCTTCAGCAATGCTGTTAGATAGATTACTTAAGAACATTTCCAGAGATTGAAACTCAGAAGAATAAAATTTTCTTCAAATGAAAACTATGGAGGACACCATGCTTCCATATGCTCAGGATCCCTGCATGTGTTGGGCATAAAGCGGGTACATGAGCTGTTTGGTTACAGAGTCAGGAGAAGAAAGAGAAAGGGTTAAGAGAACAATATCAAATGCTGCAAATAGATACTCTTTTGGTCCATTTTAAGTTTGGCACCTAAGGGAAGATACGTATTCTTCATCCTTTGATTTCACTTTGATTTTGTCGCTGTCTTCACTTCAGAGCTATGCCACACATCATGGAAAGCAGAGAAGATGTAATAGTGTGATAATATAGATCACACATTGTAAAGTAGGATTCATCAGACATGTTAATTGACATTACTTACTCAAGTTGTATTAAATATCTTCACTTATTTTGATTCCATGCTCCTTGTATGTGTTATCAAAGCATGTGTAACAAATATCATGGATCAGGTTATTGGAAAACAGATTTTCTCACAGTTCTGGAGGCTAGAAGATCAAGACCAAGGTTTTGTGTAGAATTGTCTTCTTGGGTAATGCTTTTGTTTCCTTTTCTTCAGATGATTTTTTTTCTCTGTCCATGTTTGTATTCTAATCTCAAAAGGATGTCAGTTATATTGGACTAAGAATTACCCATTTTGATCATACCCAAACTATCTTTTTTCAATATAACATTTTTATTGATTCTCTGGGAATTTCAAATCATATACCCCAATCAAACTCACTGTTCAGTCCTTCCATGTCTGCCTCCCACTGTTGTGACATCCTCCCCGAAAAAAAAGAGGTAAAAATGAATATAAGAATAAAAAGTAGAAAAATAAAAATAAACAAGTCCAATTTGTGATATCTGTATAATCACCAGGGCTTGATCAAATTCTCAGTGGTTTATGTCTTAAATAGAACTGAGTCCTTCCTCTCCCACACACATCTTTGTAAAGTTGAATATTTAGGCAGAAAGCATAGCACAAAATATCTGTCTCCCATGTTCTATAGTACTGTTAGTAATGCTAGCACAAAACATCTGTCTCCCATGTTCTATAGTACTGTTAGTAATGCTGGGTGACTGACAATACCTACCAAGCACTCTGGAATCACATGGAGTAGAATAACCATCCCATTCTTTCCTGGAGAACCAGAGACAATTGCCAGTCATGAGAAGATACACAGTCCATGGAGACTAGGCTTAGTGTAGCAATACAACTGTCAATCATCTTCTATATAAAGCAAGGACATGAATCTTATTTACTGCTTTGATACTTTTAGAAATAAAACATCCCCAATCGTCACTAGAAATTGGAGGCATCTCAAATGGAATCCTGAGTTTTCATGGTTGTAAGTTAATCACAGTAGTAAGTTAACTAACTCACTTCACACCGGGTCTTTAGAGCCCTCTAATCAGCTATGAGTGATTTACTCTCTACCTCTTAGAAAGAGGTATACCGAGCTTCCATAGTATCATGTGTGTTTCAGAAGATAGAAACACCTCTCTAGACACTGTCACTAGGAAAAGGGAATGATAATTGCTTTGTAAAAAGTGGATCATTATTTAAATACATGTTTCGTTAGAAACAAACTTTTTGAAATTTAGTCAGTACTGGTGTTTATTTCTTAAGAAAAAAGTCCAAAAGGTTAAAAATGGGGGAAAGGGCTGGGCATGTAGCTCAGTGGTAAGATAATTACCTAAGATGTAGTAAGATGTACTAACTTAGGTTTTTTCTCTAATACCACATACACATGAACACACACACACACACACACACACACACCTTTTAGAATTTTTATTTTGATTAACAAATATTCCCTCTGTGAGACAGAAGATAACTATGATGGATCTTATTGTAATAAAGAAGAATGTTACACAAATGAGACATAGAGAAGTGCCTACATGACAACATGAACTCTGTGACACCTGGTCTCGATACAATTAGATTATGTTGAAGATTGTGACCTAGGAGGTATACTCTCAGATATTTCTTCCATAAAACTAAAAATATAACCCTTATATTATTGATTTAGGGTTCACAGGTTAAAGGAAAGCAGATGTAAAGTATAAGCACATTTCCTGGAGCTGATTTTTAAAGTAACATAACTATGTTCTTAATGGTACAGCCAGCCCTAGACATCTAGTAATAGACCATCTCTTTCTAGCACAAAGTCTTTGCTTCGTTATACCTCCTAGTTCAGAATCTGGCTCACTCCAAATACTTTAGGATATGGACTAACAAGTAGAAGCAAACTAAGCAGCCTGCATTTAAACTTCACTGATCAAGTTCTCACCTCAAAAGTAGACCAATTCTTCAATATAATCTAAGCTTGGCTTTAGGAAAGTCAGAGGAACAAGAAGAGTTATTGAGAGATATGCTTATATATCTGTGAGAGTGGCAGAATCCAGGTGGTTGTTAATGTGTCTACTGTCGTCAGCATTGATTCAGCCTGTAGATTCAGTCTTCCCACCCACAGGGCAACAGCAATGCAATAGTAGCAGGCTGAGGCAGGTGGATAAAATGATGCTGAAGAGACATTTCACAGCTGGAGCTGGTTAGGAGGTGAGATCACCATCCAGAGAAAAGCTCTCATGCTGCTGCAGGGATTGATGGATATTGTGTGTGTTTGGTATGCATTTGAAGTTTCTGAACACAATATAAATTATCTCTGTACATTGAGATGCACCCTCAAAGGTGCTATTGTATGTTGTCACAAACTATCACTAATACTTATAAAGGTATCATTGACATTGTTCTGTCTGTATTTTCTCAAAACGACACTTGAGGAAGGGAGACAGAGATAGGCCCCTTTATCATTGACATAAGATGGCCTGTTTCACTGTAATTTATTCAACCATGAACCTGGTTAAATCCCTCTAACTTGGTTCAAATATTTCAAACATAGATTTATGAAAGGCATTCATAGAGAGATTATGGCAAATAGAAAACAGGGGAGCTGGCAATCCAGGATCTCGGTGAAGGAGAGAGGAGAGTGTGGACTCTTCTAGCATTTGACAGCTGCACTCCAGAAGTTAAATTATCATGGCATTGGTCAGATTGAACTGACTTGAGACTCAAGCAGGCTGCCATTAACTAGTATGAAATCATTTTCTTTATAATATAATATTCTCCATAAACCTTTGGCTCACATATCATTCCACAATGACCACCTCCAAATTGTTCTGCTCTTCTCTCTCTCTCTCTCTCTCTCTCTCTCTCTCCCCCCCCTTTTCCTAACTCCCCCTTTCTCTCAAATTTCATCCCTGTTTCTCCTACTCCCTCTTTCCCCTCTTATTTCTCTCGATCTATACTTTTATACAGAAAAAGGATTACATGTAGTACAATACCATAGGCTGCCTTAAAGTTCCATATGACTGCCTTTGAGATCTAAGTCCATGATGTAAAAGTACTGAAATTAATGTAAGTATTCAAATGAACAGCTTGAATTGTGACTATAATGTATAAGAATGGTTTACAATTATTCTTCAAACAACCAAATAGAAAACTGGTTGATTTTGTGAATGGCAACAATGCAACCATAGCTCACACAGCAGTTCCATGCTAGCTTCTGTATTTCCTTTCTGATTTGTCCTTCCCTTCTGATTTCATCTCACAGAGTACTCTGGTGGTAAAACAACGGTTTTCCATCTTCACTGTGATGGAACCAATGTGGTCACACTCTCTGAAGGGGGTGCTTCAGCTCACCAAAAGGAACTTAATCTAAAGCTCTTCAGAAACACAAAAAATCCACAACTGCCTGGCTTTCTTCTTAATTTTAATTTGGATGACCCCAGGCTTTTCATAACAAACAGAGAAGACAAACTTTAAGTGGCATTAAGGAATAGTGATCTTCTCAGCCACTTCTATTGGTCTTTGTGCATGGACAGCTTTAGAAAAGTGACTTCTGCACATAGCCCAGGTCATCTCAAACTCCAAGGGAACACAGGGGAGATAGACTGGCAGCCTGATTCAGAGCCTGCAACAGCTTCAGTTGGTCTGCAATCTCCACCCCCATGGGAAGGGTATGGATACATGGATGATTGAGTAATGGCAGAAGATAAATACTGCAATCTTCTCCTATCTTAAGGCTTTATTTTGTGTTTGTGTCAGAACTTATTTCATATAGAATCCCTTCTAATTCACACATCAAATGTGTCTTTTGTGTATATTTAAAGGAAACATTTTGAATGTTATCTACCAGACCCCTTGTAGAGTTGGCCCTCTGAATCTAATGTGCCAAGGTGCACACAGCTGACCTTCACTGTTTTAGACCTGTCAAGAGCTCCTTGGTTATCAGTCAAGCTTCGTGACTTTTATTTCACCTTTCTTTGAGGCTCTTATCACACATACACTGGTGCTATTTGCTGAGTTATGGGGATAACACAGAGAAGTTGTAGCAATTTCTATTTTCCATTTTCAAAAGAAATATCCTAGTCAAGTTTGTGTTAGCCTTTTTCTTTTGCATGTAAGCTATCAAATTAATAACTTCTTTTGTAAATCATAAAATTTACCTTTCATTACCATAAGGAGAGAGAGAGGGGCATGTTCAAAACACAACTGGTTTGCTTGGGTGTTATGGGCACAAAGACCATTCTTTCATGAAAAATGCTCTTATAGTAGGCTTTGGTAGATAAAAAAAAGTCCTACTGTTTTGCAATATTTTAAGCTATTACAGAGAAAAGTCCACTTGCCCATTTGCAATTTGTAACTTGAGAATGTGTAGAAACAGTGAAACACTTCATGATATAATGCAAGCTGTACAAGCCATAGCATTAAAAAGACATTCATATGATTTACTGGACACTTTAAATTCACTATTGTGTTACAGTTTTTTTTCTTCTGATTATTCAGAATGGAATTTTGTGATTTTAGAATTTTAGAATTTGTTCTAAATTAGATTTAGAATTCTGAATTCTTTAGTACACATTATGGGCTCCTAAATGCTCCCTCACTACTACTTCTTAGTTCTACTGCCTCTACTTCAGATGCAGCACATTGTCTTCTGCTGAATACTGAAGACAACCTTAATAAATTATGAGCTTTTTCTTAAGACATGGATAGAGTTTTAGAGAAGGGAAGATCCAACCAAATAAACCAATTAGAAAAATATTAACTATAACAGACTCAAACGCTAGCACTCATAAACCATCAAGACTTATGAATCAAGTTTTTGCCATTGAAGGTTGGAAATTTGTAGAAAATGTCTAAATTATTGAGACCCTTAATCAATCAAATCTGTGGTATGTCACAAGAATCATCTTCTGCCTCACAATATTATATTGAAAACATAACTCAATGACAAAGGCAGAAGAGTATAGTTGACAGATCTCTGTATGAAGGAGGAGTGTCCTTGGAGGCCTTGGGCACTGTTGGGGTGGCTGAAGTAAGTTGACATGACATGTTCAGCAGAAGCATTCTATCCTTCCTGGTATAGAGGTCTCAATTAGCTGGGCTGATCCTGTGTAATAAATACGGCCCAATGCTACAGAGAAACATTGTTTCATTGTATGCTAATTAAGCCTTTGTCCAGCTGTCCTCAGTGACAGGGCAGCCCTTAGTGCAGTTGCTCACGTTTCCTGTTCTGTTTTCAATAGAAAGCCTTTGGAGTTAAGTCTGATGGCACTTTTTCTTTTCTTTTTAATTTTCATGAACCCTTGTGGGACAGCTATTTTTCTACCTGAGTCCTTGTATATTTATTTTCTACTTATTTTTGTATTCGTTTCTAACATTAATTCCATTCTTTGCAGATTGAATAATCCAGGATAACCATGGATTCCCTATTTGCTAATAATAGCTCTTATATAGTCTCATACTACAAATGATTAGATTGCTGCGCTCCATTGACTTGGAATATACAGTCTAATTTTATGATAATACCACTTTATTGAAAGTTTATAAAGAGCCAAGTATTCTTATTGTTTATATCTGTTCTTATAATTAATAGTTTACTAGTAACAAGAAGGTTTTAAAAGCACATTTTAATAGTACTTGCCATTTTTGTGTATACTACCAACTACAATGAATATTAAACTATTATCAATATAAACAGCAAGTTCAGGAAACTTAAAAACTTAGCTCATAAAGACTGGCAAAAAAACTGCTGCAACACACAAGATAGTAATATTCTTTAGGAATATGAACTAGGTCTTGAATTCTCACCTTACTGTTGAAGACACATAAACATTAAATGGGTAATTTAGTCAAATCATAGGTTTGGGATTTTGACCCAAGTCTGAAAGACTATTGCTCACACAGCACCCTAGGTACACCTTGAGTGTACTATCTAAATACATCTTGATTGGAATTGCCTAATTAAATGACATAAATGAGAAGCAACAGGCTTAGTTTAAAATAAATTTAGAGATGAGAGAAGTGAGAACTCAGATACTTTGAAATCAGCAACCTCCAAAGCCACCTGGGCTCACTTCAATAATTCCTGACTGCTTTCTGAATATGGGGGATCTCCTGCTGCATGTCTACTGTGTGCACCCACTTGGCTCACATGTAATGGATAAAGGAAGAAATGAAATTATGAGCACAAGTTTTGTATACAGATTCACTTAGTGAGACTTTCTCTATTCAGGGAGACCCTAGGGAAGTCCTTTGGCCCAATTTGGGTCTAGTGCTCAGTGTAGACCAATTGAATGCCTTTCCCTATGGTAAGGGAATAATTCATAAAGAAGAAAGTGTATATATTAGCTAGGCACTCCAACAGATTTGCAAGATGTTTTTAAAGCAAAACATGTTTTTTAAAGTAACATTCATTATTTGCAAATATATACTAACATACAAATTAGTTCTTAATCTATTACTCAGAGTTGTAGAAAAATATAACTAATTAAACTATTTAACCAGTATTTATATTATCTTTAATTGTTTTGGCAGTGTAAATCCTTAACCCACCATTAAAAATGAATACACACAGACACTGGGTGGATCTTAACAAGCCTAGGCCTGGGTTGTGCAATCCTAGCCCATCTAAGCTAGCTCATAATTCTATTACCCAAATATAACCCCATATATACATACGTCCCTTTGGACTATTATTCTCCATGCTAAGCTGATATTTTAGGCCACGTGGAAGGATCTTCTTTAATCTACCCCATGGCGTGTCTTCCTTGTTTGCTCCTGTCTTCTTTTCCAACCTTCTTCTTCCCAAGATGCTCTGTATCTCTCTAAAAGCCCATGAACCTTAGTCTTGCCTACCTCTGTCTTTGCCCAATCTCCAGGCCTCAGCATTTATTTAACCAATCAGAGTCAATTAAGTTACAGACAGCAAACAGGACCAATTGACATTTAGAATGCTTAACACCACCCCATCATTTCCCTCCTTTGGTCTAATAAAAAGGATAAAAGGTACATACATAATGTTTAGCCTATTTCTATCAGGCAATCTTGAAGAAGAAAAAAATTATCTCTCTTGGTGAAAAGGTCGTGGGGGATATGCTGCTTATCATCATCTTCGTCCAGAGGATGAACTATACCCTCTGTGACTGTGACAGTGTGTCATAAGGAGACTCCCGTCCATCTTCTTTATCTGAGTCTTTGTCTTTTCTTCTCCTGTGGTGATGTTTATGTCCGCGATGCTTGTGACAACCACCACTCTCTTTACTAAATGGTACGTGACACCAACATATACAGCTCAATGGCTTTCTAGTTCCTCTTTCTCAAACTTGGTGTTAACAGCTGAGCTAGTTTTGCCAAAATCCACAATGGCTTCTTCATCGGGACCCTGTGTGAGTAGCGGTCTCATCTGCTCACCGGCCTGGTCTGCCTCCATGGCCTGCCAGGGAGCTCTGTGAGACCGAGGCCACGGCTGACAGGGCCACGTGGAGGGCGACCTTGTGCGGAGCGCTGGCCATGGAGATAAATAAACATTTTAAAAAGAAAAATAAATAAATGATAAAGATCACTGCTGGGAAGGTTAACTAAAAAATAAAAGTTGAGGCCGGGCGGTGGTGGCGCACGCCTTTAATCCCAGCACTCGGGAGGCAGAGGCAGGTGGATCTTTGTGAGTTCGAGGCCAGCCTGGTCTACAAAAGTGAGTCCTGGACAGCCAGGGCTACACAGAGAAACCCTGTCTCGAAAAAACCAAAAAAAAAAAATAATAATAATAATAAAAAATAAAAGTTGAAGTAATGTAAAAGTAAAAGCTAACAAAAAATTTTTGGATACAAGAGAGCATTAAACCAAGCCTTGGATCATGCTACATGCATGCTATGTGTCAGTGCAGATCACCTGCCAGTGAACCCAGCTTTGTCTCTTACTAATCATTCATGTCTTTTTTTTATGACGTTTGTTTATTACTTCAAGTTACATCTCCATCACAGTCCCCTCCCTCCACCCTTCCTAGTCCCACCCTCCTACCCTCTGCCCCTTCTCCCACCTATCCTACTCCTCCAGAGTGGGGTAGCCCTATATATCAGCCCGCCTTGGCTCAGCAGTCATATGAGGGCTAAGAGCTTCCTCTTGTACTGGGAGCCTATATGGCAGCTCCCATAGGGCAAAGTGTCCCACTAATAGATAACAAAGTCTAGGTTCCTGTTCCATTTGGTCTGTTAGTTGTAGGACAGTAATTCTGTCCTATATGGCTAACATCCAGTTATGAGAATAGATGCCATGTGCATCTATCTGGTTCTGAGTTAGTTCACTCAGGATGAGCTTTTCTGGTTCCATTCATTTGGCTGCAAATTGCATGGTTTCTTTGTTTCTGATAGCTGACTAGTACTCCATTGTGTAAATGTACCACCATTTTTTGTTTTTGTTTTAATCAATTCCTCCATTGAGGGACATCTGGGTTGTATCCAGCTTTATTGCAAATAAAGCTGCTATGAACATAGATGAGGAGGTGTCCTTGTGATTCAGTGATGAATCATTTGGATATATACCCAGAAGTGGTATGGCTGGGTCTTGAGGTAGAGCTATCCCAAGTTTTTTATCTGTTATCACCAGACTGATTTCCACAGTGGTTGTACAAGCTTGAGCTCCCACCAGCAATAGAGGAGTGTTCCTCTTTCTCCACAACCTCTCCAGCATGTGCTGTCATTTGACTTTTTGATCTTAGCCATTCTGACAGGTGTGAGATGGAATCTCAGAATTGTCCTGAGTTGCATTTCTCTGATGATTAAGGATGTTGAACATTTCTTCAAGTGTCTCTTTGCCATTAGAGATTTCTCCTTAGTGAATTCTCGGTTTAGCTCTGTACCCATTTTTTGATTTTGTTATTTAGTTTTTGGTATTTAATTTCTTGAGTTCTTTATAAATTATGTATATTAGCCTCTGTCAGATGTGGGGTTGGTAAAGATCTTTTCCCAATCTGTAGGTTGCCATTTTGTTTGAATGACACTGTCCTTTGTCTTACAGAAGCTTTTCAGTTTCATGAGGTCCCATTTATTGATTGTTGGTCTTAGAGCCTGAGCTATTGGTGTTCTGTTCAGGAAGTTGTCACCTGTGCCAATGAGTTGGAGGCTTTTCTCCACTTTCTCTTCTATTAGATTTAGTGTGTCGGGCTTTATGATTCATGTCTTAACTAAGTGTTGATGCTGTATGACACTCCAGAATCAACTATTTTATTTCCACTTATATTCATGTATGCTAATGGTATAGCAGGTAGCTCACTAGGTAGTACTAGAATTATTTTATGGGGAATTTTTGAGTTAGAATATTAGTCATTTCATCTTTACATGCTAGAACATGTTTGTAAAAATTGGTTGATGTTTCATACATGTTCTAAAATGCCAGACTGAATGGGTATCCATAAGAATTCAACAAATAAACAATGTATTATGCTTTTTATTATTAAACAATTTTTAAATTTAAATATATTTTGATCATATTCTACTCTGTCCCTAATACCTTCAGTTCTTTTTGTTGTGCTTTTATTTGGTTACAGTTTGGTGAGGTTTTTTTTTTTTTTTTTTTTAAGGAGGGTAGGTTTTTGGGAGTTTGTTGTGTTAGATTTTTGGTTTGTTTTTTTGATACAGTACTTGAAATTAGGTGGATACAACCACTATGGAAATCAGTCTGGTGATATCTTAGAAAACTTAGAATAACTGTACCTCAAGACTCAGACATACCACTTCTGGGTATATATCCAAATGATTCCTAACCAAATCACAAGGAAGTTTCCTCATCTATGTTCACAGCACCCTTATTTTTAATAGCTAGAAACTTGAAACAACCCAGATGTCCCTCAAATGAGGAATGGATAAAAATACTGTGGTACATCTACACAATGGAATACTACTCAGCCATCAGAAACAATGAATTGAAATATTTTAAGGGAAAAAACCCTAGTATTTTAAACTATAGTGCTTCTGACTATAGAACAATACTTTAGAGCGGTTTTCAATAATAAGGTGCAAGAAAATGTGTTTGTATTGCTGTGAAGTGTTTCTAATGTACTGACAATACTGTAGAAATGGGATAGCCCATTAAATCACCAAAGTCTCACTATGAAGAGTCAAGCTGTCATTTACTACAATAATCCACGGACCATGCCCTTTTCTAGGCATTTAGCAAACAATGTCCCCATCAATATTCAAAAAAGCCATTGGTGCCTCAAGAAAAGATTGTCCATGGCACACTGATACTGAGGGATAGCTATCAGACTGAAACCTACTCCAAGGCTACCCAATGTCTTTCCAATCCCTTGGCTCCTTAATAACTCATTAGTACCCACGTACAATCAGTCATGGTCCATATCATTTATTCTAGTCTTTACCTTCCTTTTTGCTTCTGATTATCGCCTCATTCACATTTCCTTTTCTAAGCATTCCATTCTATCACAAAAATTCTTTCTTTCAAACTTCCTTTATTAATCTATATTAACAATTCATATAAGTGGAATTCTGTGTGATGATTATGCATATATATATATATATATATATATATATATATATATACTGTGTTTACTCATCAAATCTAGGCTACATCTTCTCCTCCACACACACACTCCTGAACTTTGGACAAAAATCTGCTCAAAGTTGACCACATATCTAAATGTCAAGTCTGGAGTTATGAAGCTACTTAAAATCCTTTAGGGAACACTTTAAGGCATTGGTATAGTTAACTACTGTCTAGGTATATCGTCAAATGCACCAAAATCACAGCCTTAATTAGTAAATGGAATTACATCTAAAACTTTTTTTGATGCAATAAACTGAATAAGCACAGGGCTGATGATCATTTGATAATTTGAATAATGGGTTAATGGATTTTTGTTAACTGAAATGACCAGAGTTTAGGAGGGAAAATTAACATTAGAAATAACATTTAATACCATTAGTAGTAGTGACCTTTTTTGGTTAATGTTAAATTCCAAGCCTGTACTGTTATCCATAATCATTAGTTTTGTATTTACTTACTTCTTCTAGCAGTGCAGAAGAAAGCTATTTATAAACTAATATAATTCTTGCCAAGTACTAAGTCTTCAACTTTGAGGACAAGAATTGAATGAATCAAAGAATTCAATGAATTAGTGAATTCCTTCGAGATAGAAAATTTTGGATACTCTTACTCTGGATGATAAATGAACACTAAATCAACCAGATGAGTGGATAAGCATATGCATACAGCTATGAAAACATTGAGAATATGCCTAGTGTAAGCTACTGTGATGTTGTTAACATCATACACCTTTATGCTCTTTGAGTCATGTTTTAAAATGCAGAGATTCTGCATAAATGAAATACTACAAACCTTAGTATTGTGCATCTACTGAGAGTGGCCCAGCTGTGCAGTGCTGTAGGAGGTTAGATAAATTAGATTTAGAAAATATATAGGGGTTTCTGATACTGTCTCTTAATTTGGGGCATGAAGAACATTATCAGCATGAAGTCAGGAAACACAGGAAAGACTTAATAGACTGAAAAACAAGGTTGAAGTCAGGAAAAACAGGAACTTGAAGAAACAAAGTATCTGGCCTAACATTGTTTTCAGCTGCTAAGTGGGCGGAGCCCAAATTAAGCTGAAACAGAGTTCCTCCTATTTAAGGACAGTGCATGGAGCCCAGAAAGAGAAGAGGCCCCTGATGCTAGAGAGCTCCAAGAGTCCTGCTGAAAAAACGGCTGGCCATTGATGGCCAGCTCTCTCCCTGAAGCAGAAAGAAGCCGGTGAGCAAAGAAAGCCTGAGCGAGACACCAAAAGGCCAAGGACTAAACCCTGTGGCTCAGCTTTTGCCTAGAGGGGTTTGATCTGTCCGAACAGTGGCCTAAAGGAAATTGTGCCTGGCTTTAAGGACTGAGGCAGAGCAGCTGAGTTCCTGATTCAAAAGAAGTAAGTTGGCCTGCAGACGGCTGGGGTCTCCCACAGAGAAGAAAGCATGAAGCCTTATTTAAGGTGAGACTGCAATAACCAACTACCCTGACGAACCTGCATCTGAGAGATCCAGAAAAAGGACTGCTAAGTGTGTTAAAGAATCTACAACAAAGACTGTGTTCCTGACGACTGAGGACCTGCCCCAGAGACTGTATCATTCTAAAAGGTTAGAAAAATAATTATCAATAGGTTTAGTGGATAGGTTAAAGGGGTTGTAGGAATTTATATGATTAATAGTTAAGAAATTGTTGGTGTTTGTTATAAGTGAATTTAGTAATAAATAAATAAGTGATAAATAATAATTTAAAAGTTCGGTTACACAGTGCTGCAGTTGTAATATGCTATACAGGTTGAGGATTTAGAAGGTTATGTTCTGTACCTGGAGATGAATGCAGAGGGAAGGAGTGAGGAAGAGAGAGGGAGAGAGAGAGAGAGAGAGAGAGAGAGAGAGAGAGAGAGA
>CAJQZJ010032660.1:309813-358097 GCA_907164525.1 Lophiomys imhausi | reverse complement strand
GAGAGAGAGAGAGAGAGAGAGAGAGAGAGAGAGAGAGAGAAAGGGAGAGAGAGAGAGAGAGAGACAATATGAGTCACATACACCTAGGTTCAAGTATAACCTGCTAAATTCGAATGAGTAAAGTCTGGCATAATGGCTATTCTTATCAATTTAACAACATCTGGAATTAACCAAAACCCAATGGATTATGCACACCTGTGAGATTTTTTCTTTATTAAATAATTTGAAGTGGGAAGACTCACTTCTATTTCAGATTTTTAGGGTGGGAAGAATCTTTCATCTAGATCTTTTTAGGTGGGAAGATCCACCTTCTGCTGGCAGTCTATGAGAAGGGCACAGAAAAAGAAAGCTCTTTTTGCCTGCTTTCTCTTGCCCTCACTAGCAAGTTCACTTCTTTACTGGCACTAGACCCTACTTCTTCTGGATTCTAGCATATACTGAAGACCAACTACCACCTGAGACATTCAGCTTCATAGACTGAAAATGAATGGGATATTGGACTTTCCATTCATAGACAGCCATTGTTGGACTAGCTGGATCACAGCTTATGTCATGCTAATAAATCTCCTCTCTCTCTCTCTCTCTTTCTCACACATATATATGAGGATATATATATATATATGAGGACCTATATATATATGAGTGTGTATATATATATATGAGAGAGAGATTCATTAATTACATAAGTTTTGTTTTTCTTGGAAGCCCTAACTAATAAAATACATCTGGTAAATAAAATGTGAATGAAACTATGATCTTTACAATAAAAAAATTCATGGAAATTACCAGGTGTATGGTATTTTGTTGGAAAATGTCTACAATTCTCCATTATTATCTCTAGGAACCTGTCCACTATCAGATTATTTAACTTTTTATTCTTCATAGCCCAGTGGAAGCATGCAAACCATTTTGTAAAATTTCATAGTAATTTAGAAACACTTAGGTGTCCTTTTCTGGGCCCTAATAATCCTTATTTTGCCTTCACACATTCAATGCACAAGATATTGTATCTATCTATCTATCATCTCTGTCATCTCTCTATATCTATGTATTTATCATCTCTATCATCTATCTATATCTACCTACCTATCTATCTATCTATCTATCTATCTATCTATCTATCTATCTATCTATCGGTCTGTCTGTCTATCTATCTATAATCTCTATTATCTCTATCTATCTATCTATCTATCTATCATCTATCTTTTCTGTCTCATAGCTTTTCAGTTTCTAGAATGATAATGTGAGGTATTTGGTCCAGATCTTAAAGATTTGAGTTTTTACTGTGAACTCAACTTTCCTTCATACCATGTGATGAATCGATAGAAAATTTCTTTTTATTCCAACTAATCATAAGGATATTTCTTATCTCAGTGATATTATTAATTATAAATTTTATATTCTGTCTTTTCTTATTTCTTTATATTAACTCTATAGGTTTGCATTTTACATTTAGGTCCTTGATTCATTTTGGGTTAATTTTTGCAGACAAATGCTCATTATCTTCTGGACCATTAGTTAATGTGACTTTTATTTCTATTTTATATTGTCTTTGTTCCTTTGTCAAGAATTAATTTTCTATTTCTATGTGGATGTTCTCCTGGGCACTCTTATCTGGTTCCATTGGTATTTGTTCCCCTATTATCTAACCAATGCTACACTCTCTTGGTTCCTGTAACTTTCTAGGGAATTTTGACTTTGTATATTATAGATCCTCCAACTTATTGTTCACACCCCCAGCTTTACATAAGCTATTCTTGATATTCTGTCTCTTCAATACACATTTTCTATCATTTTATCAATACCCACAAATATTTTGCTAGAAACAGATTTATTGTGCAGTGATCTTATGAATGACTCAGCATTAGTATGCTTTTAAAGCAATTTTAGATATAAACAAGTACAATTTAATTTGAGGGAAGAAGGAAGTACTGAAGAATGTATTCGTTAGCAATATTTTTTATTGAAGGAATTAATACATATTTACAAGAAAGATGCTTGCTTCCTCAACACAAGCCTTTGAAAACAAAATTGCATTCTAGAAACCTCCACATCATACATTGATGCTAGTTCAACAGACTTGGGGAAAATTTTTGTGGGCAACATATATATAAGAAATATATTTATGAGAGTTTATGCTATTAGTAATTGCTTACTCTTCTGTGCCTTCATTCTCATAGCAAATAGCATTAATAACACTAACCCCCACTGATCCAAATTTGTGAAGGAGACTGTACTAAGGATAAAAGAAACCCTATGGGTGAGATTTAGTATCAATGTTCATTTGTCATAGAATCAAGATTTGCTACAGATTTCATTGCAAACTTAGGTAGCCACTTCACATCTATACTGTTTATATCCCATAAAAAAGAAAAACAGGTAAGTTTTTTCAAATTCCAAGGAAAGAGATAGACCCACTCTTTCTTGAGTCTCTTTATAACATACTTGCCAGGAAATGTGACTTTTTTTTTAAATACGGTATATTTTGAAGAACTGAATGTACTTTCAACTCCTGAAAATCTCCTAGATAAACATCTAGTGGGTAACTATAATTAGGAAATAACATTTATCGTCTGAATCATAATCATATTTTAGTTTTGCTTTTAAATGTTAAATTTCCACTACAAGGTATCCTCAGTAGGTACACATTATAAATTATGTATGTTTATGTTGTCACACCATAATTTTGGGAAACTTAAAAATAAAACCAAAATAATATTTAAGTGATAAGTTACTTCATTAAAAATAAATCTGGAGAATCAACCTGAAGAAACAAGAATGGTTGTTTAAGCCTGGTGTGGTGACATTTTCCTTTAGTCTCAGCACATGAGAAGCCAAGGCTGGCAAACCTCTGTGACTTTGAGGCCAGCCTAATCTATATAGTGAGTTCCATGGCAGCCAGGGCTATGAAGAGGGATTCTGACTTTTTTTAAAAATAATGTTCTTTTAGAGTCAACAAAACTAGATCATGGGGGGGGGGGGAGTGAAAATGACTGATATTTTTATTAAAATTTTGTGGCAATGCTCAGCAGTGTAAAGATACCTGGTATTATATTTAGACATATATGGAATTAAATTATGTTTTTACACTACAAAATGACAACATACATACTATGCAGGTCTCTCAGTTTAGACACGGACAGGCTGGAACACTGGGCAGTGGAAATATCTATTAAAAGAATAATAAATGGCATTTCAGATTGGAAACTTGCATTTTCAAAATAAAAGACACATAAACCATGGACCCCAAAATTGATTTAATATTTTGAGGAATAATATGTTTTCTACTTTAAAAAGACATTAATAAAATATTTACTTTAATATATATCCATTATAGATTAAGAAAAATGAAGGAATCTGAATGTTTCATTTTTGATTGTGGTATTAAATTTTATCATTATTTTTGCTAAATTGCTGAAAATCTTGAGCTTCCACATGCATATTTCCATATACACATGAATATTTAGCTTTTAATGGGAATTTAGTATATGAGGGGTGGCTGTCAATACCCACATAGTAATTTGAAGACCATCAGATATATTTATCCCTCTCAGGTCTCTGAGGTGGTTGAAGAATAGATGGCTAGAGTCTCATAGTTAAACTTTGAGTTGTTTAGGAATCAAGAGAGTGTTCTGGATCTAAGAAGATGTTTTAAAAATTGTGATGCAAGTTATATGAAAGCTGAGTTAGATATAGAACTTTCAACTCATGGAGATGGTTAGATAGTAGAATGTTAAAGTCATGTGCCAAATACATATGGACTGGACATTGGGAATGTATGCTAAGCCATATAACTCTCATAATTGTGGCCTATTCATTTCTGTTGTTTTGTATTGTATTTACTGTTATAAGAGAAAGAACCATTTGTTGGACTGAAAGGGGGGGCTGTTGGGGGGAAAAAGATATACCTTAAACTTAAAAAAAGGGAAAAGGATGGGGAGTTGAGGGGGAAGAGGGTGGGAGGGTGGGACTGGAGTGGGGAGTAGGGAGGGGATTGTGATTGAGAGGTAACTTGAAGGAATAAAAAATAAATTATTAAAAAAGATAATATTAGTCAAGAATTTTCCTAGAAAAAAAGTTTTCTAAAAAACAATTTTTTCCTAGACATGTGAGAAAGAGGACATCACAGGTAATGTTTTCTGTTGAGTAGAAGAAAGCTAAGTTGAGGAGCCACAAGCAATTGATAGCTTCTGGGAGAGAATAAATCAGTTTTCTTTAATAATGTAACACCTGAGAGACTCACTGTGGAAAGCCACATATTAAAGAACATACAGAAAGTACAAATTAGACTTGTTAGGTTTGAGAGAGAGAGAGAGAGAGAGAGAGAGAGAGAGAGAGAGAGAGAATGTCATACAAGACACTTCCACATGTAAGGCTCAGGGAACATTCCATCCAAGGGGGCAGACAATCAGGGAGTTTGCAAGATGCAGAGATCAGGAAGTTTGGTATAGAATATACTTCTGAGTTATGTCATAAGGTATAACCATAAAGTCTCACCTATATGACTGTGAAAACATGAGCTGAACAAGTATAACACCAACAGCCATGCTACAGTGGACTAAGAAAACCTACAAGACCTCAACCATACATGGAGAACTACAAGCAACTTTAGGAATGATGAAAGCAAGAGAAATAGTATTCACTTGAGAAGAGAATACCAATTAATTATCTATTACCACATGTTCAGTTCTGAAAACATATATACAAGCAATATTATGCATATTAATTGGGTTATATTTCGGGATATATACATAGATACACACACATATATGCCTGTAATAACATGTAATGAAAAAAAGAGTCCATGAATTTGAAAGAAAATACATGGAGGGGTTTCTGGGAAGGCTAAGAGAGAGGAAATGGGGAAGTGGATATTGTAATTATTTTAGACTCTCAAAAAATCTTTAAAGGTTTGATGAGTATGGAAATTGATATGGACCTGAAGGTGTTTTGGAGGAGGAGGGGTGAATGAATATGACCAAAACACACTTTCTTGAAATTCTCAAAGAACTAAAAAAAAAAGAAGATACAAACACTGTCAAAGTAATAAAATGGAGATAAGAAAAATGGATATAAAAATAAAATATGAAATGTAAGGAAATTGTATCAATGGCAATGACCAGATGTGGTGTAAGAACTCCTTGGGTCTAGTATAACTAATTAGCAAGACATATGAGAAGCTGGGAATGTAGCCCAATTGCTATAGTGTCTTCCAACCATGCACGAAGCTTTGTGTCCATTCACCAGAAGGATGTGTGTCTGAGATATTAGAAAACTTAAAACAAGAGCTAAAAACAAACCAGATATGACTCAGAGATTTTACCAACTGTTCAATTTTAGTACGCCATATAGATATGCACATTTGATTATTTTTCTGAAATGCTAATTTGTTCTATTGTCAATAACCAAAGAGCAGTTAATATTTTCAAAGTTGCTATTGTAGATAGTCTTCTTTTGGTCTAATTGGAAGCAAAATATTTACTATTTTCCTTCTGTGGTTTGATTGCCTACAGAGTTGTACTTTTTAAAAAATACATCAAAAAGTCTATAATCTCTCTAAATAATGCAGTAGCCTAAGGAAACTCCTGTAGAGAGACAATGAATGTTTTAGTTTGGTGGAGATATAAAGTTCAGTTCAGTGCATAAGTAGTAAGGATTTAAGAATTTGGTGTCTAACTTTAAAATGTTTTAATAATGGCTCTAATCCTGTATAAACATAACTTACTATTAGTCCTCGACTTTGGGGTCATGAAGTAACAGATAATATTAACTTCAGAATGGATGTGAGTTGTACCATCTCTTCTACTCTAAATCTTTTTGCTATATCATTGCATACCTATCTCTGTGTTTATCCAACTGCACTACCAATCAATAATACATGTAGCTTTACACCACTTTAATATATCTTATATTGACTTTAATTGAACAATAGTAGACTTTCAAGATAAACAATTTTGGACTTTCTTAACATGGATATGTGAAGTCTTAAGAGGAAGGAAAATATAGGTCAGGAATGTTAACCAACTGTGTTCACGTTTTAGTATCTATTCTGTGCCGGTGACTTTTCTGTTGGAGTAAGGAACAGAAAACATACATTCCTTAATTCACAATGATTCAGCAAATGACTACCTCCTTTGTATCAGGTATTAATATAGACATATAAGTCATAAAAATAAACAATCGTTCAAGATTACATTTTATTTGCAACACATGCATCTGTGTGGTAGGTAGTAATAATTATCTACAAGCAGAATGACCTATGTTATGAAAGAAGGAAAATCAAGAATTAATAGTTTTAAGACTGAATTAGTCATTAGAATTATAATCAATAAATTTTTGTACAGAGATGATAGACGAACAAGAATGAAGGTAAGGATATATGTTTGATGTAAAATGCGCAACTTGGCCAAGAGCAAAATCATGAGCTAATACTCTTTAGAGAAACAACTCTCTGGATTGATACATGGATGAAGAGATAGATATCAGCTAAGATAGTGGAAAAGTATATAGATGATAGGTAGTTAAAGGATAGGAAAATTATAAATAGTGGATAGATAGAAAAGCAGATAAATGATTTATATATAATAAATGGTTGATAGATATATATGAAAATATAGAGGGTAGATAGACAACAGATAGATGACAGAAAAATAACAGATAAGTGGATGGTAAATGACAGGTGATAGCAATAATGTTGATGATTCATTTATGACAACAAATTTTAAATAGATATATATGTAGATAGGTATATAAATAGATAGTAGATAGATAGAATATAGATAAATAGAGATAGTAGATAGATGATATATAGATAGAAATCGATGATAGATAATAGATAGATTCATCGATATGTAGACAGATTGATTCTAAACAATCTGATCTATGTTGGTGAAATCTTGTGATCTTCTGTCTCTCACTTGGAAATCTCTTGTCAGTTATGTTCTAGGGAGAATCTAGGTATGAGAAGTAGATAAACAAATAGATATAGTTTATAGTGTGCATGCAGTGGAAGTTCAAAGTATCTAACAGCAGAGGGAACAAAGTCTAACAAAACTTCCCTTTGGTTTTACTCAGACCTCTAACAGATATGATGAGGGACACATATACCATGAAGAAAATTCTGTTTCACTTGGTTTATTAATTCAAACATTATTGTTATCCATAAATAACATGAAAAATATTCAACAAAATATTTGGGAAGCATATAATTCACTCAAGTTTTTGAACAAAGCATGCTCCATAGGAGGAAATTAGAGTCATATAGGATGAGTAATTGAAAATTTTCATCTGCCTAAGTAAAGACAATTAGTGTCCTACCATGATGCTCTCAGAATTACTTGAAGTGCCTAACCTAGTTATGAAAAACACTCATGATTACACCAGAAGGATTTCTTTATGAACTATGAAAATATTGAATTTTAGCACTATACAAGCCAGGTATTCAAGAGAGAAACTCTTAATAGTGGATTATTGGTAGTAGAGAGTATAGCATTACCATTGTTTTTTTTTCCTTTACTTTTTATTTCTTCAAGTTACATCTCAATCGCAGTCCCCTCCCTATTCCTCCTCCAGTCCCACCCTCCCACCCTCAACCCCCCATCCTCTTCCCTTTTTTTTTTCTTTTAAGTTTAAGGTATATCTTATTTCCCCCTACAGTTTCCCCTTTCAATCCAACAAATGGCTCTTTCTCTTATAATAATAAATACAATACAGTACAACAGAGGTAATTAGGCCACAGTTATGAGGGTTATGTGGCTTAGCATACATTCCCAATGACCAGTCCATATGTATTTGGTACTTGACTTTAACATTCTACTATCTAACCATCTCCATGAGTTTAAAGGTCTATATCTGACTCAACATTCATACTAACTTGCAACACAATTTTAAAAGTATCTTCTTAGATCTATAACACTCTCTTGACTCCTAAACAACTCAAAATTTAATTATGAGACTCTAGCTATCTGTTCTTCAACCACCTCAGAGACCTGAGAGGGATAAATATATCTGATTTTATAGGAAGTACAGGGTCTGCAGCTTCCCAAACTAAGAAATGACATACCAGTGGCTGCCTGGACAGTTCCCATTTTCTCTCCATACATTACAGCATCGATCTTCAGTCATATGGCTCCGTTTCTCTGACAGACATTGATTGTAGAGCAGGGGTTATGAAGGACTTACCTACCCTGTCTTGGCAGAGCTAGGCTGTCGACTTACCTGCTTCCAGGTTTTGTCCTTTTTGGACAGCATTCTGTCTACAGCTGGAGCAAGGGACTTTTCCTACCAAGAGATAGGCTTGCGACTAATTCAATCATCTCCCACTGGAGATTCTTTGATGCTCATCTTCTACTTGCTGGAGAATAGGGGGTGCTGTCAGGAGTTGATATGTCTTGATATAAAAAATCTAAAGTTACAAAAACATCTTTGAATGCCATATTCTGCAGATCTCTTGAGGTTTTTGAAGAGGCCCTAACTATCTCTTATATTAGGGTAAGCAGATGTTGCTTGTCTCGTAGCAGGTTTATTTCTGATTAGCTTAGCAAGTAACTATAATATGCTGTCATATACCTAACAGAATGACCAGCTTGCATAACCATTAGTTTGCATTTCTTAATTATCCTAAACAGTTTATGACAGTTAGTAGTAAAAGTCCGAAACATCACATTTCATTTTTTTTTCTTTACCTCCTAACCCTTCCATTGTTTAAGCACAGTAGAAGTAGATACATTCACATTGAAATAATTTAAATCACTAGTTATCCAGGATCTAAACAGTTACAAATTTAGAATTTGGGAAATGAGGAGGCCAGGAAATACGTGTAACAAATCTTACAGTAATATATAAATTGTGCAAATCATTTCCCTACATGAACATTACATCCCATTACAATGAATGTACTAAACAACTACTCTACCTTGGATTTCACTACTTGGTTTGTAGCTAGACATGGTCTAGTTTCACAGGTCATTATAACTAAAAGAGAAATAGCTAGAGACACTCTGGAATTTTCATAGTGTTTGTAACACCACATGATGGAGCCCTAGGAGGGATTGTACTGTTCTCTACAAGATCCAGTTAGGTTAGTCGATATTTTTTATCATCTCTACTTTGGGAGATGAAATTCATTCCAATTATCTGTCTTCCTCAGAAAGATAAATTAATGGCATACAATGTCTGGAGGTTTTCAGAGATCCCCTCCTTTGAGTTCTAGAATATCTTAATTGTGGTCATAGGACCTCACATATTATATTTCATATTAAAACAAAAGAAGTGTGACAATAACTAAATGCAACTTAAATTTCTACCATATATGAAGGTAACTAGTTTGCTTCAGAATCATAAACTATTAAAATAGCATTGAAATCACAACTCAGGTGATGTTTTTGTAAAAATGATCTGTGGAATTTGTACTAAAATGAAACTCTCATACTCTGATTGTTAGTATTCAAAAGTGATAGAGAGAAGGAGTGAATTATAAATGACCTCATTCATCCTCCTACTCAGTGACTTGCTTGGAAGTTCATTTCCATATTGCATGATTGAATTATGAAGTGACTAGATGTGCTTGCATTATTACCAGTAGTAGTAATGTACCAAAGGTCCTTTCAACTTTATATCCTAGTTAGTGGTTGATACCATTTACCTTTTTAAATTCTAATAATCTGGGGATTCAAGATGTTTATCAGTGTTAAAATCTGCATTCCTTTGCTCTCATTGGAGACTGAAAATCTAATTTATGTACTGGTGTGGCCACAAATTTGTTGATCTCTTTTTGTGAATTTCTAGAACATGGTTTATTGTTTTTTTTGTTCTTCTTTCAAAGAACTGATATAGAGAAACCTTTATGTTCCAGATGCTTAATACTTGGAAAGTTTAAATACTACATATACTTTCACTTATGATAATTGTCTAATACATTAATTTTATTTTTCTTTGAAAAAGAGAATTAATTGGTATTAATAAAGAAAACTTTCAATTTTATCCTTAGGTCCTGTAATTTTTAAAAACAATTTAAGCATTTATTGATTTTTTCTTTCTTGTTTTGTTGTTTATGTGTCATGGACCATTCATAAAATCTATTTGTTTCAAATAATTTTTGTAAACAATTCATTTTTGTACCATAAAGGATTGAAAGACTAAAGAGAATTAAAACTGTTATCTTTGTTTAAGTTGTTTTTTTATTTTTATTTTTTTACATCCTTACCACAGTTTTCCATCTCTCCTCTCCTACAAGCCCATCTCTTCCGGCTCCCCTTTGCCCCCTCCAAATCCACTACTTCTCCATTTCTATTCAGAGAAAGTCAGGCCACCCATGGATATCAAGCAAACATGGCATTCAAGTTGCAGTAAGACTAAGGATCTCCCCTCTTTTGAGGAAAAGGGTCACAAAAGCCTCTATTTCCACTCTTATAAGTCCCACAAGAAGACCAAGCTACACAATTCTAATATATAGCTACAGGGCCTCAGTTAGTTCCCTGCAGGCTCCCCAGTTGGCAGTTCAGTCTCTGAACCCATGAGCCCCTATGAAACCCTGAGAGCCTAGGTTAGTTGAATCTGTAGCTTTTCTTGTAAAGTACTTAACTCCTGTGGTTCCTAAAATACTTTCTCACCCTTCTGCAGGATTCCCCCCACTCAGCATAATGTTTGTCTGTGGGTCTCTGAATCTGTTTCCATCACTTGCTGGATGAAGCCTCTTTCACAACAATGGGCTAGGTACCAATCTATGCTTACAGGCATCATTTAATTGATGGGGGGGGGGGGGGGGGGGGGGGGTTGTGTTTGGTTATCCTAGGTTACTGAACAATTCAGCCTCTAGGTCCTGAACCTACAGGTAGTGTTCATGTTGAACTCCCTCTAGTGGTATGAGTCTCAGGCTGGACTAGTCATTGGCTGTCCACTCCCACAATTTCAGCGCCACTTTTACGCAAGCACCTTTTGTAGGCAGGGCAAACTGTAAGCTGAAAGTTTTATAGCTAGGTTGGTGACCAAGTCCTTCCACTGGAAGTCTTGCTTGATACAGGAGATGGTCAGTTCAGCCTGCAAAACCGCCACTGCTAAAACTATTAGTCACACTCATATTCCTGGGAGTTTCTACAGCACTAGATATCTAGTTTATCCTGGAGACAACTCACCGCCCCCCCCCCACCATATCTGGTTGTCTATTTTGATTTTATCCCCCAGTACTCTCTCTTTCCATTGACCCCTGACCTGGTTGCTCCTACTTCTGCCCATCCCCACCTCCCTCCACTCCAAAGCCACTCAGGCCTGAAGACCAGATAGATTTTGTAATTTTTTTTTCCTGTGGTCAGATAGGCCTTTATTTTTTTTCCTTTATTTTTTATTTCTCAAGTTATATCTCAATCGCAGTCCCCTCCCTATTCCCCCTCCAGTCCCACCCTCCCACCCTCAACCCCCCATCCTCTTCCCTTTTTTTTTTCTTTTAAGTTTAAGGTATATCTTATTTCCCCCTACAGTTTCCCCTTTCAGTCCAACAAATGGCTCTTTCTCTTATCATAACAAATACAATACAGTACAACAGAGGTAATTAGGCCACAGTTATGAGGGTTATATGGCTTAACGTACATTCCCAATGACCAGTCCATATGTATTTAGTACTTGACTTTAACATTCTACTATCTAAACATCTCCATGAGTTTAAAGGTCTATATCTGACTCAACATTCATACTAACTTGCAACACAATTTTAAAAGTGTTTTCTTAGATCTATAACACTCTCTTGACTCCTAAACAACTCAAAATTTAATTATGAGACTCTAGCTATCTGTTCTTCAACCACCTCAGAGACCTGAGAGGGATAAATATATCTGATTTTATAGGAAGTAAAGGGCCTGCAGCTTCCCAAACTAAGAAATGACATACCTGTGGCTGCCTGAACAGTTCCCATTTTCTCTCCATACATTACAGCATCGATCTTCAGTCATATGGCCCCGTTTCTCTGACAGACATTGATTGTAGAGCAGGGGTTATGAAGGACTTGCCTACCCTGTCTTGGCAGAGCTAGGCTGTCGACTTACCTGCTTCCAGGTTTGTCCTTTTTGGACAGCATTCTGTCTACAGTTGGAGCAAGGGACTTTTCCTACCAAGAGATAGGCTTGCGACTAATTCAATCATCTCCCACTGGAGATTCTTCGATGCTCATCTTCTACTTGAAGTAGAATAGGGGGTGCTGTCAGGAGTTGATATGTCTTGATATAAAAAAATCTAAAGTTACGAAAACATCTTTGAATGCCATATTCTGCAGATCTCTTGAGGTTTTTGAAGAGGCCCTATCTATCTCTTATATAAGGGTAAGCAGATGTTGCTTGTCTCTTGCCGGTTTATTTCTGATTAGCTTAGGAAGTAACTATAATAGGCTGTCATAGTACCTAACTGAATGACCGGCTTGCATAACCATTAGTTTGCATTTCTTAATTATCCTAAACAGTTTATGACAATTAGTAGTCATTGCTCTCCAACAGTATCATCCTCTCTTCTCTTTTCTTGACTGTCTTTTACTTCTTCCTATGCTTTCATATCATATATATTAAATAAAATTAAACACTAACATCAATTTTATGAAAATATCATTTGTATTAGCTTAATTGCATTCCCTAATTAATAATTGTGCACTTATTAAACAGCCATTGTAGCACCTAATAATTGCTATCACTTAAGAACTCATAGTGAGAATCTCCTGTTCATAGAAGTACTAGGTTCAGCATGGAGGCCTGTCACAGTTGTTGTCAGATATTTGTACATTTGTAAAATTTAATAATATAGAAGAGAGGAAAGATTACAGATTAGAGAAATTCAGCACATTCCTGTTTGTCCACAAATCTGAACAAAGCAGGGAAGGATGAGGCAGTCTAGCCTGCATGAGCAGATATGTGGAAGGAGATTGGAGCCAAGACTAAAGGGTGTTAGGGATCCCTCTGTGTCCACACCTTGACCAGAGCAGATTACTTTGGCTATGACTGCTTGTACACATCAAGAGTCCAAAAAATGCTTCTTGGGAACACAACTGCTGTTCGGGCAGTCTTCACATCCACACTGGCAGATTGCTTCTGGGTAAACTGTAAGTGTGGCTGGCACAGGCTACTTGAGAGTGTTTCCTGCACCGGCCATGTTTCTGTGTCTATGTGAAGAGAAGAGCATCAGGCTTTTGTATTAGCAGAGATCATAGTAGCTTGCTCATCCCGGCAAGCAGCATTTACAGGGGTTTAGAAAGAAAATGACTCAGTAGGTGTGTATGTACACACACACACACACACACACACACACACACACACACACACACAGACAAACAGACATGCACACACATACACTTCATGTCAAATAAAAAAAAAAAACCCTCCGGGAAAAAACAGAGAATCTCAAGTCATAAACATGAATAAAGGAAACTACAGAAAATTCATAAGCTCATGCACACTAACAATATGTCATTGAATAAATTAGAGGGAATCTTTTAGTTTTCTAGAAACAAATATGTTGGGTTTGGCTCCAGAGGGGTGTGGCTGGAAACATTTGAGATCAGGGAGAATCCAAACCTTGAAACTCAAAGTTGGGGTCCCACACCCTACACTGAGATTGGTAGGTGTGGGATCAAGCTCTCTCTGCTTCTGCCTGCCTCTGGAGCGCATGGACAGCCCCAAAGGGCTACCTTCCTTATGGCACATAGAAACAACACCACAGGTGGTCACAGGTGAGCTCAGGCACAGCACGTACCGACATCTGAGACCTTTCCCTGTGTAAATATAGCATTGCCAGCATCTCAATGTCAGACAATAGAAAGGATACACCCCAATAATCCCCCCTCCCAATTACCCATGGTTCAAAAGCTCTCACCCATCTCAGAGTTTGAGAGAGCAAATAGATGAAGAGATTTGATAGATGGCAGGAAATTTCATAGATTTTAAGGGACCATATGAGAGTTAAGATCATCATGACATAAATTGTAATAGAGGATCACCATTCATTACATGTTACCTCGGAGCTGTTGTGATTTTGTCATCAGAGGAAAGTTTCTCCAGCTCTGCAGGCCTTTTCCTGAACTCACCATGTTTTCTCCAGTCTAGAGGACTGGTGCACTGGGAATCCAGGGAGCATGACCCTGCCTTTCTCAGCAACCCCAGGCCTCCATAGGTGACCAAGTGGCCCCTGGCTGCATCTGTGCTTTCTCTCAAGTTCCCACCAGCAGACCATGGCAAAAGCTGCCATAGCACTGGGATTGTAGAGAGAAATGAAACCCAAACACGTCCCACAGCATGGATACGCACCCACCCCCCACCTCGACCCCTCAACTACCATGCCTCAACCAACACGCCACACTATAACAGAAAACTTTCATTTAAAACATCTGTATTTATTAATACTTAACAAACACCTATAAAACACCTATATCCTATAATACCTAGTGCCTATAACCTCATACACATAAACTCTTAATAACTAAGAATACCTAACCAACACTATTTTAACCCTTTTGAAATGATATCAAAATTCTCTAACACAGTTCATGTAGGCACCTTGGTTAGCAGTCAGTTTTCTATCTGCAGGCACCCCTTATCATAATTAGCAGACTAGCTCTGTCAGTCATGGCAGGACTCCCATCTTCAGCTTGACTTGGCTTCCTCCAGGACTAGCTTTACAGGTTCATGCAGTATGTTTATTTCAACTGCTAGCTTGTGGCCTGCTTATGAGGCTAGCCTGTTTCAATCGCTAAACTTGGGTTTAGTTTAGCTGTTAACTAAACACAGTCTCTCTGTCAGCTGAGACTCATTTGCAGTCTCCTCAGCCCGTGCATACTCCACAGGTCTAGTTTTCCTCACCACGGCCTCTGAACTCCACCCTTCTTGTTCACTCTCCCAGCACTCTTAGGCCCCTGGACAGACTTTAGTGTCCAGTTTTCAAGAACTTTCTCTCATCAGGTTCTTTTTGGCCAGCCTTCTTAGGCTGCCTTGTGTCAAGTCTCTTTCTTGGACTACACCTCTCAGTTTCTCGACAATCTTCAGTTTACTTGCCAAGGTTTCTGACTGTTGATTTGCCTCAGGTTATTGCAGCCTAAAGGCTGATGAATGGTATACCTTGCTTCACTTCTCCATTGTGTGAGTCTGTCTTCTCTATAGGGGTAAGAAAGAACAATCCACGTGGAGCTCCCTAGCTTATATAGAAAACTGTCTCATGATACTTGGCTGTATCCAGGGCTCACAATTTCTCTCACTGTATCTAGAGGTCCCTGTGGCTTCTTGTGGCAATTGGCATCATCAGTGTCTTCTTAGCCATGCCCCTTGAACAAATCATGTCCATATTTCTCATGGAGCTGTGGCCACAACTGGGCTCTGCCCATCTCAGGCTAAATCCCCCAGTGTCCAAACAATGCCAAGCTCATTCTTTATGTGCTGCCAGGGGCCAGCTTGATCTGCATACTAATTCTCTAAACAGAAATAATTCCCATTACACTACACAAATAAAAATATCCTTACCAGAATATCAGACAGAAAATGCTTTCTAGAGCAGAATTTTACAGCTCTGAGTGCTGGCACTAAAAAGACACAAAAGGACTGGAGAGATACCTTTTTGGTTAAGACTGCTTTTTATTCTTTCAAAGGACCAGATTTAGAATCCCTGAACACCTATCAAGAGATACACAATGACATGTAACTCCAGCTCCAGGAGATCTGCCCCCCTCTTCTGGCCAAAGAAAATACTCAGAAGCATGTGTATAGACACACACACACACACACCATACATAAGTAATAATAATTCATCATTTTAGAAAGTCATAAAATAGGATAGGAAGATGGTTTAGTAGTTAAAGCCATGTATTGCTCTCACAAATGTCCTGAGTTTGATTCCCAGCCCCTATTTTGGATAGCACATAACCATCTGTTTATGAGCTATCCAACTCCAAAGGATCCAAATCTCTCTTTTCCTTGTACATACATTACATTGTATGTGATGCATAGAGAAAATTAAAAACAAAACTGTCAGTTTAAATACATCTATATTCCTAAACACAAAAATACAACCTACATAATCTGTATAATACTACTGGTATGCAAGTTTTCAGGACTGATCATTTGATGTTATATAACCAAAAAAAAGCATGTATGAAGTGGACCTAAGCCCTCTACATATATGTAGTTGAAAGCAGTTTGTTGTTCATGGAGATCTGCTAGCAAGTGGAAGAGTGACTGTCTCTGACATAGAAAATTACTTCTTTTGCCTGTTTGTGAATCACTAAGAGCATCCTATTACACTGAGGCCTTGTCTGGCCTCAGTGTAATAGGATGCTTTTAGTCTAGATATGACTTGAAGAGTCAGGGTGGATTGATGGGGGGGGGGGGGGGGATCCTTTTCTGAGAAGAAAGGTAGGGGAGGAAGAGGGAGGAAGGTGGGAGGGTGGAACAGGGTGAAAGAAGCTGTGATTGGGCTGTTAAATAAATAAATCCAATAAATAAATAATAATATAAAGAGGCCCTCATTATGAAAGAAAGCTATGAAGGGTATATGTGAGGGTTTAGAAGTAGCAAGGAAAAGGGAAAATGATGTAATTATACTATAATCTCAAAATACACAAAAATTGTTAAAATGTAAATATGGGCTTGGTGAGAATACTCAGCAGGTAATTGCACTGACTGCTCTTCCAGAGGATCTGGGTTCAACTCCTAGCATCAGAATATAGTCACAACGTTCAGTAACTCTAGTCTCATGGCTTCAGAGGACACCAGAAATGCATATGGTGCATTGAGATACATACATACATATATATATATATACATATATATATATGTATATATATATATCCTCTAAACATTAAGTAAATAATTGAATAAAATTTTAAAAATAAATAAAAATGTAACGGTACATGCCTTTAATCCCAGCATTTGGGAGACAAAAGGTAGATCTGTGACCTTCACCAAGGTCAGCCTAGTCTACAAAGTAAATCCAAGACAAGGATATACAGAAAAATACTGTCTAGAAAGAAAAAATAAGGAGATATGTTAATTATGAGAAATTATATATTTTCAGAGCAAAGGGACCAAACACCAAAAAAGACAAGACAAGCCCAGATGTTCCAGCTCAAAGACTGTTCCAGTCAGGGCTTCAATGAAGCCCTGAACTTTCCCACCCAAAGTTCCACAGACTACAAACTGCTCAGGACATTCAAATTGCTGAGCACATAGAGACTGGACAACAAATGTTACTATTAAATTGCTTAACCTTTTTTTTTTTTCATTTTATTTGGGTTCCCAAACAGGTTTTCTACATCTCAATTCAGCAGAGAGCAATTTTTAGAGAGCGATGAAGATGGGGGGGGATATTTTGGTCATTTGATATGTGATAAATGTTATTTAGGCTGACTGGTTACAAATTGTTAAATGGTCTTATCAAACAAGGTATAGGAGGTTAGACTCAATGACTTTTCTATTTCTTTTTCTTTTCTCTATTCTTCTTTCTCTCTTATACAGGGGGGAAAGACTTGAAAAGAAAAAAAGGGGAATATATGTATATAATATAGAAATGATAAGATATAAGGACAGATTATTGAATCTGCTCTGAAACTTAAAACTATTGTCATTCTTAAAATAGGGCTATCTTTTGATACATTGGTATAATATTTTGTATATTGATAAAAAATAAGATTAATTTTGATAGAATTTTACAGTTTGCTTGTTCAATGATAGATAGATAGATGATAAATCAATAGATGTCTTCAAAACCCTCAGAGATGTATAGAAAATGGCATTTAGAGACATTATTATTTTAAGAATTGTTTGACTTTAAGACAGTCAGCTCTTGACAGCTCCTATGTAACTTGGAAGAAAGCAATGAGCATCAAAAAGAAATTTCCCATCAGGAGATAATTCCTACTGGACATAAATGTCCCTGCTTTCTGAACAGACTATATACAGTCCAAAGATGGACCAGAGCTTAAATGCAGGTAAGTTGATGTCCTGATTATGCAGAGACAGAATGGGGAAAATCTTTATTTCCTGCTGAACAATATGTCTGTGAGATATGCTTGGCCAGAAGGCTGAAGATGCTGCTGCAATGGTATGGATAGATATTTGGGACTGTGTAGGCAACAAACTGTCATTTTTTTTTTCTTTTTGGAAACTGCTGTTCTGTGCTTCCTATTCACTCAGTAACTTTATCCCTTCTTATGTCTTTGATGGGGTTGAAGACATAATAGTTATAAAATTTCAGTTAAGCTTGAGTTAGTTAGGACTTAAAAAGAAATATAGGCTATGATAGAAATTATTTAGGTTCAAAACTTTAGACACACCAAGATAGATAGATGATTTTTTTCTTCCTCAAGATTGCCTGATACAAATAGACTAAGCATTATGTGTGTACCTTTTATATATGGTTTTCTTGATTGTTTCATATTTGTTCTTAATTTTTTATTATATGAGTTTAAGAAAATAGCCTTTTTATTAGACAAAAGGAGGGAAATGATGGGGTGGTGTTAAGCATTCTAAATGTTGATTGGTCCTGCTTGCTGTCTGTTACTTACTTTGTCTCTGATTGGTTAAATAAATGCTGAGGCCTGGAGATTGGGCAAAGATGGAGACAGGCAGGACTAAGGTGTGCAGGCTTTTTGAGAGAGACGGAGAGTGTATTGGGAAGAAGAAGATTGCTGTACAGAAGCAAGGAGCAGACAAGGAGGATACGCTATGGGGTAGATTAAAGAAGATGTGGCCTGAAACAACGGCTTCCATGGAGAATAATATACCAAAGAGACATATGTATATATGGGGTTATATTTGGGTAATAGAATTATGAGCTAGCTTAGATGGGCTAGAATTGTATAACTCAGGCCTCAGTTTGTTAAAATCCACCCGGTGTGTGTGTGTGTGTGTGTGTGTGTGTGTGTGTGTGTGTGTGTGTATTCATATATAATGGCGGGTTAAGGATTAACACTGCTGACCAATTAAAGATAATATAAATAGTGGTTGAACAATTTAATTAGCCATTTTTCTACAATGTAACAAGTAAAAAATATGCCCAACTTTTAAAAAATGCTATGAATAACTCAAATTAATAGTCTCAATGATTAAAGGAGTATAAATAAGGCAACTTAAAATTAGACAGAAAAGTAAAAACAGAGATAAAACATGCCAATAGATTGAAGTGTCAGTTCTTTTAATGACAATCTTTTAGATAAACTAACAAAAATTAAGAGTGAAAATACATGTATTAATAAAATTAGAGATGAAAGGGAGATTTACTTATGTATTAACTTTCAAAGAAATGTCAGGGGATATTATGACATTTTATTTATCAATAAATTGGAAATAATGGAAAAATCCATAAATTCTAGATATATATGAATAATAAACTTAAGAGTTTATAGAAGTCCTAAACATATTTAATTACAGGTAATGAGATTATAACATACCAGTCTCCCAATAAAGAAGGCCTTGCAACACACAAAGTTACTGTGAGAATCTACCAGAGCGTTAAGGATCAATTATCACCAATAGTTGTGAAATATTCCACAGACATAATACACAGAACACATGCATGCAGCACCCAGATTGCACAAGTCATAAGAACCCTCAACTGACCATTTTTGGTACCTGTACCCACATGGGAAACACACATAAAGATATACACTTACACACATACAAAATAAAGCAGGGTTGGAGAGGTGGCTTAGTGGTTAAGAGCACTGGCTTATGTTGCAGAGAACTCAGTTTCACTGCCTGGCGTTCAAATAGCAACTAACAATTGTTACTTCACTTCTGATCTCTGAGGGCACTGTATACAGGCATGAATGTAAAAAAAAAACACCCATGTGCATAAATTAAAAATAAATACATCTTAAAACTATGAATCTTTAAAGTAGTCAACACTATTCAGGATATATAAGACCATCATGGTAAACTCTGACAATCATATTCAATTGAGTCTTTTCTTAGAGCAAATATAAACCTGATTCTTCTCATTCACATAAAAGATTTTGCTTTAATAAGTTATTGAGATTATTTCATCAGTTGTCTCTATATGTAAAACATATATTTATAGCATAGAATAGATTTAGCAGTGCTCTTTTCATTGTAGACAGGAGTTTTATTCTACTGCCTTTACTTACAATTCTGCAGAATGGGCAGGTAGCTAATGTTTAAAGCTGCCCAGAGAAAAGCTCTCAGCCCTCATATGACTGTTGAACTGAGAGGAGCTGATATGTAGGGACACTCCACATCAGAGGAGTGGGATGGGTAAGAGAGGGAGGAGACGGTGGGAGGGTGGAACCCTGAGGGGTGGAAAGAGGGCACTCTGATGGAGATGTAACTTGAATAAATAAACATTTAAAAAAAAGAGGAAGAAAAAAAAAGAGAAAAGCAAATAGAACTTTTTCTTCAGTAAACCTCAGGTGACAGAGGCAGATTAGAAAAGGGTTTATAAATTCACTAAAGCTGGAGATTTCATAAAACTAAACCAGCAGTCAAAACACCTAGAAAGGAAGGGATTACTAGTGAGGCACATGCTTGTTGAAGAAGCATGGGGAAGATGAAGGATTTGAGATGGCATGACAGCACCATCACCAGAATACGGTAACAGTGAAGGACAGAAAGCCTGGGTCAAGTCTGCCTTGCCCCATAACAGCCAGAGGAGTTTCTGTTCCAAGCTTTTTGTGTGCTGTTATCTTGAGTTAAACTTTGACTGGAGAGAGTGGGTTTCCTGCATCTATATAATAATGTCCTTCAGGTTCCCTTCTCTAGAATATACTCTGCCCTGCTTTGTAACTATGCCAGCCAGCACTGAGTGCTTAGTATCAAACTTAGCTGCATGCTCTGTTTAGGTTAACATGATTCATGCATTCTCAAAAGCTCTGAGAGGCAGCATGTATGTGACAAAAGGCTGAGTAATAAAGGGTCTGGCCCTCAAATGACTGTTATACTCAGAAGTGTTCAGAAGCCCCTGTCTGCCGTTCTCATGTATCTCTGGGTTTGAAAGAGCATCAGTGCCCAGAAATGCTCACTGTGTACAGTGCAGTGAGCTCAGCTTTCTAGAGTAAATGATATTTTCTATTCACTCAGACTCTAAAAAACAGTATCTTTAATGACCTCACAATCCAAATAAGCATCTTGCCTGTGAACTCAATATCTAAATAGGTATTTGAAAATTCAGCTAATTAAAAAGCACACGACCTTTAACATATCTTTGCATAGCTGAGTTCACTGAAAGACACACAACTGAAGACTGCATGGAGCTAGAAGTCTCTGGGTAACCCTGGATATTACAAGGTCCTGTACCCTCCTCCGTATAATCATCTATAAAATAAAGAGAAATGAACTCTGGTTCAAATGATCATTTCATGCATTCTAAAGCAGCTTTCCATGGAAGGTGAGATATACCTTGTCGGTACATTGAAATTGATGATAGTTTAGAGAAAGTAACTTTAGTTTTAGAAGGAATAGCCTGTGCAGGTGTTTACTATAAGACTTTCAAAAATGATCAAGTGTGAAAATGGGGAATTCTGGATGTTCTTTTTTAAAATGTTTATTTATTAGTTCAGGCTACATCTCCGTCACAGTACCCTCTTTCAACCTCTCCCAGTCACGCCCTCCCACCCTTTATCCCTTTTCCCTTCCATCCCACTCCTCTAGAGTGGAGTTTCACTCTATCGCCAGACTGATTTCCATCAGTCCCCCGCCCCAGTTTAGCAGTCATATGAGGGCCAAGACCCTCCTCATACACTGGGGGCCTACATGACAGCACCACTAAGGCAAAGTGTCTCACTAACAGGAAACAAAGTCTATATTCATGTTACCTTTGGTGCATTGGTTGTAGTATAGTTATCCTGTACTATATGGCTAAAATCTGACTATAAGTGAATAGATGCCATGTACATCCTTCTGGGTCTGGGTTAGCTCACTCAGGATGAGCTTCTCTAGTTCTATCCATTTGGCTGCAAATTGCATGATTTCATTGTTTCTGATGGCTGAGTAGTATTCCATTGGGTAGATGTATCACAGTTTTTTTTTTATCCATTCCTCGTTTTAGGGACATCTGGGTTGTTTCCAGTTTCTAGCTATTACAAATAAGGCTGCTATGGACATAGATGAGGAAACTTCCTTGTGATTTGGTGAGGAATCATTTGGATGAATACCCAGAAGTAGTATGGCTGGGTCTTGAGGTAGAGCTATTCCAAGTTTTCTAAGATATCACCAGACTGATTTCCATAGTGATTGTACAAGCTTGCACTCCCACCAGCAATAGAGGAATGTTCCCCTTTCTTCACAACCTCCCCATCATGTGCTGTCATTTGAGTTTCTTAAGTATGAAACACAGGTTACAAAATTTGAAATAACATAAATATTCTCATGGAAATATAATGCTAACAATTATAACTTATGGTATCAATTATAGCATTAATTTAAATTAGGTATCAGCTTTGCTGCATTTATTTCTTGGTAATGTGCATTTAACATTGTTTTTTACTGCACTAAATCATAATAAGTAATATTTATTTTTCAAAAACTTTGCTGGGGTTAAAAAAAATGGCCCATCATGTAAAGGAGCTTACTGGAAGGAGAAAACTGACTCTCACAACTTGTCCTCTGTCCTCCTCATGTGAGCCATGACACATGTGAGTGCAGACACAAAATAGAGAGAGAGAGAGAGGGAAGAAAGGAAGAAGAAAGAAAAGAAGACAGAGAAGGAAAGGAATTAAATTCTAAATTCCAGAATAAATGCAAAGAACCATTCTTTTTCAAAGGCAACCATTTCTAAATAGAATTAATTTTTGCATATTTATGAAGTAGAAACAACCTGAAATGTTTTCTGACAGGCATGAAACAAAATGGAAAGTACTGAGTATCCTTTTACATGCACATACACACATGAAGCAGTTCTGCTTTCCTTACAAACTCATTCCCACTGGACTCCGGACTCATATTTTATATATTTCTAAGAGTGATTAAATATAATAACTTGTGAAAATTAAGTCAACAAATATCAACATTGATAATCATAGACTGAACAAATTTTTAAAAATATATCTCAAATCTTGAATGTGGATACAGAAGGCACAAATCTTCTTTACTACTTGGTGCCAAGTGTAACCACCATAAATCTGGTGCTACTGCAGTAACTTAATAATAAAAATCTCTTCCTTTATAATAAGATATTTATTCATTCACTACTGCCACAGAATGATTTATACTTCACTTGGGAAACATGTTACAGTTCTGCTTGCTCCAAGAAGGATCTGAAATTATGACAGCATTTTACAGATTTCCTGGTTATGTCCATGATCCTGGTAAAAATTGGATTTTGAAAGGCAACAAAAAAACAGAGAACTAAGTCAAGCTTAGTACTGATATGTTTTCTGAATCTCTTTTGTGGGAATGGCTCCCCACCTCCACCTTCACTTCCTGGTTGTCATAATTATTCATCCAAAAACATTACTGTTCTTTTAAGGAACTATGGTTTGTTGTTGTTGGGGTTTTTGTTTATTTGTTTCTTTTCAATATTTACATTTTTTAAATTTTGTGAATAATGACACTAGATCTCCTGGAGCTGGAGTTACAGAAAGTTGTGGGACACAATGTTGGTGCTGGAAACTGAGTCTGAGCCCTCTGCAAGAGCAACCAATGCTCTGATTGCTGAGCAAGTGTGCAAACATTTATAGGTATATATATAAAATCATAATTTGAGGATGAGTTTTTCAAATTTCATGTGATATTATTTTTAAAGAATTTTAAGTCTCTTTAAAGTAAAGTGTGATAAAAGTAACAGTTGTTCTATCTATATTCTTAGGAAGGGACAAGGGAAAATATTAATAACTTTATCTTAAGAAAATGTTTTCATCCCCTTGAACAGGTGAATGTTTTGGTGTTTGTAGATTTTAGTCCACACAATCTTGTGAGAACAGCAGTTTGTGAAAATTTTCAATAATACTGTCTCCAAATATCTAAAAATGGGAAATCTTTAATGAACAGAAAAATAAGTTATCAAATTAAAACAGACATTCACAAAAATAACTGGAAAATGCAGAATGGGTACAAAGCTTTCAAATAAACTTTTAAATTTATTTATCAAAATAAAATGAAATTTTCTACATTGCAACAAACACACAATGTCTTATAGTGATCTTTTTTTGAGAGCTCAAAGAATAACTGTAATTTACTAGTTTTTTCAGTTAGTAAATAACAAAACTGGACTTCAATCTCAAGTAAATCAAAGTCTACTAACTGCATTGAACTAAACAAAAAATACACAAATAAGAAAGGATATTTATCAATAACCAAACTTACACATTTCATTATTGTATCATTTTTAAAACAAATCTAGTGTCCAGTTTTCTTACTTGGACAATCATGCTAGTGCACACTGCCTGTGTGTGACAAATTGTGAGTGGAAATGTTAGGACTCTTGAAGCTCTTCAAAACAGTTTCAAAATGGGAAGGAAGTGGTAGCCAAATGAAAGGGATGTTACGTTAGTGTGGGTTCCTCCTAACTAATCAGAGGTATAGTTGCTGAAGACTGGGATGCTTGTGACAATGTTTTACAACATCCTAGAATAAGACAATCAAGCTTGTATTAGTTGAGTCTTCATTTCCAAAACCAAAAAAAAAAAAAAAAATTCTCTGTAACATGAAATGTTGAAAGCCTTTTTCTGAAAGTACAACTTCCTTCAAAGTTAGGCTTCATTTACTGATATTCTCTTGCTTCCTTATCAACCAAGTTGTGTTGTTCTTTTAAATCCTATGTTCTTTTCTCTACAATGTTATTGAAATTTCCACTGGAACCAGATTCCATTGGAATCAACCACCTTCTTTGTTAGGAAGCCACTCTTCATCTGCAGCCACATCTTCAGGCTGAATTCTTCTTTACAATTCTTTTGTTATTTCTACCATATCTGTGGTCACTTCCCCATCCTACTGAAATTGTGAATGAATCCAAAGTCATCTATAAAGATGACCTTCAACAAGCTTACATATTTTCAGTAAACACTAAAGTAAACAGATATACCATAATTCAGGCTTCATTAATCAATTCATGGAACACAGAATGTCCACATTTTAAGTACAATTTTTTAAAGTACAATTTCAAGTACACTATTTTTTATGTTTATTTATTTCTTCAAGTTGCATCTCTATAACAGTTCCCTCTCTTCACCCCTCCTGGCCCCACACTTCTACCCTCTCCCCCTTCTCCCAGAATTCATAATTTATTTTTTAATAATTAGGCCACAATTATGGAAATTATAAGATATAACATATATTCCCAATGTCAAGTCCATACAAATTTGGCAACTAATATTAAATTCTATTATCTATCTCCATGATTTTAAAGTTCTATACCTAACTCAGTTTCCATCCTAACTTGCATTACCAACTTAAAGACATCTTCTTAGACCTAGAATATCCTTTTAATTCTGAAACAACTTAAAACTTAACTGTGAGACTATAAATATCTATTCTTCAACCACGTCAGAGACCTCAGAAGGATAAATAAATCTGATTATACAGGAAGTTCAGGGATAACAGCTTCCAAAACTAAGAAATGACAGACAACTGGCTGTCTAGACCGTCCCCAATTTCCCTCCATACATTAGAGAATCTACAGCTTCTTTTTAAAATGAGGCTTAAGTACAAAGTTTAAAATGTCACATAAAATTGCCCTTAGGATTTTGAGAACTGCAAGTTGGCAATGGGTTCGACATTCAGTCAGTGACTAGAGCAACCCCTAAGTTTAGCAATGACTTCTTTTTGTTAGCTATGAGATTCCTAGATGGCATCTACTTTAAGCACAAAGAGTTTCTCTACAGTGAAAATCTGCCAACTGGTACAGCTACCTTCATTCATTTATGGTAAGTATACCTTTGAAGAAGCTTGAAATAGCTTCTCTGTCTTTAACCTATACATTCATATTGCAGAGAGGACTTCTTTAATTCACTCTCATCAAAAAACTTTTGCCAATTTCAGTCTTTTGAGCTGTGCCTTCTTCACCCTTCACAGCATTCATATGACAAGTGCTAGAGCAACCCCAAGGGGCTACTATGACTTGTTTCATCTTCAATTTAGCAAAGCAAACATTCTTCAAATAACCAATAATATTATTTCATTTTTATATGTATTTTTTACTTTAAGTTACATTTCCATCACAATGCCCTCTTTCCACCCCTCCGTGTGCCACCTTCCCACCCTCTCCCCTGTCTCCCACCTATCCTACTCCTCCTCCAGAGTGGGGTGCCCTATATATCAGCCCCCCTCCCAGTTCAGGAGTCATATGAGGGCTAAGAGCTTCCTCTTGCACTTGGGGCCTACATGGCAACTCCACTAAGGCAAAGTGTCCCTCTAAAAGGTAACAAGGTCTCTGTTCCTGTTCCTTTTGGTATGTTAGTTGCAGGATAGTTATCCTGTACTATATGGCTAAAATCCAATTATAAGTGAATAGATGCCATGTGCATCTTTCTGAGTCTGGTTTAGCTCACTCATGGTGAGTTTTTCTAGTTCTGTCCATTTGGTTGGAAACTGCAGGATTTCCTTGTTTCTGATAGCTGAGTAGTTTTCCATAGTGAAAATGTACCACAGCTTTTTTTATCCATTCATTGGTTGAAGAACATCTGGGTTGTTTCCAATTTCTAGCTATTACAAATAAGGTTGCTATGAACATAGATGAGGAGATGTCCTTGTGGTTTGGTGAGGAATCATTTGGATATATGCCCAGAAGTGGTAGGACTGGGTCTTGAGATAGAGCTTGTCCAAGTTTTCTAAGATATCTCCAGACTGTTTTCCATAGTGGTTGTACAAGTTTGCACTCCCACCAGCAATGGATTAGTGTTCACTTTCTCCACAACCTTGCCACTATGAGCTGCCATTTGAGTTTTGATCTTAGCCATTCTGACATGTAACAGTAAATATTTATTTATCACACATATATTTTTAATATTTACCAATAACTTAACAATTGTCTATAAAATTCCTAAATCCTAAACCCAAACCCTAACTCTGAAACCTAGCACCTAACACTTCTTAGTACCTATAATACAAGCATTTAACATTAACCTAAGGTTTCTCAAAAGGATATTTTTCTTTGAGCATGGGTAGGTCTTGATGGATGGCTGGTCATCATACAATTTTCCATTCTCTTAAAGTCTCTGAATTTTGTGTCACCTTCATGGTCTTAAGACCACTTAACATATGAAAGTTTCCCAAGCACCTCCCGTATTCAGATGTGTATGGCCTGCAAAGACCTGAAGTCCTGGAGCTCTGCATCTAGGCACTCCCAAATCTCAGGGAGAACCAATCTCCTCTCCTGACCCAAAATGGGTCCATATCAGAGGGTGAAACTTTCCGATGAGATTGTGATGCATGTTTTTCTGCCAGTCCAGGAAAATGTTGTTGAATGAGTCAGGAACAAGAGAGACAGCAAGCCATTCATCCATGTGAATCCTGCCTTAAATATCTTCACCTGTGGGCAGAAGCTTTCATGCACTTTTCAAGTTACATCACTGGGCTCAGTCTTTTTCAAAAAGGCTTTTTGCAGAGGGGTGTGAATTCACAGGCAGTCTGCAGATGTGGACAGGTGCCTCAGGGCATGCATTCAGATGCTTTTTGAGCTGTGAAATGACAGCAGACTTCTGGAGGCAGGGACCTCAGGGGGCATGTCCTGTCCCTACCCCTAAGATCAAAGAGGTCCCTGGTCCTTGGTGAGTTCACAAGGACATGTCACTTCGGAAGTAGCTCTTTTATCTTAAAGTCCAGCCTTACTCCAAGTTCCCTATGCTATTATATGCTAACACTAAACCTACCACACTTCCTCCATTCTCACCAAACAATCAATTTTCCCTAACAATACCCATGTGTCTATATCAAGAAAAATCACATGAATTGTTTGTGTATAATACATAAACAGAGATTTCTATCTACCTATATATATCAATATATATTGATTTATATCAATATATATACAGGGTAATATTTACATCTTTTGACAATCAAAATACAACAAGGTAAAATATTTATTACTTATGTGTCTATAATAAAAAACAATCATATGAATTGTTTATGTACAATACATAAACATCATAATATAAAACAATATATGAAAAATATCATTAAATTGACTTTACATTTTTATAAATATACAAAATAATATATATAAACTTAAATTTTATCAATAAACATAAATCAAGATTATTTTTATATAATCCTAAATTTATGAAATAAGTTTTATTTTTTAATGATATGAAAAGAAAAGAAAAAAGAGATCCCTGAGTCCATCCCTTTTCCTTGTCCCAAGTAAATCCATTCTTACATCCATTTGTCATATCCATTCATCCTAGATGATGACAAACAATCACAACATATAACATATAACAAAATAAACAAACAAAAAGAAAAATTTTATCCCAACTTTAGGGATAAGAGGTGAAAATATATTTTTTGAGCTTTCTTTAAAAAAAATTGAAAAAATGGCCAAATTCTTGGGAAAGCTAGCTGTAACTTTTGTTATTTAATCTCTGATTGATCAATTTGGGCTAGCCCTTAAAAATTGATTACATGTATAATTTCAAAAAATTAGTAATTGAAGCAGTTTGTTAGGTTGGATCCTTTGGTCTATTGGTCTTGTTATTATCACTTAGACTTTGGCTCTGAAAATAAAATTATCCTCAAGTTTAGGAGGGATAAAAGCATATATTAATGTTGAAGTCCATTTGTAGCATAAACTCCACCCATGCTAAATGAAGGAATGAAATATTATGAACATTAGACAGTAAATAAAATACTGTTATCAAGTGAAGACATTTATGTAATTTAAGAGGAAGAAAAGCATATATTAATTTTGAAGTCCATTTGTAGCATAAGCTCCATTCATGCTAAATGAAGGAATGAAATATTATGAACATTAGACAGTTAATAAAATACACTTATCAAGTGAAGATATTTATGTCTCAGATAATAGGAGGTTTTCTTTGGTCTCTCTGGTCAGATGTGATCTTTATAAGCTTTGTTGGTATCCATATCTTTTCATTACCTGTAGATACATATGCATAACCACGTCCCCATCTTAGCACTATTGCAGGTTTCCATTCTAAAGTCAAAAATGTCCTTATAGTATATTGGTTGGTTTAATTCTTCAGTTTTCTCTATAACCCATTGTCTTTCAGCTGCAGTGGTACCTTTTTCATCAACATTCAAATAATTTAATGTTAGCAGAGCATTATGTAGTCTCTCTATGGAATTCCTTAATCCCCCTTTTGTTTAATAAGCATCTTCTTTAAGGTACAATTACCTCTTTCTACAATTGCTTGTCCTGTATGGTTGTGAGGTATACCAGTAACATGCTTTATATTATAACATGTAAATAATTGTTTCATTTTATTAGATACATATGCAGGAGCGTTATCAGTCTTAATTTGTGGTGGTACACCCATAAATGCCATAATTTCTAGTAAATGAGTAATAACACAATCAGCCTTTTCTGAATTTAGAGCAGTTGCCCATTGAAATCCTGAGTATGTATCAATGTTGATTTTATCTGTCTTATAACCTGCCATTCCTTGTTTGTTTGCATCATTATAGAAAGTTGGTGCATCAGGAATTGGTGTTCCCTTTACAATATGAGGAAGAATCCAGTTAGTTCTTTTTATAAATTGTATACTTTGTTTTTTGGAAATTTGTTATTATTTTTTCCCAAATAATTGCTGCAAGCTCTTTGACAATCTTCATTGATTGTCCATAATGACATATTCTCAGCATTAGTAAGAGGCACTACTATTTCATCCGACTACATTCCTGAGAGTTGACATAGTCTTATTCTACCATTTATAATTAGTTCAGTTATTTTTTCTATGTATGTTTTTAGTTTTTTACTTCATTTATGTGGTAAGAAAAATCCATTACATATTATCTTCTCATTGCATAATGAGTCCTATAGGAGAATGAGTTGATGGTAAAATAACCAAAATGCAATGAAGTTTAATTTAAGATCAATTCAATCTATGTATGCATCTTGTAATCTTTGTTCTAACAACATTAATTCCTTTTCTGCCTCGGCAGTTACACATCTTGGACTGTTTAGATTTGAATGCCCTTGAAATGTTTGAAACAAATTACTTAACTCATAATTACTTAAACCAAGGGTGGGCCTTAGCCAATTTATGCTTCCCATTAATTTCTGAAAATCATAAAGAGTTTTCAACAGCTCTCTAAGGATCTGTACCTTTTGTGGTCTTATTTTTTGTTGACTTATTTTATAACCCAAATAGTTGATTGAATATCCTCTTTGTATTTCTTAAGGAGCAATTTGTAACCCCCAACATGGCAGAATTCTCTGTGTTTCCTTAAATAAAATCTCTAAAGTAACTGTATCCAGATCAACCAACAAAATATCATCCATATAATGATAATAATAGATTGAGGGAATTGCTTACGAATTATTTCTAATGGTTGTTGTACAAAATATTGACCCAAAGTTGGACTATTCAACATACCCTGTGGAAGAACATTCCACTGATACCTCTTAATTGGTCTACTGTTATTAAGAGTAGGTACAGAGAAAGCAAACCTTTTCTTATAATTTTGATGTAATGGATTTGAGAAAAAGCAATCTTTTAAATCAATCACTATTAAAGGCCATGACTTTACAGCTCTTAAATCTGTTACCATTCTCCATTTTCCCGATTTCTTTTTTTTTATTAACTTATTTTTTATTTCTTCAAGTTACATCTCAATCACAATCCCCTCCCTACTCCCCCCTCCAGTCCCACCCTTCCACCCTCCTCCCCCTCAACACCCCATCCTCTTCCCTTCTTTTTTTTTTTTTTTTTAGTTTAATGTATTTCTTTTTCCCCCCAACAGCTCTCCCTTTCAGTCCAAAAAATGGTTCTTTTTCTTATAACTATAAATACAATACAAAACAACATAAATAAATAGGCCAAAATTATAAGAGTTATATGGCTTAGCATACATTCCCAATGTCCAGTCCATATGTATTTGGCACCTGACTTTAACATTCTACTATCTAACCATCTCCATGAGTTTAAAGTTCTATATCTAACTCAGCTTTCATACTAACTTGCATCACAATTTTAAAAACATCTTCTTAGATCCAGAACACCCTCTTGATTCCTAAACAACTCAAAATTTAACTATGAGACTCTAGATATCTATTCTTCAACCACCTCAGAGACCTGAGAGGGATAAATATATCTGATTATATCGGAAATGCAGGGCCCGCACCTTCCAAAACTAAGAAATGACATACCAGTGCCTGCCTGGACAGTTCCCATTTTCTCTCCATACTTTACAGCATCAATCTTCAGCCATTTGGCCCAGTTTCTCTGACAGACATTGGTTGTAGAAAAGGAATTATGAAGGACTTGCCTACCCTGTCTTGGCAGAGCTAGGCTGTCGACTTACCTGCTTCCAAGTTTTATCCCTTTTGGACAGCATTCTGTCTGCAGTTGAAGCAAGGGGTTTTTCTTGCCAAGTTATAGGCTTGCACTAATTCAACCATCCCCCACTGGAGATTCTTTGATGTTCATCTTCTACTTGGAGTAAAATAGAGGGTGCTGTCAGGAGCTGACATGTCTCGATATCAAAAAATCTTAAATTAAGAAAACATCTTTGAATGCCATATTCTGCAGATCTCTTGAGGTTTTTGAAGATGCCCTATCTATCTCTTATATTTAGATAAGCAAATATTGCTTGTCTCTTAGCAACTTGATTTCTGAGTAGCTTAGAAAATAACTGTGATAGACTGTCATAGTTACTAACAAAATGACACGTTTTCATGACTATTAGTTTCCGTTTCTTAATTATCCCGATTTCTTTTTAACCATGAACACTGGAGAATTCCATGGGCTGTTAGACTTTTCTATATGATGAGCCTCCAGCTGTGCTTGTACTATTTGTTCTAACGCCTGTCATTTTTCTTTTGTTATGGGCCATTGCTTTTGCCACACAGGTTTATTGGATAACCATTTTAAGGGTAGGACTGTTGGAATTTCATTAGTGGCCCCTAGTATAAATATGGAAACTCAATACCTGGGGTGTCCTCTATTTGGACATTATACATAGGTTGTAATTGTTTTTGAGTACCCATATCAATGCCTTCCTCAAAAATATCTATAATCTCAATGTCTTGGGTGTCCTGTATTTGGACATTAGACATAGCTTGTAAATGTTTTCAAGTACTCATATCAATACATTCCTCAAAAGTATTCATAATCTCATCATTGTTTATCTTTGAGACGGTGGTGATACTAATTTGATTACCCCATTGTTGTAAGAGATCCCTTCCCCATAAACTTATGGGCACCTCAGCCACATAACGTCTTAATTTTGCTGTTTGTCCTTCTGGTCCAACACATGTAATCCAATGTACATTTTGTTTAACATGTGGTAATTTACCAAGTCCTATAAAATGTGTAGGAACTGTTTGAAGTGGTCAATTTTAATTCCAAGATTTCCATGAGAGGATAGTGACATCCACTCCTGTGTCAAGCAATCCTTCTATTTCAATACCATTCATATGTATTTTTAATTTTGGCCTCTTATCATTTACCATTGTTTGTCAAAATACATGTTTTTCAGCATTCTAAATTGTTCCTGCTCTGTCTGTTGGAACAACCTTGCTCTTCACATAAGGAAACAGCAGCAGTTGGAAATTTTTGTCCCCTGCATTAATTGTCATCTCTTTCCATATGGATGTCATAATTTTAATTTCTTCCTTGAGGTCTCCATCTATAACACCTGGATGAATAAAGAATCCTTGGCAAGTTAATCCATTTTTTTCCAAAGATTAATCCATTGTCCCTGATGGTAAAGGACCATAAATACCGGTGATTAACATATAATGTTCATCTGTTTTGGATAATGTTTTAGATTCATCTGCGGTCAAATCCAAAGCTGCAGTACCTTCAGCAGCCTGTAAAACATCAGCAATAGTTAATTTTGTTCCTCCTGTCTGTTTGTTTCCCTCTGGTTGGATGATCGATGATGGTACATAGTGTTTTGGGGGCCTGAACAGCTAGGCCCCTCCCCTCATTTCCCTGCAAACGTTTACCTCTGATATCTGTTTTAGATTTGCAAAACCATGACCAGTGTTTACCTCTCCCACATGATTACAATATCCTGGAGCCCTTGACCTTCCATTGTTATTAGAAAGCATTCATTCTCTGTTGTGACCATGTGATATATAGTCAAGATGCCTGTCATTTTGAGCTCTGAACCCAGTTTGAGCTCTGGAAGTTGAAACCATACAATCCTTTTGAAAATGACCAAATTCCTTACATTTATAGCATCTATTAAGATACTTAGCAATATCTTGTCCAATGATATTAGACTAATCATAGTTGTTTCTTTTATCCATTCATCTATTGGGGCTTGGGGCTCCTTGAGCCTTTAATGGTCTAATTATTCTTTGACAGTCAGCATTGGCATTTTCAAAATCTAAGGTATTTATTAACTATTTTCTGAGATCAGGGCTTGGCACATCTCTTTCTATAGCTGAAGTTAACCTCTGTAAAAAGTCAGTAAAGATTTCTCCAGGTCCTTGTGTAATCTTAATATATGAAATACATTTTTTCCTTTCTATGAAAAATTTTCCCAGGCCCTTAAAGCTGTATTATGGCATTATTCAATTGCAATAACATTCATATGAATTTGTTCTCTTAAAATCAGCATATCTACCTTCACCAAGTATTTGATTCATTGTGACATTTATTCCCCTTGCCATATTTTGTTGTTCTAACAAGGTGGCTTCATATCTCCACCATGGTAAGCATTGTGATTGCTGGCTACCTTCTAGCACAGCTGATACCAGTCCCCTCCAATCTTGGGGAATGACTGTATTGTACATTGCCCAGTTATTAAGCATTTGTTTAATGAAAGAGGAATGTAAGCCATATGATATAATGCACTCCTTGAATCTTTTTAGATCTAATATATCAATTAGATACCATGTTAATTCCTGATTCGGCTGACCTCATTAACACCAGGCCTATTTTGATGTATCACTGGAAAAAGTGCTGGTGGTGCATGTGTAGCACCAGGGAGCTCCTCTGGGGGTGGAGCACTTTGCTCCACATTACTATTGTTTACAGTTTGTGCTGCCATAGGAGGTGCTCTTGCATACCTAGAAGCAAAGGTTCATGGAGCAGGAGAAGGTCACCAAGTTTGTTGTAACCCTCTTTGCTTGTCTGTTTCATCCTGTGATGCATTTTCCTTTTTATTTACTGACTCTCATAGAGTACTTTTTATTTTCTCAACCTGCATTGTAAGTTTTGAAATTTTAAAGCTATAGTGTGATTAGTCTTTTTGGTCATTTCCTCAACCTGTATTTATAAGTTTTGTAATTGTAAGGCTGTGGTATGATTAACCCTTCTGATAAATCAGTAAAGCAAAAAAGGAAAAGCAACATAACATATCCGTCCTGATTGAAAATATTCAGCAATAATTGCCATTATGTTGATAATCTCTGTCATACCATCAAAACCTGTAGTTTCCTCTACCACTTTGAAAATCAGACCACCCATAATGCCTAACTATCGTTGGGTGCCACCTGTTAAGCATCCTAAATGTTAATTGGTCCTGTATACTGTCTGCTACTTAATTGACTCTGATTGGTTAAATAAATGCCAAGGCCTGAAGATTGGGTAAAGATGGAGGTAGGTAGGATTAAGGTGCATGGGCTTTTTGAGAGAGAGAGAGAGAGAGCATCTTGGGAAGAAGGTTGCTGGAGAGAAGCAAGGAGCAGATAAGGAGGACACACCATGGGTAGATTGAAGAAGATCCTTCCATGTGGCCTGGAACATCAGCTTAGTGTAGAGATGTCTTTGATTTTCCTATATTTCCTATATCATAAGGTAAAAAGGACATTTTTGTCATTTAACAATACTAAAATATAAGATATTTTTTAAAATATAAAGTGAAAGGGATCACAGTAAGTCTCCTTAGATATGGACACCCACTGGAAAATTGGTTTTAAGAAAGATATTAGACCCTAGAAGATATATGTTAATCATTGGGTGTGCTGGTACATGCCTTTAATCCCACCATTTGGATGAGAAACACGGGTGGATCTCTGACCTTCGCCAAGGTCGACCTGGTCTATGAAGTAAACATACAACAAGGATATGCAGAAAAATCCTGTCTCAAAAGAAAAAAATATGCAAGGGTCAATACCATTGTGGCCAACTATAATCTTAACTTTGTATCAACATACAAAAATCAATACCGATGTAATCCAATACAATCTTATTTTTGCACAATAAACAATGGTCAATACCACTTTAGCCAAATAAACTACTAATTTTGTATCAATATACAAAGGTATAAGGGCATATTCAATAATCTGCCCCTTCTTCTTGGACCTTCCTGTGCTAAGTCTATATCTCATTTTTCTCAAGCCCATGCACTCCTACATAGGAGAGGAAGAAGGATACAGAAAAGGAAAAGTAGGAATTCCCTGGGGCTAACCTCCAAAACCCATTAAGACAGGACCATTTATCAGCTTGTAGTCTCTTCCCCTACATATCAGAGTTTTCAGTTATCCTTCAAATAACCTAAAAGAAGGGCGGAGAAACACCTTCCCCATCCACTGGGCATGGGACGTCGCTCTCTTAAAGTGACTTCCTGCTGATTTGGGTCATAGTAGAACTGTTTGGGGCCCGAACCCAAATGGGAAAAATGGTTAAAAATGTTAGTACACTCCTTTTATGTTCAGTCCTTCTGTTCTCAGCTGTTTAGATGACCTAAGGTGTTTGTAGGCAGAAGCTGATCTTACAGGCTTCACTGAGGTTCCTGCCGGGGCATTGTGTAGAGCTGAGCGGTCCCAGTGACATTGGATTGCTCTGGTGGTTGCAGGCCCCCGATGGAGACAGCTATTGAGGAAGTCTGCCAGGCAGAATCAACTGGGTCACTCGTCCCCCTTGGTGCCTGATTCTGCTCTCTGCTGAGGATTCCGCTGTCCAGCCGTCCCCGGGCTCCCCTAATCGACACTTCGAGTCTCCTGGAATGATAAGAACAGAGCCCTGCCCCAATCCCAACCCTAGGACAATTGTCCTCTTTTTTTTGTTTGGGGGAGGTTGGGGGGGGCTACTACTTCTCCTGAAGGATGTAATATTAAGATTGTATTGGGCTACATAGGCATTGATCTTGGTATATTGATACATAATTAAGAGTATATTTAACCACAATTGAATAGATCTTTGTATATTGATACAAATTTAAAGGTAACGCTTCCTAATGGTATCATACCTAGAGATACTTAAAAATAAAATGTGAAGCTCTGATCTCTTGATACCAACCATCTAAAACGGTCTAGGATAGTTAAAACAAACTCCTAGTCATGCAAACATGTCACTTTGTTAGCTACTATGACAGTCTATCACATATATTCTCTAAACTACCCAGTAATCAAGTTGCTAAGAGACAAGCAACATTTGCTTATCTAAATACAAGAGATGGATAGGGCATCTTCAAACACCCCAAGAGATCTGCAGAATATGGCATTCAAAGATGTTATCTTAAATTAAGATTTTCTTTTTTTTTATATCGAGACATATCAGCGCCTGACAGCACCCCCTATTCTACTCCAAGTAGAAGATAAGCATCGAAGAACCTCCACTGTAAGATGGTTGAATTAGTGGCAAGCCTTTCTCTTGGCATGAAAAAACCCCTTGCACCAACTGCAGACAGACTGCTGTCCAAAAAGGACAAAACTTGGTAGCAGGGAAGTCGACAGCCTAGCTCTGCCAAGACAGGGTAGGTAAGTCCTTCATAATCCCTGCTCTACAACAAATGTCTGTCAAAGAAACAGGACCCAAAGGCTGAAGACTGATGCTGGAATGTATGGAGAGAAAATGGGAACTGTCCAGGCAGTCATTGGTATGTCCTTTCTTAGTTTTGGAAGCTGCAGGCCCTGCACTTCCTATATAAGCAAATATATTTATCCCTCTCAGGTCTCTGAGGTGGTTGAAGAATAGACAGCTAGAGTCTCATAGTTAAATTTTGAGCTGTTTAGGAATCAAGATGGTGTTATAGATCTAAGAAGATACTCTTAAAAGTGTGTTGCAAGTTAGTATGAATGTTGAGTCACATATAGAACTTTCAACTCATGGAGATGGTTAGATAGTAGAATGTTAAAGTCAGGGACCAAATATGTATAAACTGGACATTGGGAAGGTATACTGGGCCATTTAACTCTCATAAATGTGGCATATTTATATCTATTGTTTTGTATAATACTTACAAAATAATCTGTTGGACTGAAAGGGGAAACTTCTGGGGGGAAGAGGGTGGAAGGGCGGGATCGGAAGGGGGAATAGGGAGGGGTTTGTTACTGAGATGTAACTTGAAGAAAAAAAATAAAGTATTTAAAAATAAAAAAATAAAGAGAGATGTTAATTGTGAGAAATAAATATATTTTCAGAGCGAAGGGACCAAACACCAAAGACGACAAGACAAGCCCAGATAGTCCAAGTCACAGACTGTTCCAGCCAGGACTTCAAAGAAGCCCTGAACTTTCCCACCCAAAGGTCAATGGACTACAAACTGCCCAGGACATTCAAATTGCTGGGCACATAGAGACTGGACAACAAATGTTACTATTAAATTGCTTAACCATTTTTTTTCCATTTTATTTGGGCCCCTAAACAGGTTTGTTACATCCCAATTCAGCAAGAAGAGATTTTAAGAGAGCAATGACCCATTCCCTAACAGTGGGTGGATAATATTTTAGTCATTTGATATGCTATAGATGTTATTTAGGGGATTGGTTACAAATTGTTAAATGGTCTTATTAAACAAGATACAGGAGGTTAGACTCAAGGACTTCTCTATTTCTTTTTCTTTTCTCTGTCCTTTCTATCTTATATAGGGGGAAAGGACTTGAAAAGAGAAGAAGGAAAATATATGTATATAATAAAGAAATGATGAGATATAAGGATAGATTATTGAATCGGCTCTGAAACCTAAAACTATTGTTATTTTTAAAATAAGGTTATCTTTTGATACATTGCTATAAAATTTTGTAGATTGATAGAACATAAGATTAATTTTGATAGAATTTTACAGTTTGCTTGTTCAAAGATGATAGATAGATTTATAAATCAATAAGTGTCTTCAAAACCCTCAGAGATGTACAGAAAGTGGCATTTAAAGCCTTTTAGAAGCTGCTCTTCTGTGCTTCCTATTCACTCAAATAATGACTTTATCCCTTCTTAAGTCTTTGATGGGGTTGAAGACATAATAGCTATAAAATTTCAATTAAACTTGAGTTATTTAGGATTTAAAAGGAAATATATGATATGATAAAAAAATTAGGTTCAGAACTTTATACACACCAAGATAGATGATTTTTTTCTTCTTCAAGATTGTCTGATACAAATAGGCTAAACATTATATATGTACCTTTTATATATTGTTTTCTTGATTGTTTCATATTTATTTTAATTTTTTTTTTACTATATGAGTTAAAAATTTTTAGCCTTTTTATTAGAAAAAACTAGAGAAATGTGGGGTGGTGTTAAGCATCCTAAATGTTAATTGGTCCTGTTTGCTGTCTGTTATTTAATTGACTCTGATGGGTTAAATAAATGCTGAGGTCTGTAGATTGGGCAAAGATGGAGGTATGCAGGAGTAAGGTGCATGGGCTTTTTGAGAGAGAGAGAGAGAGCATCTTGGGAAGAAGGTTGCCAGAGATAAGCAAGGAGCAAACAAGGAAGACACACACCATGGGGTATATTAAAGAATATCCTTCCTCATGACCTGAAACATTGGCTTAGCGTGGGAAAGAATAGTCCAAAGGGACATATGCATATATAGGGTTATATTTGGGTAATAGAATTATGAGCTAGCTTAGGTGGGCTAGGATTGCACAACTCAGGCCCAGGCTTGTTAAAATCCATCCGGTGTTTGTGTGTTTTCATTTATAGTGGATGGTTAAGGATTAACACCACTAAATCAATTAAAGATAATATAAATACTGGGTAAATCATTTAATTAGTATTTTTTTCTACACTGGTAGGTGTCAAATGGAATCTCAGAGTTGTCTTGAGTTACATTTCTCTGGTGATTAAAGATGTTGAGCATTTCTTTAAGTATCATTCAGCCATTAGAAATTCCTCCTTTGGGAACTCTCGGTTTAGCTCTGTGTCCATTTTTTGATTGGATTATTTGGTTTCTAGGAATTTAATTTCTTGAATTCTTTGTAAATTATGGATATTAGCTCTCTGTTGGATGTGGGGTTGGTAAGATATTTTCCCAATCTGTAAGTTGTTGTTTTGTTCAAAGTCCAAGTGTATCAAAGATCTTAACATAAAACCCAACACACTAAATGTAATAGAAGAGAAAGTGGGGGAAAACCCTCGGACTCATTGGCACAGGTGACAACTTCCTGAATAGAACACCAGTAGCTCAGTATCTAAGACTGACAATCAATAAATGGGACGTCATGAAACTAAAAAGCTTCTGTAAGGAATATTATTTCATTTTCTCACTATAATGACAACTTTAATTTCCTTCAAGAATATTCTGGAGTATCCCAACTTAACTCTTCAGGTATAGAAGCTTGAATGTTGGCTTGAGATTTTGATATGTCTTACTTACCTAAGAGCTTAGTTGCATTTCAAATAGGCATATGATTCTTCTTTCAATTTGAATAATTACAGTCTTATGTAGTATTATCAACTGATCCATTTCACTGTTGGCAGATCTCATGTAATTAGGAGTTTCAAGAAAAAAAAAAAGTCACAAATGTGTAGGTGAATGGTTGAGGAACTTGAACCTACACAACATTTATTAAGGTCATCCCCTTTTTATGAGGTCATTGTTTGCCCCAAACAATGAAAATAATAATATCAAATATCACTACTCAGAAAACAATTGCAATAGTTATAATATAAATGTTGACCTTTTTGAGAATTATAAAAGTATAGGCATATGCAAAGAGCACATGTTGGAAGTATATCCACTAAATTTATTCTATGCCATGTTGCTACAATCTTTCAATTTGTAAAAAGTGGAATATTTATTTTTAATTGGAGTGCATGAAAGATTGTATGGCATTCACCCTTCCCTTATATATGCCAACATAAGAGTTATTTTTCGAGGGTTTCTCCCAATTTTTCTTCTAGTAGATTTAGTGTGACCGGCCTTATGTTAAGGTCTTTGATCAACTTGGACTTAAGTTTCGTACAAGGTGATAAGTATGGGTCTAATTTCATTATTTTACAGGTGGACATCCAGTTGGACAAGCACCATTTGTTGAAGATGCTGTCCTTCCATTGTGCCGTTTTGGCTTCTTTGTCAAAAATTAGGTGGCCATAAATGTGTGGGTCTATTTCTGGATCTTCAATTCGATTCCATTGATCTACTGGTCTGTTTATATAACAATACCATGCTGTTTTTATAACTATTTCTCTGTAGTACATCTTGAAATCTGGGATGGTGATACCTCCAGATGTTTTTTTATTGTGCAAGATTGATTTAGCTATTCTGGGCTTTTTGTTGTTCCATATGAAATCGAGAATAGCTCTTTCCAAGTCTATAAAAAAATTGTGTTGGTATTTTGATAGGAATTGCATTGAAACTATATATTGCTTTTGGTATGATGGCAATTTTTATTATATTGATCCTACCTATCCATGAGCATGGGATATCTTTCCATCTTCTAAAGGCCTCTTCCATTTCTTTCTTCAAGGGCTTGAAGTTCTTGTTGTACATGTCCTTTACTTGCTTGGTTAGAGTTACCCCCTGGTATTTTATGTTGTTTGTGGCTATTGTGAAGGGGGTTGTTTCCCTTATTTCTTTCTCACCCCGTTTGTTTGTGTATAAAGAAGGGCTTCTGATTTTTTTGAATTAACTTTGTATCGAGCCACTTTGCTGAAGGTGTTTATCTCTGGTGGAATTTTTGGGATCGCTTATGTATACTATCATATCATCGGCAAATAGGGATAATTTGACTTCTTCGTTTCCAATTTTTATCCCTTTGATCTCCTTTAGTTGTCTTATTGCTCTAGCAAGGACTTCAAGTACTTTATTGAAGAGATATGGTGAAAGTGGACATCCTTGTCTTGTCCCTGAGTTTAGAGGAAATGCTTCAAGTTTCTCTCCATTTAATTTGATGTTGGCCACTGGCCTGCTGTATATTGCCTTTATTATTTCTAGGTATGGTCCTTGTATGCTCGTTCTCTCCAGAACTTTTAGCATGAAGGGGTGTTGGATTTTGTCAAATGCTTTTTCTGCATCTAGCGAGATTATCATGTGGTTTTTTTCTTTCATCTTGTTTATATGGTGAATGGCATATCAAGACATATCAACTCCTGACTGCACCCCCTATTCTACCCCAAATAGAAGATGAGCACGGAAGAATCTCCAGTTGGCGATGATTGAATTAGTCACAAGCCTATCTCTTGGTAGGAAAAGCTCCTTGTTCCAAATGTAGACAGAATGCTGTCCAAAAAGGACAAAACCTGGAAGCAGGTAAGTCGACAGCCTAGCTCTGCCAAGACAGGGTAGGCAAGTCCTTCATAACCCCTGCTCTACCCTCAATGTCTGTCAGAGAAATGGGGCCAAACAAGTGAAGATTGATGCTGTAATTTATGGAGAGAAAATGGGAACTCTCCAGGCAGACACTGGTAGGTCATTTCTTAGTTTTGGAAGCTGCAGGGCCTGTACTTCCTATAAAATCAGATATATTTATCCCTTTCAGGTCTCTGAGGTGGTTGAAGAATAGATAGCTGGAGCCTCATAATTAAATATTGAGTGGTTTAGGAGTCAAGAGAGTGTTATAGATCTAAGAAGATGCTTTTAAAATTGTGTTGCAAGTTAGTATGAATGTTCAGTTAGATATAGAACTTTAAACTCATGGAGATTGTTAGATAGTAGAATGTTAAAGTCAGGTGCCAAATACATATGGACTGGACATTGGGAATGTACACTAAGCCATATGACCCTCATAACTGTGGCCTAATTACCTCTGTTGTTTTGTATTGTATTTATTATTATAAGAGAAAGAGCCATTTGTTGGACTGAAAGGGGAAACTGTATGGGGAAATAAGATATACCTTAAATTTATAAAAAAGGGAAGAGGATGAGGGGTTGAGGGTGGGAGGGTGGGACTGGAGGGGGGAATAGGGAGGGGACTGCGATTGAGATTTAACTTAAAGAAATAAAAAATAAAGGAAAAAAAGAAAAAAATAAAAGAGTTATTTTTTATGAGTTGAACAATGAATTTGATGTTTGTATACTTTTGTTGTTATATTTTATTGTGGTAACTGAAGGAATAGTGTATGAGAAGCTGAGCTCTTCCAAATCTGCTGTCCAAAGTAAGTGTTGCAATATTACCATGGGAATGCACACCACCCAGGAAGAGCTTCTTGAAAAGAAGGCATCCTTAGAACTCCATCCCATACTTACACCCCCCCATACAAATATAGATAGGCAACTTTGTCTTCAAACAGATCCTTAGCAAGTGTGTATGTGGGGGGTCTCAGTCATGGACTTTGTTACCTGTTAGTGGGATACTATACCCTCGCTGAGCTGCCATATTGGGCCCCAGAGCAAGAGGAAGCTCTTAGCCCTCACTGAACTGATGAATTGATGGAGCCTGATATGTGGGGGTTCCCCTTGCCTGAAAAGAAGGATAGGGGAAAGAGGTGGTAGACGCTGAGAAGGAGGGATCAGGAGGGGAGGAAGGAAAGGACTGTGATCAAGATGTAACTTGAATTAATAAATAAATGTTTAGGTTTCAATTCCAAGATGGTGGCACCCCGCACAGACACATTTTGAATGCAAGGAAAGCAGATATAACACCAAAGAGTTAGAAAACACTAAGTAACAGTCTGAGAGGCTCGAACCAGCTGGGTTTCACCTAGGGACCCAGGGACTAATAAAAGTCTCTGGCCAAGACTCTCCTCACTCGGACACTCAGAAAAACAGACCAGCAGAAACCACAGAAGCTTCTGACTCCGGGAAAGCAGGAGAATCAACACCAGGAGAGGATCCATGCATACGAGCCACTCAAATACCCAGCAAGCAGCTCCAAACCCCAGACAGGGTTACTCACCAGCCTTCTGGGCTCCCAGATTCCATGCAGGCATTCAAAAAACCAGGGGGACTATCAGCAGAGCTGTGGGAACAGGTATATTCTCAGCAGAACCACTGTGGCTGCAAACCACAGCACATTGTGAGGTGCAGGACAACAGCCGGACCACAACAAAGCAGCAGTCTGGGAGACACAAGCATATTTGGGCTTGCCCAGAAAGGTGTTGGACATACAGGCCCCTCTATCAGATTTACAGTCACTGGGAGGAGCACCTCAGCTAGACAGAGCAGCGGGATACACTTCCAGTAGCAGGCTACGGTACCAGCACCAGTGCAGTGTCCCGGGCCTTGAAGTAAGGTGGCCCCAATTGCTAGTATCCACAGGACAGCCCTGACACCCAGATCATGACCAGAATCGCCACAGAAACAGTGAGATCAGAGTGAACTGAAAGGTGGTTGGCTAGGTTGGAAGGCTGCTGGGAACTCCACTGAGTCCAAGCCCTGGACAGGTTGTTGGGTTAATATCAGACCCCCTTGCTAGTGCTGGCTCCTCTGGTGGGAAACTAGATCTTCAGCATCTACAATTACACCCCCAGGACAGCGAGTTCTGGGCCTGTGTGCACTGCCAGAGTGGCTCAGACTACAAGGGCTTAGTGCTTAGCCAGAGAGGCACAGAGGTGCCCTGGAACCATCTAGACAGATTGGACAGCAGTAGAGATATATGCATGCTGAAAGAAGTGTGTGAGGTGAAAGCCTATCTGGGCCTGACCAGCAGAGCCAGGGACAACAAAGAACTCAATACTGAAGGATCAGAGTAACCAGACATGGTCACTGAGCACTTCTACCTTGTCTGATCCTTTCAGAACTCCAGCTGGCAGATTCAACCCCCAAACTTAGTACCTCCAGAATCTGCAGCATCTCTGCAGAGGCTAGGCTTGGACACCCAGAGCCTCTACACACTGAATACCCAGGCTACAACACAGAGAGCTCTGACTCAGGAGCAGTGAAACAATCCCCAACAATTGCTCATTGCCTGGGAGACATGTGTTGTATGAGATCATAATCCTTCTGGCTATTAGACACAGCACATTGAACCAGAGAACCCACTGAGAGCAACTTGGGAGGACCATGATCATGGTCCCAACACATAAGCTACAGGGGAGCTACAGCACCAATCAACAGTCTGTTGCCTGCCAACCTGCATTGTCATTGCTACGAAGACCAGTTAGATCTCAGGAACCTGCAGGAACACATCCCACCACAACCTCTGACATGAGTCCCCAATTGGGACACAATAGGAAGGGGTGAGCTCTGAAAGACACACTGAGAACCAGCCTCCACACAAGCCCACATCCAGCCTGTGGAGAGCTACAGATAACCAAGCTATACTACTTCTACACCAAAGTGCTCTTCTTGGCACCAAGCCCAGAAAGCACCAGGAAAAAACAACTAAGAATGACTAGATGGCTAAAGGTAAGTGAAAAGAACAGATCTGACAAATGTCATGAAATATGACTCCAACAAAATGCAGCTACGCTAATACAGCAATCCCTGACCACTCCACCACAGCTGAAACACATGAAAATGATGACAAATCTATACTTTGGAAAGTGATGGAGTCCTTACAAGAAGAAATTAAATCTCAAATGGAATTCAAAGATTCCTCCATTTTACAAACAAAAGCAATGGAGAATGCCATTAGAGATCTCCAAGCCAAAGTGGATCAATATGAATGGGAAAGAAACAAGGCAATGAAAAATTCAAAAGTTTTGAAAGATTTGCAGACAAAGACAAGCTAATTGGAGCAGGAAACATAAAAAAAAAACAAATAAAATTGTTCAAGAGTTGAAATTGGAAGTGGAAGCAAAAAAGAAAACACAATCAGAGGTAATCCTGGAGGGGGAAAATCAAGGGAAGAGAATAGGAACTACAGACATGAGTATCAAAAATAGGATACAAGACAGAATCTCAGCCTTGGAAGAATCAATTGACGAAATCAGTACAACAACCAAAGAAAATGAGAAATCTGAAAAAAGTTCTCACCCACAACATCCAAGAAATTAAGGACTCAAGGAAAAGACGGAATCTAAGAATTATTGTCATAGAAGAAAAAGAAGACTCCCGACTTCAAAGTCCAGGAAACATTTTCAACAAAATCATAGAAGAAAACTTCCCATACCTAAAGAAAGAGATGCCAATAAAATTCCAAGAGGCATACAGAACACCAAACAGAATACAACAGAAAAGAAATTCCCCTCGACACATAATAATTGAAACTCTAAATGTACAAAACAAAGAAAGAATTTTAAAAGCTGTAAGAGAAAGAAGTCAAGTAACATATAATGGCAGACCCATCAGAATTACACCTGACTTCTCCTCAGAAACTTTAAAAGCCAGAAGAAGGGCCTGGGCAGAAGTCCTACAAGGCCTAAGAGAACATAGGTGCCCAGCCAGACTATATCAAAAAAAAAAAAAACTCTCTATAAATATAGATGGAGAATACAAGGTATTCCATGATAAAATCAAATTTAAATAGTATCTGCTCACAAGTCCAGCCCTAAAGAATATCCTAGAAGGAAAATTCAAACCCAGTGAAGATAACTATACTCAAGAAAACAGAGGAAGCAAAAAACTTCACTGCAGTTAAACCAAAAGGATCACACAACTACCACCTACATCAGAATGAAAGGAAATAACAACCTTTGGTCACTAGTATCCATCAACATCAATGGACTCAATTCCCCTCTAAAAAGACACAGGCTCACAGAATGGATCTGTAAACAAGACCCAACATTTTGCTGCACACAAGAAACACATCTCAATAACAAAGATAGATGTTACCACAGAGTAAAGGGCTGAGAAAAGGTTTTCCAACCAATGGGCCCAGGAAGCAAGGTGAAGTAGCCATCCTAATATAAAATAAAATAGACTTTCAAGTGAAGATACTAAAAAAAATATAGGGAAGGGCACTACATACTCATTAAATGAAAAATTCATCAAGACGACATCTCAATACTGAATATCTATGCCCTAAATACAATGGCACCCACATTTGTAAAGAAACTCTTCTAAAGCTTAAAACTCACATTGATCCCCACACATTAGTAGTGGGAGACTTCAACACCACACTCACAACAATGAACAAGTATTGAGACAGAAATCAAATAGAGAAATAATAAACCTAACAGAAGTCATGAACCAAAAGGACCTTCTCTTCAGCACCATATGGAACCTTCCCCAAAATTGCCCATATAGTTGTACAAAAAGCATGCCTCAACAGATACAAGAAAATTGAAATAGCCTCTTGCATCTTATTAGAACACCATAGAATAGAGCTGGACTTCAACAACAACAAAAATAATAGAAAACCTATAAATTCATGAAAACTGAACAACTCTCTACTGAACGACCACTGGATCAAAGAACAAATAAAGAAGAATTTCAGAGACTTCTTAAAAATCCAACGACAATGAAGGCACAACATACCCAAACCTATGGGACACAATGAAAGAAGTGCTATGAGGAAAGTTCATAGAACTAAGTGTTTTCAAAAAGAAAATTGTGACAACTCATATTAGTGAAATAACAGCTGAACTGGAAGAACTGGAAAAAAAAAAGAAGAAGAAGCAAAAACTCCCAAGAGGAGGAGAAGTCAGGGAATCTTCAAACTTAGGGCTGAAATCAACAACTTAGATACAAAAAGAGCAATACAAAGAATCAGTTAAACCAAGAATTGATTCTTTGAGAAAATCAACAAAATAGAAAAAGCTTTAGCCAAATTAACTAAAAGGCAGAGGGAAAAACCCCATATCAACAAAATTAGAAATGAAATGGGAGAAATAACAACAGACACTGAGGAAATCCAGAGAATCTTTATGTCTTACTTTAAAAATCTGTACTCCACCAAATTTGAAAACTTAAGTGAAATGGACAATTTTCTTGATAGATTCCACCTACAAAAGTTAAATCAAGATCAGGTTAACAGATTAAACATCCTTATACCACTTAAGGAAATAGAAACTGTCATTAAAAATATCACAACCAAAAAAGCCCAGGGCCAGATGGTTTCAGCACAGAATTGTACCAGACCTTCAATACTAATACCAATACTCTTCAAATACTCCACAAAATAGAATCAGAAGGAGCACTGCCAAACTTATTTTATGAGGCCATAGTCACCCTGATTGCTAAACCAAACAAAGACCCAGCAAAGTAAGAGAACTTCAGACCAATCTCCCTCATGAAAATAGATACAAAAATATTTAATAAAATACTGGCAAACCAAATCCAAGAACACATCAAAAGTATCATACACCATGATCAAGTAGGCTTCATCCCAGGGATGCAGGGATGGTTCAACATATGAAAGTCTATCAACGTCATTCACCATATAAACAAGATAAAAGAAAAAAACCACATGATAATCTCGCTAGATGCGGAAAAAGCACTTGACAAAATCCAACACCCCTTCATGCTAAAAGTTCTGGAGAGAACGGGCATACAAGGGCCGTACCTAGAAATAATAAAGGCAATATACAGCAGGTCAGAGGCCAACATCAAAATAAATGGAGAGAAACTTGAAGCATTTCCTCTAAACTCAGGGACAAGACAAGGATATCCACTTTCACCATATCTCTTCAACATAGTACTTGAAGTTCTTGCTAGAGCAATAAGACAACTAAAGGAGATCAAGGGGATACAAATTGGAAACAAAGAAGTCAAATAATCCCAATTTTCAGAAGATATGATAATATACATAAGCGAGCCCAAAAATTCCACCAGAGAACTCCTACAACTGATAAACACCTTCAGCAAGGTGGATGGATACAAAATTAATTCAAAAAAAATCAGAAGCCCTTCTTTATACAACAAATGAATGGGCTAAGAAAGAAATGAGGGAAACAACAACCTTCACAATAGCCACAAACAATACAAAATACCTGGGGATAACTAACCAAGCACGTGAAAGACTTGTGTGACAAGAGCTTCAAGTCCTTGAAGAAAGAAATTGAAGAGGACATCAGAAGATGGAAAGATCTCCCATTCTCATGGATAGGTAGGATCAACATAATCAAAATGGCTATCTTATCAAAAGCAATATACATATTCAATGCAATTCCTATCAAAATACTACCACAATTCTTTATAGACCTGAAAAAAAGCAATTCTCAACTTCACATGGAATAACAAAAACCCAGAATAGCTAAATCAATACTGTACACACACACACACACACACACACACACACACACACACACACACACA
>CAJQZJ010032660.1:274190-309803 GCA_907164525.1 Lophiomys imhausi | reverse complement strand
ACACACACACACACACACACACACACACACACACACACACACACACAAAGTCTGGAAGTATCACCATCCCAGATTTCAAGCTGTACTACAGAGCAATAGTAATAAAAACAGCATGGTACTGGTATAGAAACAGACCAGTAGATCAATGGAATCAAACTGAAGACCCAGAAATGAGCCCACACACCTATGATCATTTAATTTTTAACAAAGAAGCCAACACAGTACAATGGAAAAAGGACAGCATCTTCAACAAATGGTGCTGGTCCAAATGGATGTTAACATGTAAAAGAATGAAATTGGACCCATACTTATCACCTTGTACAAAACTTAAGTCCAAGTGAATCAAAGACCTTAACATAAGGTCAGACACACTAAATCTATTAGAAGAGAAGGTGGGAAAAACCCTCTAACTCATTGGCACAGGTGACAACTTCCTGAACAGAACACCAACAGCTCAGGATCTAAGACCGACAATCAATAAATGGGACCTCATGAAACTGAAAAGTTTCTGTAAGGCAAAAAAAACACTGTCATTCCAACAAAACCGCAGCCTACAGATTGGGAAAAAATCTTCACCAGCCCCACATTTGACAGAGGGCTAATATCCAAAATTTACAAAGAACTCAAGATATTAAATGCCAAGAAACCAAATAATCCAATCAAAAAGTGGGAAACACAGCTAAACAAAGAATTCACAAAGGAGGAATCCCTAATGATTGAGAGACACTTGAAGAAGTGCTCAGCATCCTTAATCATTAGAGAAATGCAACTCAAGATCATGTCAGAATGGCTAAGATCAAAATATCAAATGACAGCACATTCTGGCGAGGTTGTGGAGAAAGGGGAACATTCCTCCATTTCTGGTTGGAGTGCAAACTTGTACAACCACTATGGACATCAGTCTGGTGATATCTTAGAAAATTTGGAAAATCTTTACCTCAAGAACCAGCCATACCACTTCTGGGTATACATCCAAATGATTCCTCACCAAACCACAAGGACGTTTACTCATCTCTGTTCATAGCAGCTAGAAACTGGAAACAACCCAGATGTCCTTCAACCAAGGAATGGATACAAAAACTGTGGTATATCTACACAATGGAATACTACACAGCCATCAGAAACAACGAAATCCTACAATTTGCAGCCAAATGGATAGAAGTAGGGAAGCTCATCCTGAGTGAGCTAATCCAGACTCAGAAGGATGCACATGGCCTCTATTTACTTATAATTGTATTTTAGCCATATAGTACAGGATAACTATACTACAGCCAATGCACCAAAGAGAACAGGAACACAGATTTTGTTACCTGTCAATGAGACACTTTACCCTAGTAGTGCTGCCTTGTAGGCCCCCAGTGTATGAGGAGGCTCATGATCTTCATATGACTGCTGAACTGGGATGGGAAACTTATATTTAGGGACACTAAACTCTGGAGGATTGGAGTGGAATGGATGGGGGTAAAGGGTGGGAGGGTGGGACAGAGAGGGGTTGAAAGAGGGTATTGTGATGGACATGTAACCTGAAGCAATAAATAAACATTAAAAAAAAGAAAAACTCACTTTAAAAATAAATAAATAAATGTTTAAAAAAGAAAGAAGGTATCTTTATCTTTCTTTGGCTCATGCATCCTCTTCTGAAGAATAAGCTGTGCACTCCCTAGACAGTTTATGATATGGTAATATCTGTGCCCTAAGACCTGGCCTCCCACATGTATTATTGCTGCTTACAGAATAGTCTTCTGTAACCTTTTATGTTTGATCTTCTCATTTAGCATTTGAACATATTCCAGACACTATCTCCTTCCAGAGCACACCTTTGACCTCTCCCTTGAGGAACTAAGTACTTACTCCCATGTTTTCCATCACTTTGCCCATAATCTACCTATAGTATTTTCAAGCTAAGTGTCTGGTAGTGTTCTTATCTACTTCAAAACAGTTGCTCCTCTATTTTTCATCCCACATCTAAAAACTGTACTTTGTCAATTATTAGATAAATAAAAAATTTCTACTCATATAACTTAGAAACATGGCCTAAAGTCATGTCCATTTTGTCTCTTTAGAACCTCTATGACATTTATGGAATGTAACAAATACCAACTAAGTAATTAATAAAGCATGGCTAAATTATATTGTTTGAAAGATAATATGAAATACTATTTTAAAAATCTGTATCTTCTACCGGGCAAGTACTTTGGGTCCAGAGTAATTATTTGAAGAAAAATTATATAAATGTATTGTTTCTTATACTCCTTCCTCAGAGACAAATGTCATATTCATTTCCCTGAAACAACGAAACACACACAAGCTTTGTGTCTTGTAGCAAAATTGGCATTAGTGAATGACAGAAATGATTTATTAGAAATTAATATAATGGCAGGAAACTGAATAAAAATACAGCAAAATGTCCAGGCAAATCTCAATTTGCAGAAGTACAGATGGGCTGGTAATTAGCTTGCTGAATCACATTCAGTGGTTTGGTTTGTTTTTCTTTCTCATTAGATATTTGGTGGGAAAATATGTGAATAAGTTGATTTGCATGCACTCTCTGGAAAGTGACTGCTCATCTTCAGGTGGACTGTCATGAAGTAACTGCTTATGAACGCAGAGGACACAAATGATTTTATTGTGAATGTATGGGGGTTCCCAGTGGAGAAATTCTCAGTCTAGTCCAGCATCAGGCCAGAAAAGCACACTCTCCACTGGAAGGTAAAGACTAAATAGACCCAGGCTGGAAAACAGTGGAAGATGAACAGGGATCCTTATTATTGGGACAGAAAAGGGGTGAACGCATGGGTGGCAGGCTAGGCAGGAGATCTACTCCCAGAGCCGGGCCAGGTAGCCACATAAGTGGTGCAAGAGAGGCAGCAGAAAGTCAGCGCCTTTGGGCAGGAACATGCATCCCAATAGGCCTATCACCCCAATAGGCTTAGCCCGCCAGGCTGAGGCAACCAGAAAGGAGTTGGTGCTCAGGAGAAATGTCTGAAGACTGGCCTGGCAGAGGCCCAGTGAAAGCCACAGGGTGGCCTCATTGAGAAGTGAACCTTGCTAGACCACTGGTGGCCATAATGGAGCACAGAGGAGCCCTATTGATAGTAGTAGGAGAAGTAGCTAGGCAGTGGTCCGGCAGTACCCTGGGGCCCTTGTGAACCTGGCCAGCCAGGTAAATGGCAGCAACAGTTCTTGGAAGGAAATGCAGGAGCAGAAAGGAGAGAGAAAGAGATAGAGATAGAGATAGAGATAGAGATAGATAGAGAGAGAGAGAGAGAGAGAGAGAGAGAGAGAGAGAGAGAGAGAGAGAGTGAGTGTGTAATCAGTTGTTTATATAACTGGGAAATCGGGAGGGGTTTGGAAGGTGAATGTGTTTGATTATCTGGTTTTTGTCCAATCAGAAGAAAGATAATGGAATGCCTAATTAAGGATGAGTGTGGGAAAACTCCAGGGAGGCTAGAGGCCTAGACTGAATGTCATTGACTGAAAGCCAAGGCACCAACAGACCTCACTAGAATGGGAAAGTCAGAGGAGGGTTAGTTTGCCATGGCACATCCCAGGAGATCTAGGATTCCCAAATCAGAGGAAAAAGGGTGTTCCACTGATCAAGGGGGTCTATTATTCCTGCGCGAGGCTCATAGGCCTTTTGGTAATGCCAGACTTCAACCCTGTCAGAACAAATCTCCACATATCCCCCTGTTTTATTCTACAAAGGAGAGGTGTCAACATAGCACCCAGTTCCTATGTTGAAGAGAGTATGGTATTGAATCATAACCCTTTAAAAATTTTTTCAATTTGGATGAGGTAGGGCACAAGCATCAAAACAAAACACAGCCTAATCAAAGGGCTAATAAGGGGTAGGGGCCAAGCTACCAAAGGTTTTGAGTGCCATGGGCTAAGGGGTGTATGGGACATGGCATGTCAGGATCTCGCTGGAGATCCCAGGGAGGTGATCTGACATCGAAGGGACTGGAGATTGTCTGCAGTGGAAACCATCATCTGGTCTTGGAAGTCACTGCTCAGATGGTATCTGGACAGGGGCTGCTACAGTGGCTTCCATGGCATTCAGTGAGGCAAGGTCACACTGGGTCTGATGAGCAGAGGGATGAAGATCTCCCTTCATTTTTGGTTTTCTCCCAGCTATAAGGTGAGCTCCTCAGGCTCATAGAGAAAACCTGTGAAATACTCACAAGGGGGCAAAACCCTGTCAGTGGGGGCTGTGTATCCAGGAGGTTAGTCTGATTCAAAGTACATCCTGCAGGCATGGAAGAGAAGGGCAAGGCAGATATCTTTTTCTTATGTTTATTTATTACTTCAGGTTACATCTCCATCACATCCACCCCTCCCAGTCCTGCCCTCCCACCCTCTACCCTTTATCCCTTCCATCCCACTCCTCCGGAGTGGAGTATCCCTACATTTCAGTCCCCACCCCAGTTCAGCGGTCATATAAGGGTATCTTTTTAAAACAGAGAATGTCCCTAAGATCCAGACAGGTGTGGTTTATCCCACTTGCTTGAAGTACCTGATTAAAAACCATGTTAATTGTGTGACTGGGGTAAGAATTTTTTTAAATTGACTGCATAAGGCATAGGAGCATTAGAAACCAAGTCTTTGGGATTAATCCTGTTTTCATGAAGAATTACATTATTTTGGCAATTGTCAACTATCAGGATGTGTCATTTTGGTTAAAGAAACACCAGCTTGTCTGTGAAGAATAAACTGGTTTACTTACTGAAAAGGCACATTAGATATACTGACAAAATAAAAAGAAAATGCTAGCTGGGTGTGGTGGTGCACACTTTTAATCCCAGCACTTGGGAGGCAGAGACAGGCAGATCTCTGTGAGTTCGAGGCCACTCTGGTCTACAGAGTAAGTTCCAGGCCAGACAGGGCTACATGAGCAAAATCAAACAAAAAAAAAAGAAGAAGAAAAAAAAAGAAAATGCTAAAATGTTAGTTTTATAAACAAAAATCATCATCAATCTGAATTTAAGACTAATCTTGTTTCCTTTAAGACAGTTGCATAATGGGTTTTCCATATGTTCAGGGTCTAATAATGATGTCGATGTATTTTATTTATTTATTTGTTTGTTTGTTTGTTTATCTATTTATTTATCTATTTATTTATGTATTTACTTATTCATTCATTCATTCGTTTGTTTGTTTGTTTGTTTGTTTATTTATTTGGATTTTAACAAGCCTTGGCCTGAATTGAGCAATCTTGACCCATCTAAGCTAGCCTTTAATTCTATTTCTGAATAAAGCCTCATATAATATATATTCAACCCCTGGGCTGTTTTTCTCCATGCTATGCCAATGTTCCAGGTCACATGGAATAAGGTTCTTTTCTCTAACCCATGGCATGTGTCTTCCTTCCTTCTCTTTGTTTCTTCTATTCTTCATCTACTGGAGGCTTCTTGTACCCATGAATCTCTCTGGTTCAGAAACCCAAACCTTAGTCCTGCCTACCTCTGTCTTTGCCCAATCTCAGGCCTCAGCATTTATTCAACCAATCAGGGACAATTATTAGAAAACAAAGTAACAGACAGCAAGCAGGACCAATTAATTAACATTAGAATGCATAACATCACCCCATCACACAGGTGTTAATTTACTAAACATATCATTGATAATTCTGTTGTAGGTTGAGGCATTTACAGTAGTATAAGTTATCTTAATGCTGGGTGCCAGAAAATATAAAATATCTTCATCACTGAGATCCCACTATGGGAAGGCAATAATTTATATCATATAAATTATGATGAAGATATTTTATATGTTCTGGCACCCAGCATTAAGATAACTTGTACTACTGTAGATGTCAATGTGTTTATAAAACAGGAAAGAACAACGTTGGTCATTACTGAGTGTTGGGTGTATTTTTATAGTCTCAGAGGAAGTTTGGTTAGGCCTGTACTGCTCATGCACAGGTGAAAGGTTCCTTGGTCTTCTTCTCCAGGGAATGTGTTCAGCCCTTCTTTCAAAATTGCACTCAAATTCTGAAAAGGCCAATGACATAGGAAATCTCAAATTCTGCACAGGTCAGTGGGAAGGGAAACCCCAGTATGTACTGACTCATATGTTCCTCTTTCAAGACCATGAATTCCCAACACCATCCTTGGCTGCTGTCTTAAGTGACAATCCTGATAGGTCAATGCTCTGTGATCCCAAGCCCCATTTCTGACAGAAGTTACACTTCTATTCTCTTCTCCTTCCATTTTCTCCTGGTACCCACAAGAATTTTTCTTTTTATTATTTAGTAATATGCTGATAGGATTCATGGTAGCATGCCTCCACAGACTTTAGTGATGAGGGAAGGGCGAAGAAGTCAGATTTTAAAGTATATGACTATTAAGTACATACTTTAAAAAATTAGTCTTCATTGGCAGTCTTTATGTCTGCTCTGCATCATGTCAAAAATGATGACCCCAGTGACTAGCTCCTCACCATGCTCTAAGCCTGTTCTCCTTTGTTCTTCCAAAGGCCTCTCACTGGATAGTTAATTTGAGGGTAAAATTTGCTGCAGCCACAATTTTTACATTGACAGAAGACTTTCAGAAATTAAGACACTAACTCACACGATTGACTTTTCTGAGGTTAAGATCATCATTGCATGATTCTGATCAGTGTCTGAAACAACAACATTGTCGGGGGCTCAGGGATTCTCAGGAATTCCTTTTCTTTAGGCCTTTATTTATATAAATTGCACACCCAGCAGACAGACCAGAAGGTTTATCCTAAGCCATAAAGGAAGCTGGAATACCTACAAAGTTCATTTTATGTATGAAAATAACATATTTTCAATTTGCTTATTTTTACTTACACACATACACAGACATATGCAAACAAATAGATTGTTCTTAGAGAAAAGAGCTGGTTTTAAATTAGTACTGAATTATGTCTGTTATCTCTCCTTTATCCTGAACACTTTAGTGTTTAATTCCTTAAAAGTAAAATTATTTTATTTCATCATTATCTAGAAATGAAGGCAGGTGAAGTTGATATGATGCTATTTTATTATGCAAATAACTCTTAGATTGGATTTATTTAATTTACTAACATTGATAATAGTAATAATTTTATTTTATTGAGTATATATGTGCTCTTAAATGAGGAACAGTCCTTTAGACATTTTTTCTAATTTGAAGAACAAAATCAAGCTATTTTGCCTAACTTGTTCTGACTTGAGTCTGTCTCCTCATTACACAAGCCACACAGAGCATTTTTATAAGAACATCACCAAAGTGACAGCATGTCCTGTTAGTTCATCAGAGACAATCAATTATGCAGTGGCATAATCTGATATCTGCAATACTCACATTGTTCACTATTTCTTCCATAACTTTTTCAGTAAGGTCTAACCTTTTGAAAATTTGGAATTACAAACTTTGTGGAAAGTATTTTAGACCATATCAATATCCTATTCACACCAGTTTTAACATTCATTTACATTTTTCTGCCATTCCTGCTGTGTTTCTTACTGTGGTTTTACTGACAGAAACATATTTTTCTTTACCATTTATTCATTTTAATAGCAGTATGATCTTATAAGCCCTATTTCAATGAATTGCTATCAAAGTTATTTCAATGCTCAAATTGTCCTAGAATTGAACAGTGTCCGGTGTATTAAACTACCTTCTAACTCTTCTTTGTATGTTTCTGTGAAGTTTAGAAATTTTCCTCACTTCCTTGAATTTTTGTAATCCTCATCTATGTAATACTGCATAATAGAAATTAATCATAAAGGAAAAATCCATTTGCTTTCTGGAAGCTTATGTATGAGATTTGAATTTTGTGCATGCCTTATCAGGAAGCGTTTGCTTTTGGTTCTGTCTTCATGTTCTCCTGAATGACACTGATTGGTATGTTTATCATACCTGGACTCCCATCTTTCTATCTTCATGGACTTGGTTATCTCAAACCTCTCTTTCCTGAATCTTGATCACACCCCCAGCTCTATTGTGTAGGTGCTGATTGTTTTTTTTTTTTTTCAACTAAACTGGCTGTATCTTCCCTCCAAACTGGGACCCCAGAGTATAGTTTGATGGGATTGGTAATATCCTACGCTGTTCTACAGCTAATTGTATTCTGTAGCATTATATAATGCCCTGCAGCATCTTCTTTGCTGCCATCTGTTGACTATGACTACTGGGGTAGGTAGATTTCTCATTCAATTCTTGATTTCCTCTTTACACTTGGGTACACCTGTCTAGACATCACAAGTGCGATTATGTCCTCATACTTACCTCCCTGTTTGTATCAAGACCTCCAGCTGATATTAAAAAAGGGACTGTGCTGATAATGAATAACTCAGTATCACTAATGCTGAATTTTATAATAGGAAATAGCTCTGTCTCCAAGAATCTGAGAAAAACAAAAGCATTTCAGCATGAAAGAATATGACTACATTCACTCTTGTCCAATTTACCTAAGTATTAAAATGAGAGATGCTATGAAACTATATAGAAGAACATATTATTAGACTGAAGCTAAGTTGTGGAAGGTAAAACTGTAACAGAAGTGACATTAACAGAAATGTTATTTTGTCCTACATAAAAGGATTCAAAAGTAGGTATTTCAATGTGTAAACTCGATGGTTCATGTCCAGTATCCTTCTAGTTCATCTTGGACTCAACTTCTCTGACACAAATAAGGAATTTTTAAGCTACTCCTTTCACACTTATATTTAAAACAAACAAGGGCAAAAATCTCTCTTGAAAATATTTCTTTCTACAGTCCCATAACCAATAGATTCAATCCATGCCTGAAACTGAGGCTGATCACATGTAGAAACATGGGTTCTTTAAACTTGTTTCATGATGTATAAAGGCTGAGCCTAAGGAAATAATAACCAGAGTGGCCAATAGTTTGTCTAATCTGAATTGAAAATTAACTGAGAACTGATGCCTTAGCTCAAAGACAATCAGAAACAGAATGTGAATTCTTTCCTGCTTAGATTTTTGCTGATAGCTTGAATGAGGTAGACTTACATTCAGGAGAGAAATCATTCTTACAGTACAAATTGAAATGTTGGTACCATCTATAAATCTCTTTATAAGCATACTTATAATATTTAAACAGTACCCATATTTAACTATAACTCAGTTAAACTAAATCTAAGTAATGAACAAAAGGTAAATGTGAAACAGACAAGGCAGTACATTCCTATAATTCTAGCTCTCTAGTCATTGATTCAGGATGGTGGCCATTAGTTGTAGGTCAAAGTAGACAACACAGAAAGTACAAGGATAGCCCTGTGTAGTGAGTTTTTTTGTTTCTTTAAAAATGTAATTATGTTATGTGAAGAGGGACTGCTACAGAATGTTGATAGTACATAACTATAATGTGTCTCAAGCTTTGGAAGGGACATGATTTTTGCCAGCTGCACATGGTTTAATACTATACTGTACTATAATGTGTCTTGTGATCTGAAAAGCATTTGATTCACTGAAATGTCTCTATGAAGCAGGCAGAAAAGTTACAATTAAGTATTTCTGACAAAATAACCACTGGTGTTTATGGTCCTTTGCCATCAGACACAATAGGATATAAGGACAAAAATGGATAGATTATTGTATCTCCTTGAAAAGTAAAAAAACCAAAAATAGAGAGGAGGATATAGGTATTATATATCATACGATAAAGGTAGATTGATGAATCTCCTTTTAGACTAAGAAAGCAACAGCAAGTCTCATATAACTTTTACATTATTATGGATTTTGGTATGGTGATAGAAATTAAAGGTTATTTTGTACAATTCTTGTTATAGCATTGTACATATGCAACTCATTTAAAAATGTGAAACTAAATTGTAATTCTTGAAAGCTACTAGGGTAAACAGTTTGTAATAATTATAAATGCAAGCTAGTAGTTAGTTATCTGTAAATAATCAAGCCTGTAGTCATTTTAGGAACTAGTTTAGATAATTAGAGAAAAAAGATTGATTTCATTCCTTGTATGTTTTCAAAGTTAAGCAGATAATAGTTAGAAATAAGCAATGTTTGTCTAATCAGCTATACTATGCATAAATAGATGGTCTTCAAACACTTTAGAGAACAGAATATGGCATTTAAAGATCTTTTAATAAAAAAAAGGCCTTTCTAAAAGAAAGACAACTCTGCTCCTGGCAGCACCCTAAATCTATTTTGAAGAAGGTGATGGGCACCAAAGAACCTCCACATTGAGTTTGTATCAAATGTGTCAAAGCTACCTACTGGGGGAAAAAAATCTACCCTAACGTCAACTGCTGACAGCATATTGTTGAAATTGTGAACAAGTAGGACGTTGGGAAATCAACTGTACAACTTTGCCGAGAAAAAGTAGGCTAGTCCTTTAAAATTCCTGCCCACAGATAAATCTGTTAGAAATTCTGGGCCTGAAGGTCAATGATTATATGCCCCAATGTTACAGAGAAATATTGGTTGCCTATCCAAGCATCCAGCAGCCTCTGCCATTTCTATTGTTTTGAAAGCTGGTTGCTTGCTCTGCACTTCCTGTTTGCTCAGATAATATTTATTCTTCTTAGGTCTCTGATGGTGTTGAAGACTAGATATAGTCTTAAAGTTTACTTAGTAAGATTAAAGATGTAAAAGCTTAGGTTGTTTATGATCTAAGAAAATGTTTTAATATATAAAAGATGTTGTGGGATTGATAAATGCAATGTATGATAAGAAAGTGATCTTGATACAGAACTTTGAACTCACCAAGATAGGATAGATAGTGGAATATTTTCTCCAAGATTGCCAAATGCAAAGGGTCTGGATATTTTGAATGTAATTCTTATCTGATCATCCTCATAATTTTTCTTAAGGTATATAGTTTATTAGTCTTAAAGAGAAAAACATTTTTGGGCTAAAATGGGGAAATGTAGTGGGAATTTTGGTTTCTTAAAAAACCCAGTTGTGCAATGTGAATATATTTTTGTGTTATTTGAGGCACAACAGCTAACTAAAATGTGTCCAATTATTAGACAGGGGCATGATTTTTTGCCAGCTACAGATAGTTTAATTCTGGGAACACTTGAGAGGGTTTAAATGGGAAAACTTTTTTTTTCACAGCAATGGAAAAATACCTTTATTGTCTTTGTGGCATTGATGACACAGATGCAGAAGCCAAGAGACTTGGAGTCATTTGTTAGAGTAGCAACAAGAGGCTAGCATTCTGGTCTGACTTGAGTTTACTGGAGAACCAGGTGGGAGGCCATAGTAAGGAATGGATCCTGTTCCCTTGGTTGTAGCCGATGGTGGGGTTCTCACAGCAATGCTGCTGAGACTTCTGAGGGATGAGGGATGAGAGGGGTCATGCTTTGGGTTTAATCTACCAGAAGTCAATGAGGGTGTGTCCAAAGAGTGCAGCTGAGCAGCTCCTGAGACTTGTTGTCATTGTCTTCCCTGACTAACTGACTTCTCTCACTTTAGACACTTAAGTAGTCAAAACGGCTACTTTAATTCAGTCAGCACTGCTGTTCCCGTGATGTTTGTCCAAAGACTTCCTCCGTCCCTGTCCTATACAAGGTCCTCAGAATGACCTCAGAAGAATCACAGAGGCAAGGTTTACCACCAGACAAAAACACTATCCTCAGGTACAAAAAGAGAAATGTGGGGACTAGGGAGATGGCTCAGCAGTTAGGAACAAGCACTGCCCTTACAGACTCCAGTTCTCTTCCCAGAACCCACACTAGGGATGGAATCAAGAGGCTGTTCTGGATCTAAGAAGATGTTTTTAAAATTGTGAGGCAAGTTAGTATGAAAGTTGAGTTATATATAGAACTTTAAACTCATGGAGATGGTTAGATAGTAGAATGTTAAAGTCAGGTGCCAAATACATATGGACTGGACATCGGGAATGCATGCTAAGCCATATAACTCTCATAATTGTGGCCTATTTATTTCTGTTGTTTTGTATTGTATTTATTGTTATAAGAGAAAGAACCATTGGTTGGACTGAAAGGAGGAGCTGTTGGAGGGAAAAAGACATACCTTAAACTAAAAAAAAAAAAAAAGGGTAGAGGATGGGGGCTTGAGCGGGAAGAGGGTGGAAGGTTGGGACAGGAAGGGGGAGTAGGGAGGGGATTGTGATTGAGATGTAACTTGAAGAAATAAAAAGTAAATTATATAAAAAAAGGAAAACATGACAGGGCAGTGGTGGCGCATGCCTTTAATCCCAGCACTTGGGAGGCAGAGACAGGTGGATATCTGTGAGTTCAAGGCCAGCCTGGTCTAAAAAAGCGAGATCAGGACAACCAGAGCTGTTACAGAGAAACCCTACCTCGAAAAACCAAAAAAAAAAAAGGAAAGGAAAACACACACAGGCAGCAGGGCACATTGTGGCAGGGACTACAGGTCAGGTCGTAAGGCACAGTGCAGTGTGGTGGAGAACCCAGACCAAGGAGCGTGCTTAGGAAGTGGTCAGGAGCCACTCAAAAACCCAGCGAGTGGACAGGCTTGGGGACTAAAGCAGAGGCCAGCACGGACCCTGCCACAGAAGCTGGCAAAAGCCACGCAAACACTCAAGTAATAGCTCCAAACCTCAGACAGGAATACTCACCAGCCTCCAGAGCACCCAGATTCCACGCGACATTCCATACAGGAGAACAGCAGGTTCACCAAGATTTCTCTGGAGTGGCTGGCAGGGAGGCACAAGCAAATCTAGGCTTACCCAGAAAGGTCTGGGACATAAAGTTCCCTCTACTGGATATACACTGACTTGGAAGAACATTGCTCTTATACAGGGCAGAGGACTGCTCTTCTTGCACCTGTACAGTCTCCCGCAGGTCAGATTACTGCAGGGTCTTGGGAGGTAGCCCCAATTGCCAGATAGAGGTACTTCCTAGCTACCAGAGCTCCCAATATTCACACAGTCACCCCAACACCCTAAAGAGGACCAGCAGTGCCTCTGAAAGGGTCCAGAAGACATCAGGAAAAATCAGCTTAGGGCAACCAGATGGCTAAAGGTCAGCAAAAGAACAAAACTGACAAAAATCAGGGAAATATGATTCCAACAAAATTCAGCGAGGGTAACACAACAAGCCCTGAACATCCTACCACAGCTGAAACACAAGCAAATGACGATAAATCTATACTTAGGAAAAAGATGGAGTCATTTCAAGAAGAAATTAAATCACTGAAAGAACACAAAGAATCCCCAATTTTACAAATTGAAGCAATGGACAATACATTGGAGATCTCTAAGCCAACAAAGCCCAACATGAATGGGAAAGAGACAAGGCCGTGAAAGATTTGAAAGATTTGCAGACAAGAAAATTGGAACAGGAAACATATAAAACAAATAAAACCATCCAAGACTTCAATTTGGAATTAGAAGCAATAAAGAAAGCACAATCAGATATAATCCTGGAGGTGGAAAATTAAGGGAAGGGAACAGGAACTACACACATGAGTATCAAAAATAGGATATAAGAGATGGAAGACAGAATCCCAGGCATGGAAGATTCAATTGAAGAAATCAATACAACAACCAACGAAAATAACAAATCTAAAAAATTTCTCACCAATAACATCCAAGAAATCAAAGAACTCAATAAAAAGATAGAACCTAAGAATTATAGGCATAGAGGAAAGAGAAGACTCCCAACTCCAAGGTCCAGGAAACATCTTCAGCAAAATCATAGAGGAAAACTTCCCAAACCTAAAGAAAGAGATGCCAATAAAATTCCACGAGGCTTACAGAACACCAAACAGATTAGATCAGAAAAGAAACTCCTCATGCCACATTATAATTGAAGCTGCAAATGTACAGAACAAAGAAATAATATTAAAAGCTGTAAGAGAAAAAGGTCAAGTAACATATAATGGCAGGCCCATCAGAATTACACCTGACTTCTCCTCAGAAACTTTAAAACCCAGAAGGGACTGGGCAGACGTCCTACAAGCCCTGACAGAACATTGGTGCCTGGCCAGACTACTATATCCAGAAAATTCTCTATCAACATAGCTGGAGAAAAAAAGATATTCCATGACAAAATCAAATTTAAACAGTATCTACCCACAAATCTAGCCCTACAGAAGATCTTAGAAGGAAAATTCCAACCCAGAGAAGATAACTACACCCAAGAAAAGAGAGGAAGCAACAATTCCACTGAAGCTAAACCAAAAGAAACACAACCACCACCTACACCAAAATAATAGGAAATAACAACCTTTGGCCATTATATTCACCAACCTCAATGGAGTCAAATCCCCAATAAAAGACACAGGCTTGCAGAATGGATCCCTAAACAAGACCCATAATTTTGCTGAATACAAGAAACATATCTCACGAACAAAGATAGATGCTACATCAGAGAAAAGGGCTTGGAAAACGTTTTACAAGCAAATGGACCCAGGATCCAAGCTGAAGTAGCCATCTTAATATCAAATAAAGTAGACTTTCAACTGAGGTTAATCAAAAAAGATAGAGAAGGGCATTACATACTTGTTAAAGGAAATATTCATCAACATGACACGTTAATATTGAATATTTATGTTCCAAATACAAGGGCACCTACATTTGTAAAAAACTCTTTTAAAGCTTAAACCAAACATTAGTAGTGGGGCTTCAACTACCAACTCACGACAATGGGCAGGTCATCAAGACAGAAATCAAACAAGAGAAGTAATGAGTCTAAAAGAAGTCATGAACCAAATGGACCTAACAGATATCTACAGAACGTTTCACCCAAACACAAAAGAATACACCATCTTCTCATTACTGCACAGAATCTTCTCCAAAATTGACCATATAGTAGGACACAAAGCATGCCTTAACAGATACAAGAAAATTGAAATAAACCCTTGTATCTTATCAGACCACAATGGAATAAAGCTGGACTTCAACAATAGAAATAACAGAAAGTCTACACACTCACAGAAACCAAACAACTCTCTAGTGGATGACTACTGGGTCAGGGAAGAAATAAAGGAGGAAATCAAAGACTTCTTAAAATCCAACAAAAATGAAGGCACAACATACCCAAACCTATGGGGCACATTAAAGCAGTGCTATGAGGAAAGTTCATAGCACGAAGTGCCTTCAAAAAGAAAATTGCTACAGCTCATGTTAGCATATTAACAGCAGAATGGGAAGAACTGGAAAAAAAAAAGAAGCAAACATTCCCAAGAAGGGCAGAAGGCAGGAAACCATCAAACTTAGGGATGAAATCAACAAATTAGAAATAAAAAGAATACAAAGAATCAATGAAACCAAGAGTTGGTTCTTTGAGAAAATCAACAAAATAGACAAACCCTTAGCCAAATTAACTAAAAGGCAGAGGAAAAAAACCCAAATCAACAAAATCAGAAATTAAAAGGGAAAAATAACAACAGACATTGTGGAAATCCAGAGAATCTTTAGGTCCTACTTTTAAAACCTATACTCCACCAAATTTGAAAACCTATGCAAAATGGACAATTTTCTTGATAGAGCCCACCTACCAAAGTTAAATCAAGATCAGGTAAACAGATTAAATATCTCTATAATCCCTAAGGAAATAGATATAGCCTTTAAAAATCTCCCAACCAAAAAAGCCCAGGGCCAGATGGTTTCAGCCCGAATTCTACTAGACCTTCAAAGAAGAGTTATACCAATACTCTTCAAACTCTTTCACAAAATAGAATCAGAAAGAACACTGCCAAACTCATTCTATGAGGCCACAGTCACCCTGATTCCTGAACCACACAAAGACTGAACGAAGAAAGAGAACTTCAGACCAATCTCCCTTATGAACATAGATGCAAAAATACTTAATAAAATACTGGAAAATTGAATCCAAGAACACATCAAAACTATCACACATCATGATCAATTAGGCTTCATCCCAGGAATGCAGGGATGGTTCAACATACGAAAGTCTATCAATGTAATTCACCATATAAACAAGATGAAAAAAAAACATGTGATAATCTTTTTTTAATATTTAAATAATGTTTTATTAATTATTTGATAATTTTATGCAATATATTTTGATCATATTTCACCTCCCACCCCGTTCATCCCAGGCCTTCCTCATCCACCCAGCATCATGTTTTCTCTCTTTCCCACTGTGGCCAGCTTGGGTTTATCTGACTCCTTGTAGGCATGGAACCTGCTGCCCTACAGTATGATTGACATAGCAGGTGCCACACCCTTACACAAAACCAACTTTTCCTGCTCCCAGCAGCAATTAAATGCCAATAACTCCTCAGCTGGGGCTGAAGTTTCCTGCCCACCTGCCCATGAGCTTTGTCTAAATGTCAGAGTTTTAAAAAACACAGATTCAGTCAGCTGAGGTCACTATGGTGATTGTTTTTCACATGATTTCATTATATTCTCTGTACTACCCAGATTAATCCCTAGGATGACAACAATGCTCCCTAAACTTGTGTTAAAACTAATCAATATTACAGCAGCACTACTTCATGATTATTTTCTTAATGATCTGATTCTAAGGCAGAGGACACAAGAGAAATATCACTGTAATTCTTCTAACATTTCCCAGTAATTTTAAAGGAAACTTCCCACAGCCATGGGGGATGTTGTACCTGATAACATGGGGATCCAGAAAATGCCTTGTTGAACTAGGAGCAAAGAAAGCAATGATTTCATACAGAACAAAGCAAGGGATTGTCGAGAGGCAGCAAAACCTGTAGAGGAACCAAGCACAGGGTAGCTTCAGAGATTTGAGGACAGACTTCTCCTTTCAATGAGCCGATATCACCGTTGTCAGGAGGAAATTGCTCTGCAGCAAAAATTACTGCAAACCTAGCAGTGCCTGATTTTCCTTGCAATAATTGAGTGAAAGTTGATTTTTTTTTTTTTTTAGAAAATATAGGAATTTTAAGAGTTTTGTATGGAGTTTTGGGTCATTGTGTATATGTGTGAATGTGTATATGTATCTGGCATATGTATGTATTTGTGTGTTTGTGTGTATATGAACTGGAAAGGAGGTTGTGTGTGTCACACCACTCTTGCAGAGGCCAGAGGACAATTTTGTGCAGCTGCATCTCTCCTTTACCTTTCTGTGGGTTCCAGGGTTCTGACTCAGGTCACCAGGTTTGTGTGTCAAGTGCCTTCACAAGCTGAGCCATCACCCAGCCCTCCACCTTATTTTTTTTGAGACAGACTCTCTCACTGAACCTAGAGCTCATAGGTTCAGCTACACCGGCTGCCCTGTGGGCCCCAACGGTCCAATGGTCTCCACTTCCTCTGTGCTGTAACTACTGACACATCACATCACTTGGCTGCTTACATGGGTGCTGGGGACCCAAACTCAGGTCCTCATGCTTGCATAGCAAGTGGCTTACTGACCAAGCCACTTCACCAGCCATAGAGAACCTTTTTTTGTTGTTGTTTATTGGTCATTATTATACAGATGTTTTCCTAAATGCATTATACAATCCTGCTTTTTAAAATTCAGTGAATAGATCTGACCTCTTTTGGTAACTCATTTTGGACATCAATCATTGTCCATAGCTATAATTCAGTCATGCCCCTGAAGAACCTTTGAGGTCCACAGGGCTGTGAGAGCAATGCTAAATGCTCCAGACTTCTGTGTCTTAGAGTCCTTCTGTCTTCTCACCAGGTCACTTGTCACTCCCTAGCTGTTGTCACTGTGCCTCAGCTTCCTGCTCCTCATATGTTGTCTTCACGTGATAGACATATAGGTGAGGGTCCAAATGTGATGTGTGTGTGTGTGTGTGTGTGTGTGTGTGTGTGTGTGTAACATAATATGTAATACATATAATAATATATAATACATACATAAATATGTATGCATTTGGGTGGGGACTGGGAACGGGATTTCATGTGTCACACCACTTTTGTGGAATCAAAAGATGGGTCAAAAGGCTTATCACTGAAAATGTTTTATAGATAGATAGATAGATAGATAGATAGATAGATAGTCCCACATGAAAGAGCCCAGGGCCTGGGCTGGGAAATAGAAAGGAGAAAGGAGCTTCCTCTTTGACTTCTTTTTCTTTTGCTCTCTGCTACTCCCAACCCCCCTCTGCAATGACTCACCCAGTTCTAGCTCTGGAGGGGATGGATACAGGCTTAAGGTTCAGCAGAACCCCCAGAAGCCCTCCCTACTGTGTCATGAGCTGAGCATTCATGTGGTCCTTTTTCTGTTTGGAGCTCATTTGTCTTGCCTCCGGCAGACATAGCTAAAACTGTTTTTGGATCTATCTCCTGCCCTTTAGCAAATAATCATTCCCCAAAGTGGCCAATCCTCACTCACAAATACAGCTCATCACTACCCCTTCCTTCTTCTAAGGAAAATAGTGCTGCCTGTCCTTTCAGCTCAGTGAACATGGGGCCAAACTTTCCTTCTTCTGCCAGCCAGGGTCCTAGATCATCTCTTACAAGACAGGTAAGCCTGATGCTCGTTTCCTAGCACCAGGGCAGGCATCCACGTGTGGCCGATGAAGCAGAGCTAGTGGAGCCCACTAACACTATTTGCAAATAAAGAAATGAGGTCCTGCTTGGGCAGGACACCCCTTCCAAATCTCGGACACGCTAGGAAGCCTCTGGACCCAAGAATCGGGATAACCCATCCCCCCAAAAGGAGAGACCCCCAGTAAGTTCCAACCTAATACCCAGCCGGCGGATTCAGAAACCACGCAGAGATAATCCCCACCCTGCTGGGCACTCCCAGGTCTCACACAGACGATCCAATTATCTAGCGAAAGGTTGTGACCCTTGGAAGTGAGCGGGAGATCTGCTGCAAAGTGCCTTCAGAACACAGATCGCAGTCTGTGACGTCACTCAACACATGATAATCTATCTAGATGCAGAAAAAGCATTTGACAAAATTCAACACCCCTTCATGCTAAAACTTCTGGAGAGAATGGGCATACAAGGATCATATCTAGAAATAATAAAGGTGATATGCAGCAAACCAGTAGCCAACATCAAATTAAATGGAGGGAAACTTGAAGCATTTCCTCTAAACTCAAGGACAAGATGAAGATATCTAATTTTGCCATATCTCTTCAGCATAGTACTTGAAGTTCTTGCTAGAGCAATAAGACAGCTCAAGGAGATCAACAAGATACTAATTGGAAATGAAGTCAAATTATCCCTATTTGCAGAAGATATGATGGTGTACATAAGAGACCCCAAAAATTCCACCAGAGAACTCCCACAACTGATAAATTCCTTCAGCAAGATGGCTGGATACAAATTTAATTCAAAAAAATCAGAAGCCCTACTTTATACAAAAAATAAATGGGCTGAGAAAGAAATTATGGAAACAACACCCTTCACAACAGCTACAAACAATATAAAATACCTGAGAGTAACTCTAACAAAGCAAGTGAAAGACTTGTATGACAAGAACTTCAGATCCTTGAAGAAAGAATTTGAAGAGGACATCAGAAAATGGAAAGATTTCCCATGCTCATAGATAGGTAGGATCAACATAACAAAAATGGCCATCCTACCAAAAGCAATATACAGATTCAATGCAATTCCTATCAAAATACCACCACAATTCTTTATAGAACTGGAAAAAGCAATTCTCAACTTCATATGGAATAACAAAAAACCCCGAATAGCTAAATCAATCCTGTACAATAAAAAAAAAAGAAAGAAAAATCTGCAGGTATCACCCTCCCAGATTTCAAGCTCTACTACAGAGCAATATTAATAAAAACAGCATGGTACTGGTATAGAAAAAGACCAGTGGATCAATGGAATCGAATTCAAGACCCAGAAATGAACCCACACACCTATGGTCACTTAATTTTTTGACAATGATACCAAAACCATACAATGGAAAATGGACAGCATCTTCAACAAATGGTGCTGGTCCAAATGGATGTCGACATGTAAAAGAATGAAATTGGACCCATACTTATCACCTTGTACAAAACTTAAGTTCAAGTGAATCAAAGACCTTAACATAAGGCCTGACACACTAAATATATTAGAAGAAAAAGTAGGTAAAACCCTCAAACTCATTGACACAGGTGACAACTTCCTGAACCGAACACCAACAGTGCAGGCTCTAAGAACAGCAATCAATAAATGGGTCCTCATGAAACTGAAAAGCTTCTGTAAGACAAAAGACACTGTCATTCAAACAAAATGGCATCCTACAGATTGGGAAAAAATCTTCACCAACCCCACATCTGACAGGGGGCTTATGTCCAGAATTTACAAAGAACTCAAGAAATTAAATGTCAAGAAACCAAATAATTCAATCAAAAAAATGGGAAACAGAGTTAAACAGAGAATTTTCAAAGGAGGAATCTCTAATGGCTGAGAGACACATAAAGAAATGTTCAGCATCCTTAATCATCAGAGAAATGCAACTCAAGATTTCTCTGAGATTCCATGTCATACAGGTCAGAATGGCTGAGATTAAAAACTCAAATGACAGCACATGCTGGGGAGGTTGAAGAGAAAAGAGAACACTCCTCCATTGCTTTTGGGAGTGCAAGTTTGTACAACCACTATGGAAATCAGTTTGGCAATATCTTAGAAAACATGGAATAGCACTACCTCAAGACCCAGCCATACCACTTCTAGGTAAACATCCAAATGATTCCTCACTAAATCACAAGGGCGTGTCCTCATCTATGTTCATAGCAGCCTCATTTGTAATAACTAGAAACTGGAAACAGCCCAGATGTTCCTCAACTGAGGACTGAATAAAAAACAAAACAAAACAACAACAAAAAAACCTGTGTTACATCTACACAATGGAATACTACTCAGCCATCAGAAACAAGGAAATCATGAAATTTGCAGCCAAATGAATGGAACTAGGGAAGCTCATCCTGAGTGAGCTAACCCAGAATCAGAAGGATGCACATGGCATCTATTCACTTATAATTGGATTTTAGCCATATAATACAGGATAACTGTACTACAACCAATGCACCAAAGGGAACAGGAATATAGACTTTGTTTCCTATCAGTGAGATGTTTTGCCCTTGTGGTGCTGCCTTCTAGGCCCCCAGTGTATGAGGAGGCTTTGGCCCTCATGTGACTGCTGAACTGAGGCAGGGGACTCATATGTAGGGACACTCCACTCCAGAGGAGTGGGATGGAAGGGATGGGGGTAGAGGTGGGGAGGATGGGACTGGTAGGGGTGGAAATAGGGCCATGAGATAGAGATGTAACCTGAAGTAATAAATAAATATCAAAAAAAGGAAAGAAAAACATAGACGAGGCTAGAGAAAAAGGGTAATTTTATCAGTAGAAATATAGAAACAATATTGTAATGGAAATAAAAGACAAAACACTCCATTCAGTGCAGTTGAGGAAAAACAATCTGGAGTTGGAGACTATGATGTTAAAATGAATGAATAAATGTTACATAGAAAAGAAATGATGAGAAAGTAAACATCTAAAATAGATTTTACAATTTTAAAAATTGTTGTAAATAAAAGTGTGTTCCAATATTTAATATATGTGTGTGTGCTTATGTGTTTGTGTGTTGTGTGTGTGTGTGTGTGTGTGTGTGTGTGTGTGTGTGTGTGTATGCATATGACTACTGACATAGGAAACAGACTCAGGAAAGGCTTTATGCACTGGGCAATAAGTGGACACCTTATGTGGATGCCTCCTCATGGTGAAGTCCTGCTGAAAGCACACTCAGAAAGAACAGCTGTGAAACTGGCCCTTACAGTCCGTGTTAGGAAGCATAGTCATTACATAATCATTATATTGACACTGAAGTATTTATGGTAAGACAGAAAAATTGTCAAAGTACATTTTAGATAATCGATCTGAAAGTAGTAATCGAAATACATTAAAGAGAAAGTCATGTAGTCTGAATAACCTAAGAAATAGAGAAAAGAAAAAAGATTTAAACAAAAGGCAAAATAGGAAATAAGGCAAAGATCAAGTAATTTGGTGAAGGAAGTAAATAAAAAATTCATAAATATTTTCCTTTTTGATAAGATGGACATAAACAGACTGTGGCAACCATTTAGATGTAGCAATTAATGAGAAGGAAAGACACTCAATTTCCCATTTTCCTCCAATTTAAGGTGCTTCTAGGATGTTTGCAAAATTGAAATAGTTAGCATGTAAGCATGTATATGATTCTGAATGTCAGATAATGAGTCAAGGTTGAAGATTCAGATTTGTAGACTTACCCTCATACTGGAACTAGTGCAAAGGACAGAGAACTAGGATTGCTCATGGTGAGGTGTGGAAGAGGATTCACAAATTTTCAAGGAAGCAATTAAGTTTATGTCAACAACTGAGAAGACAACACAGAAGTTAGATTGTGGATAATTATAGAGAAAACTTTGTTACTGAGATGCTGTTAGAGAATGACAGCTATTAAAAAGAAAAATGAAGGTTGCCTGCCAGAAAACCAGGTAGGCTGCCCACAGACCTTCTGCTGTTCCTCCAGATGTAGTCCACAGTGTCACGCCTAGCACTGCAACAGAACACCAGCTACATCCTTTCCTCCTTGCTGCCCATGTCTCCTGTGTATTCCACAAGCCATCCTTTCCTAACTCTCTCCTCCACTCATTACTATATCCCAAACCCCAACTCCAGCAGGCACCCCCCCAACCCAAGAGCCATACCTCCCAGTGCAACAAGCAGGCTGAAGACACAATCACACCCTCTCATACTGCTGAGATTCAATACTCTTTGGTCTCACCCACAGCTCTGTAACTGAAACCTGCTGAGGACTTGCTTTCCTCACTGACGTCATCCCCTATGTACCAAAAACACTTTCTTTCCCAAACTCATCTTAATTATCCAGCTTCCAAAATCATTTCTTGTTAACACACCAGCTGAACAGGCCAAGAAAACAGGTAATAAACAGTCATAGAACAATTAAATCAGATCAGAGGTACTGCTCTTTCCCAAGATCAGTTATTAGGTGAAAGTTAATATTCTGATTTTAAAAGGCAGAAGGATGAATCCTATTTGTGCATCGATTCTGACAGTCTGGCATTTTATTGAGGGTTTTGAGCCCATTGTTATTGAGAGGTATCAATGACCAATGACTATTGATTCCTATTTTGTTGTTGTTGGTGGTAGTGGTGGTATTTGTGTGTATTTTCCTTCTTTTGATTTTTAAAAGTGTGATATTATTTATTTCCTATGCTATCATGTTGTTTAGCACCTCTAAATTCTTGGGATAAGGTTGAAGAATCAGGAAAGAGGTCTGAATCATTTACTAAAATTAAACAAGGCACACAAGAATCCTTCACTGATTTTTTGAAAAGGTTGACTGCAGCTATAAATAGAGTAGTATCAGAATCAGAAGTCAGAAAAATACTAATTGAATCTTTGGTTTTTGAAAATGCTAATTCAGAATGCAAAAGGGTGATTAGACCTTTAACGGCAAGATCAGCACCAATAGAGGAATGGATTAGAGACACAGCTAAGATTGGATCTCACATTTATGATGCTAATCTGATAGAAGTAATTTCTAAAACACTTTAGAAAAATCAAAATTGCAAGTGTTTTAATTGTGATTAGTGAGGTCACTGGAAAGTGGATTATAGGCAAGGATTTCCTACAAACAATGTTTTTGGTTTTTTTTTTTTTTTTTTTTTTTTTTTTTAGGAATAATCCTAAAAGTAGGCCCCAACCCTCTTGAGTATGCAAAATATGTAGCAAAGGTTAGCATGGGACTAATGAATGAAGATCAACAAGTGATAGGTAACATAATCCTTTGCCTTCGGAAATGCCAGAGGGGGAATCCCAGAGACCCAGATATCAAATTTGATTCAAACATTCCCTGTCAACACAAGAGAAACTCATCTGTAGAGAAATTAAAAGATTTAATGCCTGTTTTTTTTTAAACAACACTGGTCTGGATGTAATCAAGGACAGAACAGCCTCAGTAAATAGTACAAAAAAATTTAAGAGACACCACAAAACAAAGATTTTGGCAAATTACTATAATGTTCAAAGAACAAAGCTGAAAATAAAAATAAATGGCATTGAAATGGAAGGTTTCATAGAAATAGCAGAAGATGTAATAATAATTTCAACAAAATCTTGGCATCCATATTGTCCTCTTTAGAAAGTAAATATACAGCTTCTAAGGATTGGAACTTTACCTCAGGTAAAACAACTCACAAGATGTGGCAAATATATAGTGGCAGAAGGACTTACAGGAAAATTAAAACCATATGTGGCTAGCATAGCCGTGAATTTATGGGGATATGATTGGTTACAGCTATGGAAAATACAAATTAACATTCCTCCAATCTCAGAAACAAACTATAAAAAATAATTAAAAAGTATAATATTTTCGAATGATAATTTATGAATGGCATATCTGCCTTAGTGGCATGACATGTAAAATGGGTTTTCTTAAACCATTTGTCTTAATTCCATATTAGAATGTTAGATTCTAAATTTGCCACATGGCTCACACCATCTTAGACATCAACCTTTGAATTTTCTTTTTAAATAAAAAGGTTATTTTTGTTCTCTGGTATTAAAAACACAGTTAAGAGACTTAAAATGGTTTAAGTAAATTAAGGGTTACTATAGTTCAATTCTTTTTCTAAATCTCTAAGAGCTGTAATAATTTGGAGCTAGATAAAATATTTGAGCAGTGTGGTGGTAAACCCATGCCTTTAATCCCAACAAAGAGAGTTGAATCACTGTAAAACCAGTTTTCTACATTCTAGAATTACAATAAACAAATGAACAGGGTGGTGATAGTTCACACCTTTAATCCAAGCAGTTGGGAGGCATATGCATTTATCCCACCACTGGGGGGGGGGGGCAGAAACTTGTAGATCTCTGTATTCAAGGCCAGCCTGATACAGAGCAAGTTCCAAATAGAGAAAAGCTTTAATTAAGGAGTGGAAGTTCTCACCTTTATTTCTTTTTTTTTTTCCTTTATTTTTTGTTTCTTCAAGTTACATCTCAATCGCAGTCCCCTCCCTATTCCCCCTCCAGTCCCACCCTCCCACCCTCAACCCCCCATCCTCTTCCCTTTTTTTTTCTTTTAAGTTTAAGGTATATCTTATTTCCCCCTACAGTTTCTCCTTTCAGTCCAACAAATGGAGCTTTCTCTTATAATAATAAATACAATAGAGTACAACAGAGGTAATTAGGCCACAGTTATGAGGGTCATATGGCTTAACGTACATTCCCAATGACCAGTCCATATGTATTTGGTACCTGACTTTAACATTCTACTATCTAACCATCTCCATGAGTTTAAAGTTCTATATCTGAATCAACATTCATACTAATTGCAATACAATTTTAAAAGTATCTTCTTAGATGTATAACACTCTCTTGACTCCTAAACAACTCAAAATTTAATTATGAGACTTTATCTATCTGTTCTTCAAACACCTCAGAGACCTGAGAGGGATAAATATATCTGATTTTACAGGAGGTACAGGGTCTTCAGCTTCCCTAACTAAGAAAAGACATACCAGTGGCTGCCTGGACAGTTCCCATTTTCTCTCCATACATTACAGAATCGCTCTTCAGTCGTTTGGCCCCGCTTCTCTGACAGACATTGATTGTAGAGCAGGGGTTATGAAGGACTTACCTACCCTGTCTTGGCAGAGCTAGGCTGTTGACTTACCTGCTTCCAGGTTTTGTCCTTTTTGGACAGCATTCTGTCTACAGTTGGAGCAAGGGGCTTTTCCTACCAAGAGATAGGCTTGTGACTAATTCAATCATCTCCCACTGGAGATTCTTCAATGCTCATCTTCTACTTGGAGGAGAATAGGGAGTGCTGTCAGGAGTTGATATGTCTTGATATAAAAAAATCTAAAGTTACAAAAACATCTTTGAATGCCATATTCTGCAGATCTCTTGAGGTTTTTGAAGAGGCCCTATCTATCTCTTATATTAGGCTAAGCAGATGTTGCTTGTCTCTTAGCAGGTTTAATTCTGATTAGATTAGCAAGTAACTATAATAGGCTGTCATAGTACCTAACAGAATGACTGGCTTGCATAACCATTAGTTTGCATTTCTTAGTTATCCTAAACAGTTCATGACAGTTAGTGGTAAAAGGCCGAAACATTACATTTCATTTTTTTTCTTTACCTCCTAACCCTTCCATCCCATTTCTCTGGGGTGGGGTGTCCTTATATAACAGTCCCTCATCTCAGTTGGGAGGTTGTATGAAGGCCAAGAGCCTCTTCATTCATTGGGGATCTATGAAGCAGTACCATCAGTGAAAAGTGTCTCGTTGCCTGGGAGAGAGAACTACTAAACAAACAAATCAATAAGCATACAATAGATAAAAAAGACTAAAAAATAAAAAAATATAACTAATATATAAAAAATAAAAATTAAAAATAAGAAGTCTATGTCCAAGTTCCCTTTGGTGTGTTAGTTGTAGTATTGATACCTTCTACTATGTAGCTAAAATCCTATTATAAGTGAATAGATGCCATATGTGTCCTTCTGAGTCTGGTTTAGTTCACTCAGGATGAGCTTTTCTAGTTCCATCCATTTGGCTGCAAATTGCATAATTTCATTGTTTCTGATAGCTGAATAATATTCCATTTTGTAGATGTACCACAGTTTTTTAACCCATTCTTCAGTTGAGGGACATCCGGGTTGTTTCCAGTTTCTAACTATTACAAATAAAGCTGCTATAAACATAGATGGGGAAACTTCCTTATGATTCTGTGAAGAGGCATTTGGGTGTATACCCAGAAGTGGTATGGCTGGGTCCTGAGGCAGAGCTATTCCAAGTTTTCTAAGATGTCGCCAGACTGACCTCCATAGTGGTTGCACAATCCTGCACTCCCACCAGCAATGGAGTAGGGTACCCCTTTCTCCACACCCTCACCAGCATGTGCTGTCATTTGAGTTTTTGATGCAGTAGATCAATGGAATCGAATTGAAGATCCAGAAATGGACCCACACACTTATGGCCACATAATTTTTGACAAAGAAGCCAAAACGGCACAATGGAAGAAGGACAGCATCTTCAACAAATGGTGCTGGTCCAACTGGATGTCCATTTGTAAAAGAATGAAGCTAGACCCATACTTATCACCTTGTACAAAACTTAAGTCCAAGTTGATCAAGGACCTTAACATAAGGCCGGTCACACTAAATCTACTAGAATATAAAGTGGGAGAAACCCTCGAACTAATTGGCACAGGCGACACCTGAACAGAACACCAACAGCTCAAGACTTGAGATCAACAATCAATAAATGGGACCTAATGAAACTGAAAAGCTTCTGTAAGCAAAGGACACTGTCATTCAAACAAAACGGCAGCCTACAGACTGGGAGAAAATCTTCACCAATCCCACATCTGACAGAGGGCTAATATCCAAAATCTACAAAGAACTCAAGAAATTAAATGCCAAGAAATCAAATAATCCAATCAAAAAATGGGGGACAGAGCTAAATAGAGAATTCACAAAGGAGGATTCCCTAATGGCTGAGCAACACTTGAGGAAATGCTCAACATCCTTAATCATCAGAGAAATGCAACTCAAGATGACTCTGAGATTCCATCTCACACCTGTCAGAATGGCTAGGTTCTCACCTTTAATCCAAGCAACTGGGAGGCATATGCCTTGATCTCAATACTTGGGAGGCAGAGGCAGGCATTTACATAGGACTTACAATGATATAAATCTGAAAGTTGCTTGCAAAAGACAGGCTGAAATTCAAAGATATAAAAATAAATACATTTAAAGATATATTTAGTTTCAAATTTCGAAAGAATTTTTTCATCTTAATTGGGAGATAATACTTTTTCTATTGCCAAAAAAGAGTTTGCCCTAGGAAAGATAACATGCCAAAAAAGAACCCCTGGAGTTAGGGTTAAGTCTGGGTTTTGTTTTTATCTTTCCAGGAGAATAAAAGGATCCAACTTAGGAATCTGAAGATCACTGGACAACTAAAACATCTGAAGAAAAGGGACCACATACCAAAGAAGATAAGACAAGTAGCCCAGGAGATCCAGCCTCACAGATTGCCTCAGTAGCTGTTTCCTCAAAAATCTGCAATCAGAACAACTTCAAAACTCCCAGCTAAGATAGTCCAGCCTGACAATTCCAGCCAGGACTTCAATAAAGCCTTGCACTTTCCCACCCAAAATCCTGCTTCAGACTACAAACTGATCCAGACATTCAAATTGCTGAGCACATGAAGACTGGACAGTAAATGTTACAGCTAGCTTTCTTAAGACTTCGTTAATTTTCACAATTTCTTGTACTCTCACAAGGAAACTATGCCCCAACCCAGCAGGAAGCAATTTTGAGAGTGATGCCCCATTTCTAAAAGATGGGGTCATTTAGTGTGTTAGATGTTTGTTGTCATTTAGGGGAATTGGTTAGAAGTTGTTAAATGGTCTTGAACAGAGAGAAAACAAGCTTTAATGGTTAGAGTCAGGGATTTTTCTTTTTCTTTTTCTTTTCTTTATCCTTCTTTCCTATAGGGGGAAAAGGTTCAAAAGAATATAGAAATAATATAGGAATGATAGGAAAAAAGGATAGACTATGGAATCTACTCTAATAGAGCTTTATATATTTATACAAAATTAAGGTTATATTTTGGTTACAATGTACTATGTATCAGCCTTTTTAAGGTATTGTACTTATGTAATTCTTAAAAATGAAATGTGAAGTTCTATTCTTTCTTAAAATTACTATCATGAACTGTTTAAGATAATTAGGGAATAACTTGTGATTCTTTTTTTTCCTTTATTTTTTATTTCCTCAAGTTACATCTCAATCACAATCCCCTCTCTATTTCCCACTCCAGTCCCACCCTCCCACCCTCAACCCCCCATCCTCTTCCCTTTTTTTTTTTAAGTTTAAGGTATATCTTATTTCTCCCTACAGTTCAAACTTGTGATTCTGTTAGGTACTAGTTTAGTTAATCACAGATATTTTCTAAGTTAATCAAATAGTAAATAGCTAGAGAAGAGCAACATTTGTCTATTCAAATATACTGAGATATATAGATGGTCTTCAAAAACCTCAGAGGTCTATACAATATGATATTTAAAGGTTTGTTGTCTATTTAAGACTTTTTGTTTTGTGTTTGTTTGTTTTTTGAGACAGAGTTTCTCTGTGTAGCCTTTACTACCCTGGACTCACATTGTAGACCAGGTTGGCCTCAAATTCACAGAGATCCACATACCTCTGCCTCCTGAGTGCTGGGATTAAAGGCTTGCACAACCCTGCCCGGCCCTAATACTTGTTTTGAAAATAAGAAATGTCAACTCTTGGTAGCACTCCTACTCCACTTCAAAGAGCATCAAAACATCTCCATTTGAAGAAGGCTGCGTTAGTGGTAACTTAGTCATTGGGGAAAAAAAGCCTTTTTTTCAACTTTAGATAAAATGTTGTCCAAGGTGGGTAAACTGGAAGCACAAAAGTGTAGGGGTTAGATAAATTAGATTTAGAAAATATATAGGAGTTTCTGATACTGTCTCTTAATTCGGGGCCTGAAGAGCATTATCAGCATGAAGTCAGGAAAAACAGGAAAGACTTAATAGACTGAAAAACAAGGTTGAAGTCAGGAAAAACAGGAAAGACTCAATAGACTTGAAGAAACAAAGTATCTGGCCTGACATTGTTTTCAGCTGCTAAGTGGGCGGAGCCCAAATTAAGCCGAAACAGAGTTCGTCCTATTTAAGGACAGTGCATGGAGCCCAGAAGAAGAAGAGGCCCCTGATGCTAGAGAGCTCCAAGAGTCCTGCTGAAAAAAGGGCTGGCCATTGATGGCCAGCTCTCTCCCTGAAGCAGAAAGAAGCTGGTGAGCAAAGAAAGCCTGAGCGAGACACCAAAAGGCCAAGGACTAAACCCTGTGGCTCAGCTTTTGCCTAGAGGGGTTTGATCTGTCCAAACAGTGGCCTAAAGGAAATTGTGCCTGGCTTTAAGGACTGAAGCAGAGCAGCTGATTCAAAAGAAGTAAGTTGGCCTGCAGACGGCTGGGGTCTCCCACAAAAAAGAAAACATGAAGCCTTATTTAAGGGAAACTACAATAACCAACTTACCCTGACGAACCTGCATCTGAGAGATCCAGAAAAAGGACTGCTAAGTGCGTTAAAGAATCTACAACAAAGACTGTTCCTCACGACTGAGGACCTGCCCCAGAGACTGTATCATTCTAAAAGGTTATGAAAGTAGTTGTTATAGTTATCAATAGGTTTAGTGGATAGGTTAAAGGGGTTGTAGGAATTTATAGGATTAATAGTTAAGAAATTGTTGGTGTTTGTTATAAGTAAATTTAGTAATAAATAAATAAATGTTAAATATTAATTTAAAAGATCGGTTACACAAAAGTTGACTGCTGAACTTTGGAAGGATAAGACAGTCAAGTTCTGCATAATGCTTGCTTTACAATTAATGTCTGTCTGATATTGTGAACAAGAATGCTAAAGATGATGATCCATCATATTAGACAAATCTTGGGCGACTATCCAGATGGCCAGCAGTTTTTGTCATTTCTATAATTTTTGAAAATTGTTGCTCTACACTTTTTGTTTATTCACATACTATTTATTCTTCTCAGGTTTCTGATGGATTTGAAGACTAGATAGCTATAGTCTCACAGTTAAGATTAAGTTGTGTAAGATTTAAGGAAATGGTTAAAACGTCTTAAAAGATGTTTTTAGTTTGCTTAATACAAATTAACTGGACATTGTGAATGTAACTCTTACCTGATAGTGTATATTTTTACATTTTTTCATCTACAAAGTTCATCCTTAAATGCCTTAAAATAGAATTATTAAACATGTATATATACACTAATAAATCTCATAAATACAAGTCAAATTTTGTGTTGGAACATATTTAAAGTTGTCAGAGGTTACATGTAGTCCCATGGGCCTTAGCTTAGACAGCACTGTCATTAGTGTCACAGTTACTTATAGAGGGCCACTGCCCAATGCTTTTACAATTTTTCAAAATAAAGAATTACAATGACTATCCAAAAATCAATTGCTGAATTAAATACCTCCTGATTTAATTTTAGTCAATAAATTAACAATTTAGTCTTGCTTATGTCTCAAATGATACCAATTCTTTTCAAAAATTAATGATCATATTGTTTGTTAAAGCCTTTACTTAAATTTCACAAATCACAATATTAATAATTGATAAAGATTCTGTAGAATGACTTAAAAATCATGTTCCATATTTCAGAGAGTTAAATGCATTTAACCATTGACACCTTAGTGCCAGCTGTCTGCAGAGTCCTGTAACTGAGCACAATAGATGCTTTTTTCCTGTAGCAACAGAAGTTTTGAGTTTCATGTAGACACTTTTCCAAGGTGCAAATGAAACTTACTGTCTTTATTTCTTAATAATTTCTGGCTAATGGACATATGGCAAGCAAATATTTTTTAGTTTCTTTTTGTTTTGTTTGAGACAGTTCCTGTGTGTAACACAGGGCTGTAGACATATATGTTAATTTGTATTTTCCATAGCTGTAACCAATCATATCCCCATAAATTCATGGCTATGCTAGCCACATATGTTTTTAATGTTCCTGTAAGTCCTTCTTTCCCTGTATATTTGCCACATCTTGTGTGTTGTTTTACCTGAGGTAAAGTTCCAATACTTAGAAGCTGTATATTTACTTCCTAAAGAGGACAATATGGATGCCAAGATTTGTTGAAATTATTATTACATCTTCTGCTATTTCTATGAAACCTTCCATTTCAATGCCATTTATTTTTATTTTCAGCTTTGCTCTTTGATCATTATAGTAATTTGCCAAAATCTTTGTTTTGTGGTGTCTCTTAAAATTTTTTGTACTATTTACTGAAGCTTTTCTGTCCTTGATTACATTCAGACCAGTGTTGTTTAAAAAAAAAAAACAAAAACAAAAAAAAAACAGGCATTAAATTTTCCAATTTCTCTACAGATGAGTTTCTCTTGCGTTGACAGGGAATGTTTGAATCAAATTTGATATCTCTGGGATTCCCCCTCTGGCATTTCCCAAAGGCAAAGGATTATGTTACCTATCCCTTGCTGATCTTCATTCATTAGTCCCATGCTAACCTTTGCTACACATTTTACATACTCAAGAAGGTTGGGGCCTAAAAAAAAAAATTATCCCAATCCCTTCCAACATCCCCAACAATAGGTAGGTGAGCAAGAAGGTTCGAGTGGAAAGGGGATGTAGGCCTTTCTAAACTACTTCCTTCTGATCATGGTCATCTGGTTACTAAGGGCAAGTGCAATCTTTGTCAGGATATCCAGTAACCCAGCCAACCAGCAAGCAAGCAATCTAGCAATAACAAACCAGCAAGCAAGCAATCTAGAAATAATAAACCAGCAACCCAGCAATCCAACAATAGTAAATGCAGCAGCAGGAACTCACAATAGCTGGGACCAAGAGAAGCAGTGTCAGCACCAGGGCTCGCTGCAGCCACCACAGGCCATCTCAAAATTTTCCCTTTTAGGCTAAGATAAAGAGCTCAAATGACAGCACATGCTGGCAAGGGTGTGGAGAAAGGGGAACCTTCCTCCATTGCTGGTGGGAGTGCAGGCTTGTGCAACCACTATGGAGGTCAGTATGGTAATATATTCGAAATCTTGGAATAGCTTTGCCTCAGGACCCAGCCATACCAATTCTGGGTATACACCGAAATGACTCCTCACGGAGTCATAGGGAAGTTTCCTCATCTAAGTTCATAGCAGCCTTATTTGTAATAGTTAGAAACTGGAAACAACCCAGATGTCCCTCAACTGAAGAATGGATTAAAAAACTGTGGTACATCTATACAATGGAATATTACTCAGCTATCAGAAAAAATGTAATTATGCAATTAGCAACCAAATGGATGGAACTAGAGAAGCTCATCCTGAGTGAGCTAACCCAGACTCAGAAGGATGCACATGGGATCTATTCACTTATAGTAGGATTTTAGCTATATAGTATAGGATATCTGTACTACAACCAATACACCAAAAGAAACATGGACATAGATTTTTTTTTCTTTTTTCCTTTCTTTTTTTGTTGTTGTTCTTTGTTTTTGTTGGTTTGTGTGTTTGTTGGTCTGTTTTTTAGTTTTCCATTCCTAGCAAGGAGACACCTTTCACTGGCGGTACTGCCTCGTAGGCCCCCAGTGTATGAAGAGGCTCTTGGCCTTCATATGACTCCTGAACTGTGGTGAGGGACTGTTATGTAGGGACACTCCACCCCAGAGGAACAAGAGGGAAGGATTAGGGGGTAGAGGATGGAAGGGTGGGGCTGGGAAGTGGGGAAAGAGGACAATATGATGGAGTTGTAAACTGAAGCAACAAACAAATTTATTAATTAAAAAAAAGCAGGTAACAGGTTTAAAACACTGTAAATAAAATAATGGTTACAGCCATTCAACCTGGTTTAATAAACCTCCAAGAGTCGAAAAAACTTAGAGCTAAGGTAAAATACATGAAATACGTGGTGTTAGCCCATGCCTTTAATTTCAGCAGAGACAGGAGGAACACTATAGAGCTAGTTTCTTATAAATTCTAGAGTTACACGGAACAGGGTGTTGATGGTGCACACCCTTAATCCCATCATTCAAGAAGAGTACACCCTTAATCCCAACACACTAGAGACAGAAACAGGCAGATCTCAGAGCTCAAGATCAGCCTAATACAAAACAAACTCTAAATAGAGAAAAACTTCGATCCAGGAGTGGTGGAGCACATCTTTAATCCCTTCAAATGGGAACCACAGGTCTTTGATCCCAATAATTAGAATGCAGAGACAGACACATAGGATTTGGAAGGACTTAAGTTTAAAAGCTACTTACAAAAGGCCTACGCAATACAAACAAATTGTCCTTTGAGATCTCAAAATATATACACTATGGCTTGTTTAGCTCCAAAATAACAAAATAATTTCTTCTTTAATCCAGATTGAAAGATAATACTTTATATATTGTCAATAAAACAAATTTGCTTCAGGAGAAATATTACCTGACCCCCCCCCCAAAAAAAAAGGGTAATTGTCCCACAGTTAGGATTAGGGCAGGGCTCTGTTCTTATCTTTCCATGAGATTTAAAGCATCCATTCAAGGAATCCAAGGACAACTGGACAACGGAAACCTCAACAGAAAACAGAATCAGACACCAAAGAAGATGAGTGGCCCAGATGATCCAGCCTTGCAGACTTCCTCAATAGCTGTTTCCATCCAAAGTCTACAACCACAACAACTCAAAATCGCTAAGATCGTTCAGCTCCACACACTGCCCCAGCCAGAACTTCAGTAAAGCCTTGAAGATCAGCTTCTATCTACAAACTTCTTAGGATATCTAAACAGCTGAGCACAAAAGGACTGAGCATAAAAGGATTGTATTAACATTTTTAACCATTTTTCCATTCTGGTTCGGGCCCCAAACAGGTTTACTGCGACCCAAATCACCAGGAAGTCATTTTAAGAGAGCGACGTCCCATGTCCAGAGGGTGGGAGGGTGTTTATCCCACCCCCCCCTTTTTTTTGGTTATTTGATGGATAACAGAAAACTTTGTTATTTAGGGGAAGAGACTACAAGCTGTTAAATTATCTTGTTAAATGGGTTTTGGAGGTTAGACCCAGGGACTTCCTTCTTTTTATTTTCTCTATCCTTCTTTCTCTCCTATGTAGTAGTGCACAGACTTGAGAAAAATAGGACATAGACATAGTATGGGAAGGACCAAGAAGAAGGAACAGATTATTGAATATGCCCTTATACCTTTGTATATTGATACAAAATTAATATTATATTTGGCTAAAGTGGTATTGACCATTTTATATTGTGCAAAATTAAGATTGTATTGGACTACATCAGTATTGATCTTTGTATATTGATAAAAAATTAAGATTATAGTTGGCCACAATAGTATTGACCCTTGTATATTGACGCAATATTAAGATTGTATGGGGCTACATAGGCATTGATCTTTGTATATTGATACAAAATTAAGAGTATATTTGGCCACATTGGTATTGATCTTTGTATATTGATACAAAATTAAAGGTAACACTTCTTAAAGGTATTGTACCTAGTGATACTTAAAAATGAAATGTGAAGCTCTGGCTTCTTAACACCAACCATCTTAAACTATTTTAAAGAAATACAAACTCCTAGTCATGCAAGCATGTCATTTTGTTAGCTACTATGACAGTCTATCACAGATATTCTCTAAGCTACTCAGAAATCAAGTTGTTAAGAGACAAGCAACATTTGCTTATCTAAATATAAGAGATAGATAGGGCATCTTCAAAAACCTCAAGAGATCTGCAGAATATGGCATTCAAAGATGTTTTCTTAACTTAAGAGTTTTTGATATTGAGACATATCAGCTCCTGACAGTACCCCCTATTCTACTCCAAGTAGAAGATGAGCATCGAAGAATCTCCAGTGGGAGATGGTTGAATTAGTGGCAAGCCTATCTCTTGGCAAGAAAAACCCCTTGCTTCAACTGTAGACAGAATGCTGTCCAAAAAGGACAAAACTTGGTAGCAGGGAAGTCGACAGCCTAGCTCTGCCAAGACAGGGTAGGTAAGTCCTTCATAATTCCTGCCCTACAATCAATGTCTGTCAGAAAAATGGGAACAAAAGGCTGAAGATTGATGCTGCAGCGTATGGAGAGAAAACGGGAACTGTCCAGGCAGCCACTGATATGTCATTTCTTAGTCTTGGATGATGCAGGCCCTGCACTTCCTATATAATCAGATATATTTATCCCTCTCAAGTCTCTGAGGTGGTTGAAGAATAGATAG
>CAJQZJ010032660.1:214280-254190 GCA_907164525.1 Lophiomys imhausi | reverse complement strand
TTGGTTTCATTGATTCTTTGTATAGTTCTTTTTGATTCGAAGTTGTTGATTTCAGCCCTAAGTTTGATGATTTCCTGCCTTCTGGTCCTCTTGGGAGTGTTTGTTTCTTTATTTTCCAATTCACCCAGCTTATCTGTTAGTTCACTAATATGAGCTGTCACAAATTTCTTTTTGAAAGCACTTAGTGCTATGAACTTTCCTCGTAGCACAGCTTTCAATGTATCCCATAGGTTTGGGTATGTTGTGTCTTCATTGTCGTTGGATTTTAAGAAGTCTTTGATTTCCTTCTTTATTTCTTCCCTGACCCAGTGGTCATCCAGTAAGGAGCTGTTCAATTTCCATGTGTGTGTAGGCTTTCTGTTGATTCTTTTGCTGTTGAAGCCCAGCTTTATTCCGTGGTGGTCTGATAAGATACAAGGTGTTATTTCAATTTTCTTGTATCTATTGAGACTATCTTTGTGACCAACTATGTGGTCGATTTTGGAGAAGGTTCCGTGGGGTGCTGAGAAAAAGTTATATTCCTTTGTGTTTGGGTGAAACGTTCTGTAGATATCTGTTAGGTCCATTTGTTTCATGATCTCTGTTAGACTCAATATTTCTCTGTTTGTCTTCTGTCTTGATGATCTGTCCATTCTTGTGAGTGGGGTGTTGAAGTCTCCCACTACTAATGTGTTGTGATCGACGTGTGCTTTAAGTTTTAGAAGTGTTTCTTTTACGAAAGTAGGTGCCTTGGTATTTGGGGCATAGATGTTCAGTATTGAGATTTCCTCTTGATGAATATTCCCTTTAATGAGTATATAGTGCCCTTCTTTGTCTTTCTTCATTAACTTCAGTTGGAAGTCTCTTTTGTTTGATATTAGGATGGCTACTCCAGCTTGCTTCCTGGGTCCATTTGCTTGGAAAACCTTTTCCCAGCCCTTTACTCTGAGGCAGTGTCTATCTTGGTAGTTAGATGAGTCTCTTGTATACAGCATAAGGAAGGGTCTTGCTTGCAGATCCACTCTGTAAACCTATGTCTTTTTATTGGGGAGTTGAGTCCATTGATGTTGATGGATATTAGTGACCTGGGGTTGTTATTTCCCATTAGTTTGGTATAGGTGGTGGTCCTGTGCCTCTTTTGGTTTAGTTGCTGAGGGGTTTTCTATTCCCTTTGTTTTCTTGGGTGGAGTTTTCTTCTCTGGGTTGGGATTTTCCTTCTAGGATTTTCTGTAGGGCTGGGTTTGTGGGTAGATATTGTTTAAATTTGATTTTGTCATGGAATATCTTGTTTTCTCCATCTATGTTGATAGAGAGTTTTGCTGGGTAAAGTAGTCTGGCTGGGCACCTATGATCTCTCAGGACTTGTAGTATATCTGACCAGGCCCTTCTAGCTTTTAAAGTTTCTGAGGAGAAGTCAGGTGTAATTCTGATGTGTCTGCCATTTTATGTGACTTGACCTTTTTCTCTTACAGCTTTTAATATTCTTTCTTTGTTCTGTACATTTGGTGTTTCAATTATTATATGGTGATAGGAGTTTCTTTTCTGATCTAATCTGTTTGGTGTTCTGTAAGCCTCTTGGATTTTTATTGGCATCTCTTTTTTCAGGTTTGGGAAGTTTTCCTCTATGATTTTGTTGAGGATATTTCCTGGACCTTGGAGTCAGGAGTCCTCTCTTTCCTCTATACCTATAATTCTTAGGTTCCGTCTTTTCATTGAGTCCTTGATTTCTTGGATGTTGTGGGTGAGAGATTTTTTTTAGCCTTCTCATTTTCTTTGGATGTTGTACTGATTTCTTCCATCGAATCTTCCATGCCTGAGATCCTGTCTTCCATCTCTTGCATCCTATTTTTGATACTCACATCCGTAGTTCCTGTTCTCATCCCTTGATTCTCCATTTCCTCTTTTAACTCTGACTCTGTTTTCTTTATTGTTTCTATTTCTATTTTCATGTCTTGTATGGTTTTGTTCGTTTTGTACATTTCCTTCTCCAGCTTGCTTTTTTTTGTATGAAAATCTTTCATTGCTTTGTCCTTTTCCTGTTCAAGCTCTGTCACCTTGGCTTGGAGCTCTTTAATGGTGTTGTTCGTTGTTTTGACTAGTAAAATTGTGGCTTCTTTGAATTCCTTCATAGATTTAAGTTCTTCTTGAAGAGACTCTATCACTTTCCATAATGCAGAATTGTCAACGTTTTCATGTGTTTCTGTTGGTGTGAGGTCATCCAAATTGGATGAGCCAGGATAATTCTGCTTTGTTGGAGTCATATTTCCTTGATTTCTATTTTTTCTTGGAGCTTTGGCCATTGGATGCGTTTAGCTGTCTGTTCTTGTCGTTTTCTGTGCTTGGATCAACAATGGATGCTTTGTTGCAGGGGATGAGTTATTTAGCTGTCATTGCTTACAGGGGGATTTCAGGGTCACTGTGGTTTTAATCGCCTGAAGCACTGTGAGCTGGTGCATCCTATTCCCAGGTTGTGAGTAATGGACCAGGATTGTTTCACTGTTCCCAATTCAGACTTCTCTGTGTTGCACTCTGAGTTATCAGCCTGTAATGGTTCTGATGTTATGGACCTGTTTGCCCAGGCACAGATTCTGTGGGCTTTGTTTGTTGTCACGGAGGCTGACAGGGTCTGGCTCCACACCTAATATGTCTGGATTTTCCAGAATACAGCTATGGTCCCCTGATTTCTGGTTTCTCACTAGGCTTCTCGCCACAGGCCTGACCTCTGTGCCTGATTCCCTCTCTGCCTACCCAGCCGCGGGTCTCCCTTCCTAGCTGCTGGGCCGTGGGTGCACCGAGCCCCGGATCCTCTGGCCGCCTGAGTGGACCTCTCGCCCCAGCAGCTCAGCCGTTGGTGCGCGGATCCCTGGCCCCGCCCACGCCTGGCTCCCTCCCGAGTTGTCCTGCTGTGGGTGCGCGGATCCCTGGCCCCACCCACGCCGGGCTCCCTCCCCAGTTGTCCTGCCATGGGTTCACGGGGATTTGGTCCTGCCGACGCCAGGCTCCCTCCCCAGCTGCGCTTCCGTAAGTGCGCGGGGATTCGGCCCCTCCCGCCCACCGGCGGCTTCCCGCTCTCTCAGAACCTCCGCCCTCTGCGTCTCGAGTGGCTGCGGGCCACCCGCTGAGTGCCCTGTTTGTTCCTTGCTAAGACTTCCACTATCCTGCAAAGTTTCTTAAGTGGCTATAAGTTCTTCCTGAGGTGTGGGGAGCCCAGTAGGCTAGTGATAGATCGCCAAGTGGCCTCTAATTCTGCCTACTGTGAGTTGGGGTCGATCTTACCAGGCGCCTCTCCAAATGGGAGTTCCCGAATCCCTGGTTTAGTGGCTTCCTTGTCTGTGAGAGATGGAGGAGAGCCTTACCCTGGGACTTTTAACAGTCCCTTGGGAGCTGTGAATGTTCCCGGGGGGGGGGGGTCTAGCCCCTCCGGTTTTTGCACAGTGCCCAATAACTCTGTGTTTTTTATGGCTCTTTTTTCCCCATGTTCAAGATGCATCAGTGTAGGTCGCTGCCATCTTGGCCCCCCCTCCACAGCTGTTAATTCTTAACCCACCATTATAAATGAGCACACAGAGACCACATGGATTTTAACAAGCCTTGGCCTGAATTGAGCAATCTTGGCCCATGTAAGCTACCTCTTAATTGTGTTACTCAAATATGACCCCCATATACACATACATGCTGTTGGACTGCCATTCTCCACACTATGCAGATGTTCCGGGCCATGTGGAATGAGGTTCTTTTTTCTAACCCATGGTATGTGTCTTCCTTCTACCTGCTCCTGGCTGGAATAATCTAATCCTCTGTCTAAAATTCAGGCTTCCTGCTCTAATCTCAGGAAGTCCCACTTTTCTCTGTCTTTGCCCAATCTCAGGCCTCAGCGTTTCATTTAACCAATCAGAGACAATATAAGTAACAGGCAGCAAGCAGGACCAATTAATTAACATTTAGAATGCTTAACACTACCCCATCAGTGAAGCTTTGGCCTTTTGATAGCAACTGTCACAAACTGTTTAGGATAATTAAGAAATGCAAACTAATAGTCACTCAAACATGTCATTTGGTTAGGTACTAGCCTAGTTTATCACAGATGTTTTCTAAGTTAATCTCAGAAATCAAGTTGCTAAGAGACAAGCAACATTTGCTTATCCAAATATATAGAGATAGATAGGTAGTCTTCAAAAACCTTAAGAGCTCTGTAGAATTTGGTATTCAAAGAATTTTTCTTAGCTTTAGATTTTTTTATATTGAGACATGTCAGCTCCTGACAGAAGCCCTGGTTTTACTCCAAGTAGAGGATGAGCATAGTGGAGATGGTTGCATTAGTGGTAACCCTGAAACTGAACAAGAAAAGTCACTTGCTTTAATTGTATATATAATGCTATCCAAAATGATAAAACTTGAAAGCAGGTAAGTCAACACCCTATCTCTACCAAGACGGGGTAGGCAAGTCTTTCATAATTGGCTGCTCTACAACTAATGTCTGTCAGAGATACATGGCCAAGAATTTGAAGATAGATGGTCTAATATATGGAGAGAAATTGAGTACTGTCCAGGCAGCCAGTTTTCTGTCATTTCTTAATTTTAGAAGCTGCTGGTTCTGCAATTCTTGTATAATTAGATATATTTATCCTTCTCAGGTCTCTGATGTGGTTGAGAACTAGTTAGTTATAGCTTCACAGTTAAATTTGAAGTTGTTTGGGAATTAAAAAAGATGTTCTATGTCTAAGAAGATGTTTTAAAGTTGTTAATGCAAGTTAGGATGGAAATTGAGTTAGGTATAGAACTTTAAACTCATTGAGATATATAGATAATAGAGTATTAATATCAGTTGCCAAATATGTATGAACTGGACATTGGGAATGTATGTTATACCTTATAATTTTCGTAATTGTGGCCTTATTATTCAAATGAAAAGAATTATGAGTTCTGGGAGAAGGGGGAGAGGGTGGGAGAGTGGGGCCAGGAGAGATGGAGGGAGGGGGCTGTGATGGAGATGTAAATTGAAGTAATAAATAAATATTAAAAACAACAACAACAACAAAGATATAGATAGTGTCTTAGTTAGGGTTAGTGAGGTGAAGAGACACCATTACCATGGGAACTCTTATAAAGGCAAAGATTTATTTAGGGCTGGTTTATAGTTTTGGAGGTTTAATCCATTATCGTCATGGTAGAAAAGATGGTAGAATGTAGGCAGTCATGATGCTGGACAAGGAGCTAAGAGTTCTACATCTTAATCTGAAGGCAGCAGAAGGAGACTGTGAGTCAACTGGGCATAGCTTGAGCATAGGAGACCTGAAAGGCCACTCTTACAGTGACACACTTCCTCTAATCATGCCATACCTACCCCAATAAAGACACATCCTAATAGTGCCACTCCTATTGAATAAGAATCCAAACACATTGAGTCTAGAGAGGCAATTCCTATATAAATCATCACATTTCACTCCCTGTGCCCCATAGGATGATCCATAACATAATACAGAAGAGCATTCAGTCCAACTTAAAAAGTCCCATAGTCAATACCAATGTGGCCAAATATAATCTTAATTTTGTATCAATATACAAAGATCAGTACTGATATAGCCCAATACAATCTTAATTTTACATTAATATACAAGGGTCAATACCATTGTGGCCAAATATAATCTTAATTTTGTATCAATATACAAAGATCAATACCGATGTAGCCCTATACAATCTTAATTTTGCATTAATATACAATGATCAATACCAATTTAGCCAAGTATAATATTAATTTTGTATCAGTATACAAAGGTATAAGGCTATATTCAATAATCTGTCCTTTTTTCTTGATCTTTCCTATACTATGTCTATGTCCCATTTTTCTCAAGTCTGTTCACTCCTATATAGGAGAGAAAGGAGGATACAGAAAAGCAAAAGAGAGAAGTCCCTGGGTCTAACCTCCAAAACCCATTTAACAAGACCATTTAACAGCTTGTAGTCTTTTCCCCTAAATAACAAAAATTTCTATTATCTATCAAATAACCAAAGGGGGAGAACACCCTCCCTACCTTCTGGGGATGGGACGTTGTTCTCTTAATATGACCTCCTGCTGATTTGGGACATAGTAAACCTGTTTGGGGCCCAAATAAGAATGGAAAAATGGTTAAAAATGTTAATAGAATCATTTGATGTTCAGTCCTTTTGTGCTCAGCTATTTAGATGTCCTAAGAAGTTCATAGACAGAAGCTGATCTTCAGAGCTTTACTGAAGATCTGGCTGGAGTAGTCTGTGGAGCTGACCGATCTTAGTGATTTTGAGTTGTTGTGTTTGTAGACTTTTGAGGAAACTCTGTTGAAGAAGTCTGCAAGGCTGGATCATCTGGGCCACTCGTCTTCTTTGGTGTCTGATCTGTTTTCTGCTGAGATTTCCGTTGTCCAGTTGTCCCTGGATTCCTTGAATGGATGCTTTAAATCTCCTGGAAAGTTAAGAACAGAGCCCTGCCCTAATCCTAACTCTGGGACAATTACATTTTTTTGGGGGGGTGGGGGGATCAGGTAATATTTTTCCTGGAGCAAATTTGGTTTCTTTGACAATATATAAAGTATTACCTTTCAATCCAGATTAAAGAAGAAATTATTTTGATATTTTGGAGCTAAACAAACCTTTAGTGTATATATTTTGAGATCTCAAAGGACAATTTGTTTGAATTGCAGCCTGCCTTTCGTAAGTAGCTTTTAAACTTAAATCTTTCCAAATCCTATGTGCCTGTCTCTACATTCTAAGTTTTGGGATCAAAGACATGTGGTTCCCAACTGATGGGATTAAAAATGTGCTCCTCCACTCCTGGATCAAAGTTTTCCTCTGTTTAGAGCTTGTTTTGTATCAGGTGGCCTTGAGCTCTGAGATCTGCCTGTTTCTGTCTCTAGTGTGTTGGGATTAAGGGTGTATTCTCCCCCAATGATGTGACTAAGGGTGTGCACCATCACCACCCTGTTTTTTGTAACTCTAGAATTTATTTATCCCTCTCAGGTCTCTGAGGTGGTTGAAGAATAGATAGCTAGAGTCTCATAGTTAAATTTTGAGTTGTTTAGAAATCAAGAGGGTGTTCTGGATCTAAGAAGATATTTTTAAAATTATGAGGCAATTTAGTATGAAAGCTGAGTTAAATATAGAACTTTAAACACATGGAGATGGTTAGATAGTAGAATGTTAAAGTCAGGTGCCAAATACATATGGACTGGACATTGGGAATGTATGCTAAGCCATATAACTCTTATAATTGTGGCCTATTTATTTCTGTTGTTTTGTATTGTATTTATTGTTATAAGAGAAAGAACCATTTGTTGTACTGAAAGGGGGAGCTGTTGGGGGGAAAAGATATACCTTAAACTTAAAAAAAAGGGAAGAGGATGGGGGTTGAAGGGGAAGAGGGTGGGAGGGTGAGACTGGAGGGGGGAGTAGGGAGGGGATTGTGATTGAGATGAAACTTGAAGGAATAAAAAATAAATTATTAAAAAAAGAAAATGTTATATTAACCACATCAGATGATCAAACTATTTTCAGGTTTTCTCTGACATGATTTTTATTCAATATTTCATAAGTGATGTTTGAAAATCATGGGCACTGCTATTCAAATTCAGTTTCATTGGAAAATCCTGATTGCTATGTATATAGAGCAGTGTTCTCCTTCCTCTAACTTCCCACTATACTCAGAAACAGGGTCATATTCTAAGATAGACTGATGCCATCATGTTATTTGTAAACTTTTGACATCATAATAAACCATGGTGTTGAAAAAAAAAAGTCCCATAGTCTATAAAAGTTTCAAAATTTTTTAAAAATTCAAAGTTCAAAGTTTTTGTGAGATTTATTCCATCTCTTAATTATAATCCATGTAAAATCAAAATAAAAAACAGATTCCATATTTCCAACATATAATGGGATAGAATATATACTACCACTCAAATTGGAGGAAAAAGAGCATAGTAAGGAAATACTGGACAAAAGCCAAACTGAAAACAAGCTGACTGAAATCCAAACTCTGCATATCCATTTCTGATATCAAAACATTCTTCAGATCTCCAACTCCAACACATTTCTCTCTCTTGGACTGATTCCATTCCCAGTTAGCAGCAATCCTCAGCAGGTATCCCATGACTCTGGCATCTCTAACATTTTGGAGTCTCCAAGTTAATCCAGGGTTCACCATTAAGCTTTGTCCAGTGGCTTCTCTAGGCATCCATACAGGGACAACCCTGACACATGCCTAGCCTCAGTGGCCTTTCTTAGTTGTAAATGGAGATTTCATAAACCTTTTCTTCTATTTTTGACTCTAATGCCAGAACTATGTGGCTGAAACTGCCAAGTTCTTCTGCTTGCTGGGGCTGGAACATAGCCCTCTTGCTGAGTTGTATTTTCAGTGGTTGCTTTCGTTGCGTAAGGTTGGCTGTACAGAAACTTGTTCTGTAGACCAGACTGACCTTGAACTCAGAGATCTACTTGCCTCTGTCTCTGGAGTGTTGGGATGAAAGAGGTGTAATACCATGCCTGGACCTAAGCTGTACTTTAATTCCTTTTCACAAAATGAAAATTTAGCTGAATGTGGTCTTCTCCTGAGGTCACCACTCCTTTTATTCCATTTCTGAATCTCTTTATCTCCTTGAACACAGGATTTAGCTCCATTCCATTTCCTGGTGCCCCTTTTCTCCTTAAACTGTACATTTTATTTTTTTCCTTGCTCAGCTTACTCCTTTTATCAAAACGTTCTTCAGAAGAACAAACAAGAGTAACATGGCAGAGTCTATAGTAGGCTGCATTGAGATTTCCTTTGTCAAGGCTTTTAATTCAAAACTCTTCACTTGAGGCATGGGCAAAATTCTTGGATAAGGACAAAAGCAGACAAATTTTTTGCCAAAATATCACAATAACTGTAAATTGCATGGTTTTCCTCCCAGTCCCAAGCTCCCAGAATAATGACTCTGAGACTCAAAATACATTTACAAATACCTAGACCATATGGCTATGCTTGTTCCCTGAATAGCTCATAACTTATAATAACCCATTTATAAAATTTTTATTCTACCATGTGACTGGTTTCTTTCTGCTCAACTTTCATGCCTCTGTCCTCTTCACATCTTCCCAGGTGGATTTCCCATATGCCTAGCTCTATTCCAGAATTATTTCAGCCTACCAGATGTCCACCTTCTATTTTACCCTTTCTTAAAGGCCATAGGTTTTTAAATTAACAGGTGATGTTTCTATAAAATCCAGAAGATATTCTCTCTCCAGGATAGTCTCTAGGCCATATAATAAAATTATTCTCTGAAACCTCTTCAGTCAGGCACATTTCAAATCATCCTCACCACCGCCTTCCATATTCTTACTAGTATTGTCCATTAAGTCTTAGTTAGAGTTTTATTTCTTTGAAGAGACAGCATGACTACAGCAACTTGTATGAAGGATGAAGTTTAATAGAGGCTGGGTTACAGTCTCTATCAAAAGTCTCTATCAACATTCCTGGAGAAAACAATATATTCCATGACAAAATCAAATTTAAACAGTATCTACCCACAATCCAGCACTACTGAAGATCTTAGAAGGAAAATTCCAACCCAGAGAAGATAACTGCACCCAAGAAATAAGAGGAAGCAAAAAAAACTCCACTGCAGCTAAACCAAAAGAAACACTCAACCACTACCTCCACCAAAATAATAGAAAATAGCAACCTTTGGTCATTAATCTCCATCATCATCAATGGACTAAACTCCTTAATAAAAAGACACAGGCTTGCAGATTGGATCCATAAAGAAAACCCATCATGTTGCTGCATACAAGACATGCATCTCACTAACAAAGATAGATGCTACCTCACAGTAAAGGGCTAGGAAAAGGTTTTCCAAGAAAATGGACCCAGGTAGCAAGCTGGAGTAGCCATGTTAATATAAAATAAAATAGACTTTCAACTGAAATTAATCAAAAAAGATAAAGAAGGGCACTACATACTCATTAAAGGAAATATTCATCAAGATGACATCTCAATATTGACTATCTATGCCCCAGTACAAGGGCACCTACATTTGTAAAAGAAACTCTTCTGAAGCTTAAACCACATATCGATTCCCACACCTTAGTAGTGGGAGACTTCAACATCCAACCCATAACAATGGACAAGTCATTGAGAGAGAATCCAAACAGAGAAATAATGAGTCTAACAGAGGTTCAAACCAAATGGACCTAACAGATATCTACAGAACGTTTCATGCAAACACAAAAGAATAAACCTTCTTTGCAGCACCGCATGGAACCTTCTACAAAATCAACCATATAGTCAGACACAAAGCAAGCCTCAATAGATACACGAAAGTTGAAATAACCCCCTTGTATCTTATCAGACCACCATGGAATAAAGCTGGACTTCAACAACACCAGAAATAAAAGCATACACACTCATGGAAACTGAACAACTCTCTACTGGGTGACTACTGGATCAGGGAAGAAATAAAGAAGGAAATTAAAGACTTCTTAAAATCCAACAAAAATGAAGGCACAACATACCCAAACCTATGGGACACAATGAAAACAGTGCTACGAGGAAAGTTCATATCACTAAGTGCCTTCAAAAAGAAAATTGTGACAGCTCATATTAGCAAATTAATACCACAGCTATAAGAACTGAAAAAAAGAAGCAAATACCCCTAAGAGGAGAAGAAGGCAGGAAATCATCAAACTGAAATCAACAACAAAGAAACAAAAAGAACAATACAAAGAATAAGTGAAACCAAGAGGTTTTTTTTTTTTTTGAGAAAATAAAAAAATGGACAAACCCTTAGCCAAATTAACTAAAAGGCAGAGGTAAAAACCTCAAATCAGCAAAATTATAAATGAAAAGGGAGAAATAACAACAGACGTAGAGAAAAATCCAGAGAATCTTTAGGTCTTACTTTAAAAATCTGTACTCCCCCAAATTGACAGGCAATCTGTTTCACTCTATTACACTGGAAAGAAAGGACCAAGGCAAGAGAGATCTGGGAAGAATAGCAGTTGGAGTGGTGAATCAAAAACTTTGGTTTTAAGTAACCTTTCCTACAGTGCAACAGAAGAAACACTTCAGGAAGTATTTGAGAAAGCAATTTTTATCAAAGTGCCCCAGAACTCACAAGGCAAGTCTAAGGGGTATGCATATATAGAATTTGCTTCATTTGAAGATGCTAAAGAAGCTTTAAACTGCTGTAATAAAATGAAAATTGAGGGCAGAACAATCAGGCTGGAGTTACAAGGACTAAGGGGATCACCTAATGCAAGAAGTCAGCCATCCAAAACTTTCTTTGTCAAAGGGCTGTCTGAGAATACCACTGAAGAGACCTTAAAAGAATCATTTGAGGGCTCTGTATATGCAAAAATAGTCACTGATCGGGAAACTGGTTCTTCTAAGGGGTTTGGTTTTGTAGACTTTAATAGTGAGGAAGATGCCAAAGCTGCCAAGGAGACCATGGAAGATGGAGAAACTGATGGACACAAAGTTACCTTGGACTGGGCCAAACCTAAGGGTGAATGTGGCTTCGGTGGCCAAGGTGGAGGCAGAGGAGGTTTTGGATTTGAAAGCCTAAGCAAAGTGGACAATTTTCTTGATAGATTCTATCTACCAAAGTTAAGTCAAGATGAGGTTAACAGATTAAACTGCCTTATACCTCCTAAGGAAATAGAAACAGTCATTAAAAATATCCCAACCAAAGAAAAAAAAAAGCCCAGGGTCAGATGGTTTCAGCACAGAATTATACCAGACCTTCAAAGAAGAGCTAATACCAATACTCTTCAAACTCTTCCATCAAAAGTATCATATATCATGATGAAGTAGGTTTCATCCCAGGAATGCAAGGATGTTTCAACATACAAAAATCCATCAACATAATTCACCATATAAACAAGCTGAAAGAAAAAAAGCACATGATCATCTCACTAGATGCTGAAAAGGCATTTGAAAAATTCAACACCCCTTCATTCTAAAAGTCCTGGAGAGAATGGGCATACAAGGACCATTCCTAGAAATAATAAAGGTGATATACAGCAAACCAGTAGCCAACATAAATTAAATGGAAAGAAACTTAAAGCATTTCCTCTAAACTCAGGGATAAGACAAGGATGTCCACTGTCACCATATCTCTTCAACATAGTACTGGAAGTTGTTGCTAGAGCAATAAGACACCTATAGGAGATCAAGGGGATAAAAATTGGTAACAGAAAATTCAAATTATCCCTATTACAGATCATATGATAGTATATATAAGCGACACCAAAAATTCCACCAGAGAACACTTACAGCTGATAAACACCACTTCAAGGTAGCTGGATACAAAATTAATTCAAAAAAGTCAGAAGTGCTTCTTTATAAAAAATAAATAGGCAGAGAAAAAATTAAGGAAACAACAACCTTCACAATAGCCAGAAACAATATTAAATACCTGGGGGTAACCCAAACAAGCAACTGAAAGACCTGTATGACAAGAACTTCAAGTCATTGAAGAAAGAAATTGAGATCATCAGATGGAAAGATCTCCCATGCTCATAAATAGGTTGGATTAACATAATAAAAATGGCCATCCTGCCAAAAGCAATATACAAATTCAATGCAATTCCTATCAAAATACTATCGTAATTCTTTAGAGACCTGGAAAACACAATTCTCAACTTCATAAGGAATAAGAAAAATCTCAAAATAGCTAAATCAATCTTGTACAAAAAAAAAATCTGGAGGCATCACCATCCCAGGTTTCAAGCTATACAATGGAGCAATAGTAATAAAAACAGCATGGTACTGGTGTAGAAACAGACCAGTAGATCAATGAAATCGAATTGAAGACCCAAAAATGAACCCACACACCTATGGTCTCTTAATTTTTGACATAGAAGCCAGAACCATACAATGGAAAAGGTACAGCATCTTCAACAAATAGTGCTGGTCCAACTTGATGTCAGCATGTAAAAGAATGAAATTAGACTCATACTTATCACCTTGTACAAAACGTAAGTCCAAGTGGATCAAAGACGTTAACATCAGGCCAGACACACTAAATCTATTAGAAGAGAAAGTAGGGAAAACCCTCAAACTCATTGGCACAGGTGACAACTTCCTGAAAAGAACACCAACAGCTCAGGCTCTAATAACAACAATCAATAAATAGGACCTCATGAAACTGAAAAGCTTCTGTAAGGCAAAAGAAACTGTTATTTGAACAAAACAGCAACCTATAGATTGGGAAAAAATCTTCACCAACCCCACGTCTGACAGAGGGCTAATATCCAAAATTTACAAAGAACTCAAGAAATTAAATGCCAAGAAACCAAATAATCCAAATCAAAAAAATGGGGAACAGAGCTGAACAGACAATTCACAAAGGAGGAATCCCTAATGGCTGAGAGACACTTAAAGAAATGCTCAACATTCTTAATCATCAGAGAAATGCAACTCAAAATGACTCTGAGATTCCATCTCACATTTGTCAGAATGGCTAAGATTAAAAACACAAATGACAGTGCATGCTGGTGAAGGTGTGGAGAAAGGAGAACACTCCTCCATTTCTGGTGGGAGTGCAAACTTGTACAACCACTTTGGAAATCAGTCTGGTGATATCTTAGAAAACTTGGAGTAGCTCTATCTCAAGACCCAGCCATACCATTTCTGGTATACATCCACATGATTCCTCACCAAATCACAAGGAAGTTTCCTCATCTATGTTCATAGCAACCTTATTTGTAATAGTTAGAAGCTGGAAACAGCCCAGATGTCCCTCATCCAAGGAATGGACAAAACAACAACAACAACAAAAAAATCCTCTCTGGTACACCTACACAATGCAATACTACTCAGCTATCAGAAACACCGAAATCATGTAATTTGAAGCCAAATGGATGGAACGAGAGAAACTCATCCTGTGTGAGCTAACCTAGACTCAGAAGGATGCACAGGGCATCTATTCACTTATTATTGGATTTTAGCCGTATAGTACAGGATAACTTTCCTACAACCAATGCACCAAAGGGAACATGAACATAGACTTTGTTCCTGTCAATGAGACACTTTTCCTTGGTGGTGATGCCTTGTTGGCCCCAGTGTATGAGGAAGCTCTTGGCCCTCAAATGACTGCTGAACTGGGGAAGGGGACTGTTATGTAGGTACACTCCACTCCAGAGGAGTGGGATAGAAGGGATAGGTGGTACAGGGTGGGAGAGTGGGACTGGGAGGGGTAGAAAGAGGGCACTGTGATGAAGGTGTAACCTGAAGTAATAAATAAATATAAAAAAATATTTGGTATAAGAATTGTCAAAATAACAGGGTGGTGATGGTGCACACCCTTAATCTCATCATTGGAGAAGAATACACCCTTAATCTCAACACACTAGAGACAGAAACAGGCAGATCTCAGAGCTCAAGGTCAGCCTGATACAAAACAAGCTCTAAATAGAGAAAAACTTCGATCCAGGGGTGGTGGAGCACATCTTTAATCCCATCAGTTGGGAACCACATGTCTTTGATCCTAATACTTAGAATGCAGAGACAGGCACATAGGATTTGGAAGGATTTAAGTTTAAAAGCTACTTACAAAAGGCATGCTGAAATTCAAACAAATTGTCCTTTGAGATCTCAAAATATATACACTAAAGGTTTGTTTAGTTCCAAAATATCAAAATAATTTCTTCTTTAATCCGGATTGAAAGATAATACTTTATATATTGTCAAAAAACCAAATTTGCTCCAGGAAAAAATTACCTGACCCCCCCCCCAAAAAAAAAGGTAATTGTCCTAGAGTTAGGATTAGGGCAGGGCTCTGTTCTTATCTTTCTGGAGATTTAAAGCATCCATTCAAGGAATCCAGGGACAACTGGACAAGGGAAACCTCAGCAGAAAAAAGATCAGACACCAAAGAAGACAAGTGGCCCAGACGATTCAGCCTTACAGACTTCCTCAATAGCTGTTTCCTCAAAAGTCTACAATCACAACAACTCAAAATCACTAAGATCGTTCAGCTCCACAGACTGTTCCAGCCAGATCTTCAGTAAAGCTCTGAAGATCAGCTTCTGTCTATGAACTTCTTAGGACATCTAAATAGCTGAGCACAAAAGGACTGAACATCAGATGATCCTATTAACATTTTTAACCATTTTTCCATTCTTATTTGGGTCCCAAACAGGTTTACCAGGTCTCAAATCAGCAGGAAGTCATTTTAAGAGAGCGATGTCCCATCCCCAGAAGGTGGGGAGGGTGTTTTCCCCCATTTTGGTCATTTGATGGATAATAGAAAATTTTGTTATTTAGGGGAAGAGACTACAAGCTGTTAAATGGGCATGTTATATGAGTTTTGGAGGTTAGACACAGGGACTTCTCTCTTTTTCTTTTCTGTATCCTTCTTTCTCTCCTAGGTAGCAGTGAACAGACTTGAGAAAAATGGGACATAGACATAGTATAGGAAAGATCAAGAAAAAAGGACAGATTATTGAATATGTCCTTATACCTTTGTATATTGATACAAAATTAATATTATATTTGGCTAAATTGGTATTGATCATTGTATATTAATGTAAAATTAATAGTGTATTGGACTACATCTGTATTGATTATTGTATATTGATACAAAATTAAGATTATATTTGGCTACATTTGGTATTGACCCTTGTATATTGATGCAAAATTAAGATTGTATTGGGCTACATAGGTATTGGTCTTTGTATATTGAGACAAAATTAAGATTATATTTGGCCACATTGGTATTGATCTTTCTGTATTGATACAAAATTAAGGGTAACGCTTCTTAAAGGTATTGTACATAGCAATGCTTAAAAATGAAATGTGAAGTTTTGGCCTTTTGCTACCAATCGTCATAAACTGTTTACGATAATTAAGAAATGCAAACTAATAGTCATGCAAGCATGTCATTTTGTTAGTTACTATGATAGTCTATCACAGCTATTTTCTAAGCTAATCACAAATCAAGTTGCTAAGAGACAAGCAGCAGTTGCTTATCTAAATATAAGAAATAGATAGGGCATCTTCAAAAACCTCAAGAGATCTGCAGAATATGGCATTCAAAGATGTTTTCTTTTTTTTTTTTTTGTTTTTTGTTTTTTTGGTTTTTCGAGACAGGGTTTCTCTGTGTAACAACTCTGGCTGTCCTGGACTCGCTTTGTAGACCAGGCTGGCCTCGAACTCACAGAGATCCACCTGCCTCTGCCTCCCAAGTGCTGGGAGTAAAGGCGTGCGCCACCACCGCCCGGCTCAAAGATGTTTTCTTAACTTAAGATTTTTTGATATTGAGACATGTCAGCTCCTGACAGCACCCCCTACTCTACTCCAAGTAGAAGATGAATATCGAAGAATCTCCAGTGTGAGATGGTTGAATTAGTGGCAAGCCTATCTCTTGGTAAGAAAAACCTCTTTCTTCAACTGTAGACAGAATGCTGTCCAAAAAGGACAAAACTTGGAAGCAGGTAAGTCGACAGCCTAGCTCTGCCAAGACAGGGTAGGCAAGTCCTTCATAATTCCTTTTCTACAATCAATATCTGTCAGAGAAATGGGGCCAAATGGCTGAAGATTGATGCTGTAATGTATGGAGAGAAAATGGGAACTGTGCAGGCAGCCACTGGTATGTCATTTCGTAGTTTTGAAAGCTATGGGCCCTGCACTTTCTATATAATCAGATATATTTATCCCTCTCAGGTCTCTGAGGTAGTTGAAGAATAGATAGCTAGAGTCTCATAGTTAAATTTTGAGTTGTTTAGGAATCAAGAGGGTGTTCTGGATCTAAGAAGATGTTTTTAAAATTGTGATGCAAGTTAGTATGAAAGCTGAGTTAGATATAGAACTTTAAACTCATGGAGAAGGTTAGATAGTAGAATGTTAAAGTCAGGTGTCAAATACATATGGACTGGACATTGGGAATGTATGCTAAGCCATATAACTCTCATAATTGTGGCCCATTTCTGTTTTGTATTGTATTTATTGTTATAAGAGAAAGAACCATTGGTTGGACTGAAAGAGGGAGCTGTAGGGGGAAAAAAAGATGTACCTTAAACTAAAAAAAAAAAAAAAGGTAGAGGATGGGGGTTCGGGGGAAGAGGGTGGAAGGGTGAGACTGGAGGGGGGAGTAGGGAGGGGATTGTATGAGATGTAACTTGAAGAAATAAAAAATAAATTATAAAAAAATAATTGTCAAAATAACCAATGGGCAACTTTTAATGACTAACTTGTTTGTTTAGAATAAATGTATTTTATTCCAGACACTTGATTTCAAAATATTCCACAGAACTTATATACAGAGTTCTTACCCACATTTTATACATTATTACTGTAGGAGACTTTTATTTACACAATGTTGGCATGTGGCATAATGCTAGATTCTAGTCTAATATATGTCATATACCATATAATTATATTGGATTATGGTTTTAAATACATACCTATCTTGTGTTTGAAATTTTTAAGTATTTGTATGAAATAACAGTGCTCAGAGTGATGAATCCTATCGCGTAGCTTCAAAATGACATATTTTCTCAATTATGATTTTATGATTATATTAAAATGCCAAGTATTATTTTTTAAATTTTATTTAATTTGTGTGTGTGTGTTTATGCTTATGTTTGTGTCCAGGTGTGTGTTTGTACATGAGCAGATGTTCATAGAGGTAAGATTAGGCTTCAGATCCCTTGCATCTAGAGTTGCAGGCCTTTCTGAACAACCTAATGACAGTACCCAGATTTGTACCCCAGTCATCTGATGAAGCAGTATTTACTATCAAACACTGAACAATTTCTTTAGCCCACAAAGTACACAATATTTTTAATTAAAGTTAATTTAATTAGCTTTAATAGTTATTCTTTCTGCAAGGAGAAAGTAGTGATTAAAAATAATTTAGCTCCAACATTTGGCTAATGCCTTTATAAAATATGGCTCAGAATAATTGAATGGAGAAAAATGAAGAATGTCCACATATGTTCCTTGAATTTAAGCACACCAGGCAAAAGTCACTTCTAAGGATTTTCTCCTCTAAACACAGCTTTTGGATAACATGAAAAGATAGACATGCTGAAGCTACCCACAAAGTGGGCAACTGTGTTAGCCTATTTTAGGCAGCATTACTTAGCTATATTTTGCCAGTTTCAGTGATAAGATAACATGAGTTCCTGTGTATAGAGCTTTCTTTTTCCTGTGTGGTTTGAAATTAAGCAAAATTTTTTTTTAAATCTATGTTAACATTTCACATTTCCTTATTTAAATGTTGTGAAGAATAAAACTCACAACAGAGTGTTCTTACTATGCAGTGACACAATTTTACAAACATTTCTCCAAAAAATTAAACTCCAGACATTTAGAAAACTGAAAAATAGTGAACAGTGCACTCAATTGTTAAAATACTACAGGACCACAATATCCAAGAGTAATTCAAGTACTGTCCACTACTTTTAATTTTTAATTTTCTTTCCAGTTAAGCTCTAGTAGGACTCTAGATGATTATGCTAAAATTAAGAACTATGTAAATTACAATACACACTTAGGAAAGTTCTAGAAAACCTTGAATGTAAAGATGACATTTTAAGTACAATACCAAAGATATTATTATACGAAATGTTTCATAAAATCATTTCACTAAAACTAAAGAGTCAATATAAAAATAGTAAAAGAAATACTAAAAAAACACAGAACAGGATCTTAGAAAGCATTTGCAGAATCCATACCTGATAAATGCCTCTTATTCATGGCAAGGGAGACAACTCTGTGGATAAAGTGCTTACCATTCCTGCATAGGAACTGACTTCAAGTCTTCAGCATCTGTGTACGAGCTTGGTACAGTGGCACACACCCTAGCTGTGCTAGGAAGATGGAGAGCTGAGGAAATATCAAGATCCTTGGCAGCCAGCGCAATTCAAATTTTGATCTCCAGGTACACTTGAAAACATTTTCTGAAAAATAGTACAGAGGAGACCAATACAGAAAACACATTATTTGTGACACTTTATTTTTATGAAGAAGAGAAAATTATTATTTTCCTGGATGTACACACATGCATGGATATCAACACACACACACACACACACACACACACACACACACACACACAAAGAGAGAGAGAGAGAGAGAGAGAGAGAGACAGAGAGGAAGAGAGCAGTATTGAGTGGGGGTAGGAGAGAGCTCTTGCAAAAAATTCCTTCAAACTTAATGATGAAAAAATAAAGAACCTAATCAAGCTGATGTATTTTAATATCCATTTGCAGAAGAGAAAATTTAAAAAATGAATTATGCTTCCTGGCACAAGGGGCAATTTTGAAATAACAATAAATGAAATCTCAAGATGAATTATCATCTATACTCATAAAAGATGAAAGTGTAGCAGCCCAGCTTCTTTTAAAAATGTTTGATCTCTTCTCCTTATCCTTATATAACCATGCAAGTGGTGATGTTAGAGAAAGGACAGAATTTAAATAAATAATATGTGTCTGACATTGCATTTTTATTATTGTTATAATAGGTAACCTCTCCTCCCCAAATGCTGTATGTGATTCTCTCTCTCTCTCCTTATAGTATAAACTTTTAAAAAGATAAATGATAAAAGAAATACCTCTTCTTTTGATTCATCAAAAATTAAATTTACCACAAGACTCATTACAAATGTTGAGCCATGACCTACTGTTTTCATTCTTGAAACATCTTTCATATCAATAAGAATTTAGGAGGAAAATCCATTTTTATGTGTAATATATGTATTTCTGATAATAATTATAATTTCTAAGTCAAAATACAGCTGATAAAAATGAAAATTGAGTTTTAATGTACCATTAATCCTTAAAAACTTTGAACAGATATCTGTGGCACTTTATTTTTATGGGGAAGAGAAAAATGTTTTCCCACATTTTTCCCTAAGTGTATTCAAATTGCTGTGAAGAATGCTTTAAATTGCTCAGCTTTGCCAAGATATGTGCTCTGATCCAAGTTCAGTTTATTTCATCTTCCTGGTTGACTGAAATCTTATTGCAGATAATGGCTATTGGAGGATGAATCATAATAATGGGAATTTATGGTCACATGGTCAGCCTCGTAAAGGTGACTTATTTTCTTTCCTTCTTTCTTTCTTTCTTTATTTATTTTTATTTTTTTATTTCTTCAAGTTACATCTCAATCACAATCCCCTCCCTACTCTCCCGTCCTGTACCACCCTCATACCCTCTTCCACCGCAATCCCCCATTCTCTTCCCCTTTTTTCTAAGTTTAAGGTATATCTTTTTCCTCCCAACAGCTCCCCCTTTCAGTTCAACAAATGGTTATTTCTCTTATAACAATAAATAAAATACAAAACAACAGAAATAAATAGGCCACAATGATGAGACTTATATGGCTTAGCATACATTCCCAATGTCCAGTCCATATGTATTTGGCACCTGACTTTAACATTTTACTATCTAACCATCTCCATGAGTTTAAAGTTCTATATCTAACTCAGCTTTCATACTAACTTGCATCACAATTTTAAAAACATCTTCTTAGATCCAGAACACCCTCTTGATTGCTAAACAACTCAAAATTTAACTATGAGACTCTAGCTATCTATTCTTCAACCACCTCAGAGACCTGAGAGGGATAAATATATCTGATTATATAGGAAATGCAGGGCCTGCACCTTCCAAAACTAAGAAATGACATACCAGTGGCTGCCTGGACAGTTCCCATTTTCTCTCCATACATTACAGCATCAATCTTCAGCCATTTGGCCCCATTTCTCTGACAGACATTGATTGTAGAAAAGGAATTATGAAGGACTTGCCTACCCTGTCTTGGCAGAGCTAGGCTGTCGACTTACCTGCTTCCAAGTTTTATCCCTTTTGGACAACATTCTGTCTGCAGTTGAAGCAAGGGGTTTTTCTTGCCAAGTTATAGGTTTGCACTAATTCAACCATCCCCCACTGGAGATACTTTGATGTTCATCTTCTACTTGGAGTAAAATAGAGGGTGCTGTCAGGAGATGACATGTCTCGATATCAAAAAATCTTAAATTAAGAAAACATCTTTGAATGCCATATTCTGCAGATCTCTTGAGGTTTTTGAAGACACCCTATCTATCTCTTATATTTAGGTAAGCAAATATTGCTTGTCTCTTAGCAAGTTGATTTCTGATTAGCTTAGAAAATAACTGTAATAGACTGTCTTAGTACCTAACAAAATGACATGCTTGCCTGACTATTTGTTTGCATTTATTAATTACCCTAAATATTTTATGACAATTGGTAGCAAAAGGCTGAAATTTCCCATTTCTTTTCTTTTTTTTTTTTACCCCCTAACCCTTCCATCTCTCTCCTCTGAAGCAGAGTGTCCCTACATAACAGTCCCTCACCCCAGTTCAGAGGTCAGATGAAGGCCAACAGCCTCCTCATACACTGGGGGCCTACAAGACAGTACCAACAGTGAAAAGTGTCTCATTGCCAGGGAGAGAAAACTAAAAAACAAACAAATAAAAAAAAAAGTATATGTCCATGTTCCCTTTGGTGTGTTGGTTGTATTATCGATATCCTGTATTATATAGCTAAAATCCTACTATAAGTGAATAGATGCCATGTGCATCCTTCTGAGTCTCGGTTAGCTCACTCAGGATGAGCTTCTCTAGTTCCATCCATTTGGCTGCAAATTGCATAATTTCATTGTTTCTGATAACTGATTAATATTCCATTGTGCAGATGTACCACAGTTTTTTAATCCATTCTTCAGTTGAGGGACATCTGGGTTGTTTCCAGTTTCTAGCTATTACAAATAAGGCTGCTATGAATATAGATGACAAAACTTCATTATGATTCTATGAGGAGTCATTTGGGTGTATACCCAGAAGTGGTATGGCTGGGTTCTGAGGCAAAGTTATTCCATGTTTTCTAAGATATCACCATACTGACCTCCATAGTTGTTGCACAAGCCTGCACTACCACCAGCAATGGAAGAGTGTTCCCCTTTCTCCACAACCTGGCCAGCATGTGCTGTCATTTGTGCTTTTGATCTTAGCCATTCTGACAGGTGTGAGATGGAATCTCAGAGTCGTCTTGAGTTGTTTCTCTGATGATTAAAAATGTTGAGCATTTCTTCAAGTGTCTTTCAGCCATTAGTGATTCCTCCCTTGTGAATATTCTATTTAGGTCCGTCCTCCATTTTTTGATTGGATTATTTGGTTTCTTGGCATTTAATTTTATGAGTTCTTTGTAGATTTTGGATATTAGCCCTCTGTCAGATGTGGGGTTGGTGAAGATTTTCTCCCAGTCTGTAGGCTGCCGTTTTGTTCGAATGACAGTGTCCTTTGCCTTACAGAAGCTTTTCAGTTTCATGAGGTCCCATTTGTTGATTGTTGGTCTCAGGTCCTGAGTTGTTGGTGTTCTGTTCAGGAAGTTGTCACCTGTGCCAATGAGTTTGAGGGTTTTTCCCCACTTTTTCTTCTAGTAGATTTAGTGTGAAAGGCCTTATGTTAAGGTCTTTGATCCACTTGGACTCACGTTTTGTACAAGATGATAAATATGGGTCTAATTTCATTCTTTTACAAGTGGACATCCAGTTGGATCAACACCATTTGTTGAAGATGCTGTCCTTTTTCCATTGTGCGTTTTTGGCTTCTTTGTCAAAAATTAGGTGGCCATAGGTGTGTGGGTCCATTTCTGGATCTTCAATTCGATTCCATTGATCTACTGGTTTGTTTCTATACCAATACCATGCTCTTTTTACTACTATTGAGTGTTAGCAGTCCTTAACAAAGATGTTGCCTTCTTGTTTCTGAGGGTTTTTCATCAGTGAAATATAGTGAACATGGAAAAAGCAATAAACTATGATAAAGGCTCTCTATAGTTGAGACTCCTGTTCTTACAAGGAAATGCTACTGACTTTATCTGCCTTGTGATCTGCACTTGTTCCTTGGAGAGACCAGATAAGTAAAAACTTAAAACCAAAAGTGTGATTTGGAACCGTCACTGTGGGAATTATCACTTGTGGTATTTATTTATTTATTTATTTATTTATTTATTTATTTATTTACTGAAAATTTCATATTTATTAAAATTAACTATAGGGATATAGTTGCTAACCATGGTGATCCAGACATATTTTTATTTTTCTATCATAGAATCAAACTAGTTGAAATTGTAATATCCATATTGTTTGGTAATCAACAGCCATGTAATTGAACTTAACCTCCTTTCAATAGGAAGGAATCCATTATTGTTACTGTAAAACTGACCTGTTACCTATGGTGGTGAAATTGTGGATACTAGCTGCAAACTTATTACCATCACTTCCCTAAATCATATATTTTCTAACTGTATTTTAAATACTTTGCCTTATAACCACAGATAAGTGAAGTTCTCATCCCTAACCAGAGGAGCTTCTTTTTGTAGCAGACAGAGTCCACTACAGAAAGACACAATTGGTCAAATGTGTAGAATAATTGACTTTGGAATGCCCAACAACAATTGATAGATACATCTACAGCATAATGCCTACCTATGTCTCAGGGAACATTATAGAAGTGAGGGCATAATGGTTGTAAAAACCAGAGGACTAAGACACATGCTATGATTAGTGTTTTCTATACATACCAGATAACGGCATCTATGAAATCTTAAGAATGTGGCTGCCTCAACAAGACCTGAACAACAACCATACCAGTTAACAGGTTAGTATGGATGGGGAAAAAAAAAATCTCACAAGGCCCCATTCCAATCCCAATCCCCCTCCCTCTCCTCCTCCCAGTCCCATCATTTCACCCACTTAATCCATACCCCCTTCCCCCAACCCAATAACAACCCACTCTGGCACATCAAATTGTGCCTCCTCTTCCACTGAGGCAAGACAAAGCAGCTAGGAAAATGGGGTCCAGAGGGAGGCAAGAGACAAAGTCTGACATAGTCCCTCCTCCAATTGTTAGGGGATCCTCTTGAGGACCAAGCAGTCCATCAGCTTCATATTTGTAGTGACCCTTGGACCAATCCATGTATGTTCTTTGGTTGGTGGTTCAGTCTCTATGAGCTGTCTTGTGTCCCAGTTAATTGGCTGTGTGGATCTTTTTGTGGTGTCCTTGGTCCCTCCAACTCCATCAAACCTTCCCTTAACTCTTCCTCAAGACTCCCTGAGTTTTGCCTAATGTTTGACTGTGGGTCTCTGCATTTGTTTCAATTATCTGCTGGATAAACCCTCAGTTGGGAGTTACATTAGGTTTCGGTCCAGTTCCCTCTCTCCATCCACTTGTGATGTCTATTTTATTTTCTCTACTCAGAGGGATTCAAGCATCATTCCTTGAACTCTCATTCTTACTTAGTTTATTTGAGGTTGTGGACTTAATTGCTAATATCTGCTTATGAGTGAGTACATACCATGTGTGTCTTTCTAGGTCTATGATACCTCACTCAGGATGATCTTTTCTCATTCCAACCATTTGCCTAGAAATTTCATGACATCCTGCTTCTAAAGCTGAGTAGTATTTGATTGTATAAATGTACCATCATTTCTTTATCCATTCCTCATTTGAGTGACATCTAGGTTGTTTCTAGTTTCAGATGAAGTATCCTCTCGAAAGAATGAATCCAATTATCCACTTCTTTAACCAGGAACCAATATGACCAAATTATAAATTTATCAATGAATTAGTTTGTTGATTAGGTCAGAGCTCTCTCCTCCATTGCCTTTCCTTGGCTAAGTGCACTGGTAAGCAAGCCTTTCACATGTAACACTGGTAAGCAAGCCTTTTGCAGGTAACCATATAAGCTTTTCAAAGCACTTCATATCAAAACTACATCACATAATCAAGAATGAACACATCCCAATCAAGTAGCAGTAGTGAGGTTTACCTTAAGACTAAAATCCAAGGAGCATTCTATGAACCATGCTGTGTTGCCTTTGCCCCACAGAAGAAGGTGGACAGACAAGTTAGGAAACAACTAGAAGGAGCAGAACATCTGTGTTCCCCAAGTCTGTCCTCAAATGTTTTCCTTATCTCTCTTCCTACATTCTCTAGACTACATTGAACAAAATAATTACAATAAAGGCAAATTGTTAATTTGAACTTTTCGGATTATTGACAAAGAAGGATTGTAGGCCTGAAAGAAAAAAAAAACCTAGATTCAAAGTAACTATTTTCTTATTTAAGGATTATAATTTCGGCAGCTTCAAACTTAGTAAATAGAAATCAGAAAAGAAAAAAGATTCCTATTGGCCATAGATATTCGCTTTACCATGCTCTAGTAAATCAAGACTTTAGGCTAAAGTATTTTCTTTATCAAAGTTGTTATTCAACTACAGAGAAAGAAAAATTAAAAGAATTTTTGTATCTACTAAGTCCAAGTATATGTGAAGGGAATCCAATTATGTGATTAAATATATCCCTGACAGAACTTGCATAAGCTATTTTAATATATTTGCGTATGATACTAAAAGGCTGGTGGAAGGTGAGATGCAGCTTAATTTGGACCTGTCTGTGAGCCCCAAGCTCCTGAAAAGATAAAATTATGAAGATCATTCTGGGATGATGTCTTTTATAATATTACTTATGTGCACTATACAGTTGGTGATGAGTAGGAGGACTGTTCTGTGAAACTTTTCTGAAAACTTATGAGAAAAAATTAGAAATATTTAGGAGAATATTAATGATTTTAAAATATATATGTTTTTAAACATTTTCAGTGATTTCCTTTCAACATGTTATGACTCTCCCTGTATTGAGTTAGCTTTTTTATATTTATTTATTACTTCAAGTTGCATCTTCATCACAGCACACTCCTTCCAACCCTCTCAGTCCCACTCTACCACTCTCTACCCCCTCTCCACCTACACTACTCTGGTGTGAAATGCCCCCACATATCAACCCCTCTCAGTTCATCAATCATATGAGGGCTAAGAACTTCTTGCACTTGGGAACTACATGGTAGCTCCACTAGAGCAAAGTGTCCCCCTAACAGGTAACAAAGTCCATGTTCCTGTTCCTTTTAGTCTGTTGTTTGTAGGATAGTTATCCTGTATTATATGGCGAATTCCAGTTATAAGTGAGTAAATGCCACATGCATCTTTCTGGGTCTGAGTTAGCTCACTCAGGATGAGCTTTTTTATTTCCAGCCATTTGGAAGCAAATTTCATGATTTCCCTTGTTTCTGATAGCTGAGTAGTATTCCATTGTGTAAATGTACCACAGGTTTTTTTTTTATTTTGTTTTGTTTTTGTTTTTTTTATCCATTCTTCCATTGAGGGACAACTGGGTTGTTTCCAGTTTCTAGCTATTACAAATAAGGCTACTATGAACATAGTTGAGGAAATGTCCTTGTGGTTTGGTGAAGAATCTTTTGAATGTTTGCCCAGGAGAGGTATGGCTGGGTCTTGAGGTAGAGCTATTCCAAGTTTTCTAAGATATTGCCAGACTGATTTCCATAGTGGTTGTACAAGTTTGCACTCACACCAGCAATAGAGGAGTGTTCCTCTTTCCCCACAACCTGGCCAGCATGTGTTGTCTTTTGATTATTTGATCCTAGCAATTCTGATAGGTGTGAGATAGAATCTCAAAGACGTTTTGAGTTGCATTTCTCCAGGGACTTGAAGTTCTTGTTGTACAAATCTTTCACGTGCTTGGTTAGAGTTACCCCAAGGTATTTTATGTTGTTTGTGGCTATTGTGAAGGTTATTTCCCTAATTTCTTTCTTGGCCCATTTATCTTTTGTGAAAGAAGGGCTGCTGATTTTTTTGAACTAATTTTGTATCCATCCACCTTGCTGAATGTGTATATCAGTTGTACATGTTCTCTGTGGAATTTCTGGGGTCACATATGTATATTATCATATCATCTGCAAATAGGGATATTTTGACTTCTTCCTTTCCAATTTGTATCCCCTTGATCTCCTTTAATTGTCTTATTGCTCTAGCTAGAACTTCAGGTACAATGTTTAAAGGATATGAGGTGAGTGAGCATCCTTGCCTTGTGGCTGATTTTAGAGGAAATGCTTTAAGTTTCTCTTCATTTAATTTCATGTTGGATACTGGCTTGCTATATATTGCCTTTATTTTTTCTAGATATGGTCCTTGTATGCCAGCTCTCTCCAGGACTTTTAGCATGAAGGGGTATTGGATTTTGTTAAATGCCTTTTCACCATCTAGTGAGATGACAATGTGTTGTTTTTTCTTTAATCTTGTTTATGTGGTGGATTATGTTGATGGGTTTTTGTATATTGAACCACCCCTGCATTCCTGGGATGAAGCCTACTTGATCATGGTTTATGGTAGTTGTGATGTGTTCTTGGATTCAGTTTGCAAGTGTTTTATTGAGTATTTTCACATCTATATTCATGAGGGAAATTGGTCTAAAATTAGCTTTCTGTGTTGGGTCTTTGTGTGGTTTAGGTATTAGGGGGACCATTGCCTCATAGAATGAGTTTGTCAGTGTTCCTTCAGATTCTATATTGTGGAAGAGTTTGAAGAGTATTGGTATTAGCTCTTCTTTGAAAGTCTGGTAGAATTCTTGGCTGAAACTAACTGGGCCTGGGCTTTTTTTTGGGGGGGGGGAGGGGAGACTTTTAATGACTGCTTCTATTTCCTTAGGGGTTATAAGATGCTTAATTTGTTAATTTGTTCTTGATTTAACTCTAGTAGGAGGAATCTATCAAGGAATTTGTCCACTTTACTTAGGTTTTCAAATTGTGGAGACATGTTTTTGAGGTAAGACCTAAAGGATTCTTTGGATTTCCTCAATGTCTGTTGTTATTTATCCCTTTTCATTTCTTATTTTGTTGGGTATTTCCCCTCTTCCTTTTAGTTAGTTTGGCTAAGGGTTTGTCTATTTTGTTGATTTTCTCAAAGAACCAACTCTTGGTATCATTGATTCTTTGTAAGTTATTGATTTGAGCTGTGAGTTTGATGATTTCCTGCCATCTGCTCCTCTTAGGAGTGTTTGATTCTTTTTTTTTTTTTCTAGTGATTCCACTTGTGCTGTTAAGTTGTTAATATGAACCATCACAATTTTCTTTTTGAAAGCAATTAATGCTATGAACTTTTCTCATAGCACTACTTTTATTGTGTCACATAGGTTTGGGTATATTGTGCCTTCATTTTCATTTGATTTTAGGAAGTCTTTTGTTTCCTTCTTTATTTGTTCCCTGACCCAGTACTCATTGAGTAGAGAGTTTTTTGGTTCCATGAATGTGTACACTTTTTGTTATTTCTGTTGTTGAAGTCCAGCTTTAATCCATGGTGTTCTGTCAAGATACAAGGAATTATTTCAATTTTCTTCTATCTTATTGAGGCTTGCTTTGTTTCCAACTATATGGTTGGTTTTGAGAAGGTTCTGTGAAGTGCTGAAAAGGACTATTATTTTGAGTTTAGGTGAAAAGTTCTGTAGATATATATTAGGTCCATTTGGTTCATGATCTCTGTTAGTCTCATAATTTCTCTGCTTGGTTTCTGTCTCAACGACCTGTCTATTGGTGTGAGTAGGGTGTTGAAGTCTCCCTCTAGTAATGTGTGGAAATCGATGTGTGGCTTAAGCTTTAGAAGAGTTTCTTTTACAAATGTGGGTGCCGTTGTATGTGGGGCATACATATTCAGTATTGAGATGTAGTCTTGATGAATTTTTCCTTTGATGAGTATGTGGTGTCCTTCCCTATCTTTTTTGATTAATTTCAGTTTAAAGTTTACTTTATTTAATATTATGTTGGCTAATCCAGTTTGCTTCCTGGGACTGTTTGCTTGAAAATCCTTTTCCAACCCTTTATTCTGAGGTAAAGTCTAACTTTGTCAGTAAGGTGCATTCCTTGTATGCAGCAAAATAATGGGTCTTGTTCATGGACCCATTTGGTAAGCCTTTTTATTGGGGAGTTGAGTCCATTTATGTTTAGAAATATTAATGACATTGGTTGCTATTTCCTGTTATTTTTAGGTAGGTGGTGGTTGTGTGTTTGTATGTTTCTTTTGGTTTAGCTTCAGTGGAGTTTTTTGTTTCCCATGTTTTCTTGGGGATATTTATGTTCTCTGGGCTGGAATTTTCCTTCTAGGAAATCCTGCAAAGCTGGATTTGTGGATAGATATTCTGTAAATTTGTTTTTCTCGTGGCAAGTTTTCTTTTCTCAATCTATGGTGATAGAAAATTTTCCTGGGTATAGAAGTCTTGGCTGGCATCTATGTTCTCTTAGGGCTTGTAGGATGTCTACCCATGCCCTTCTGGCTTTTCAACTTTCTGAGGAGAAGCCAGGTGTAATTCTGATGGGTCTGCCATTATACACTTCTTGACCTTTTTCTCTTACATCTTTTAATATTCTTTCTTTGTTCTGTACATTTGGAGTTTCAATTATTATGTGGTGAGAGGAATTTCTTTTCTGGTCTAATCTATTTGGTGTTCTGTATTTTTCTTGGGCTTTTACTGGCATCTCTTTAGGTTTGGGCAATTTTCTTCTGTGATTTTACTGAAAATGTTTCCTCGAACTTGGAGTTGGGAGTCTTCTCTTTCATCTATGCCTATAATTCTTAGGTTTCCTTGGTTTTCCACCTCCAGGATTGTCTCTCATTGTGTTTTCTTTATTGCTTCCATTTCCAATTTCAGATCTTTAACTGTTTTATATATTTCTTGCTTGAATTTGGTTGTCTTTGCCTGCAATTCTTTCATAGCTTTGTTTCTTTTGTACTCTTGTTTGACTGAATTTTCTTGGAGATTTGAATTCTCCATTTCTTTCATCTGATGAATTATGAGTTCTTTAAATTCTCTAAGGGATTTATTTTCTTTTTTTAAGTCCTCTATCATTTTTATAAGTATATATTTGTCATCATTTTCTCGTGTTTCAGCTGTGATGGGATGGTCAGGGTTTGCTGTATTAGCATGGGTGAATTTTGTAGGTGTTATATATCCCTGACTTTTGTCAGTTTTGTTCTTTTGCTGACCTTTAGCCATCTAGTTGTCCTTATCTGATTGTTCCTAGGGTCTTCTGGACCTGGTGCCAAGGAAGGAGCTTTGGTGTAAAGGCCCTATAATCTGGGTGATCTGTAGCTCTCCACAAGCTGGATAGTGCCTGCCTTGTTTGGGGGGCTGGATCTCAGGGGCCTCCCAAAACTCACTCCTCCTGTTGTGTCCCAACTAGGTACTCGGGTCAAAGATTGGGGTAGGATGTATTATGCCAGGCTACAGGTTCCTGAAATCCAGCAGGTCTTCCTAGTGAGGTTAGTTGGGGGTCGGAGGACAACAGACTGTAGGCTAGAGCTGCAGTTCCCCTGAAACTCATGTGTCAGGTCCAAAGGTCAGGTCTGTGGTCATGGTCCTCCCCAGACAGCTCTTAAGTAATCCCCAGAGAACCCCTTTGCCTCTCAGACAGAAGCCCTGAGACCTTGTAATCTGTCACTCAGGCAGTCCACAATAGCCAAGAATCCACTGCTCCAGGACTGGAACTCTAGATGCTGAAGACCAGGTACCCAAACAAGGAGGGGCCAGGCACACTTGCAAGGAGATCTGATATGAAGACCACAACTCATCCACAGGGCTTGGACTCAGGTGAGCTCTGCTGCCTTTTAACTTGACCACCTACCTTTCAGTCCAATCTGATCTTACCATTCTTGTTGCTCTGCTTTTGGGTGCTGGAGTAACCATGTGGAAGCTGGGTATTCAGGAAGTCAAGAAGGGCCTCTGTCTGCAGGTCAAAGCTGCCTGCTCATGTCCTGAATTGATTAGACCTGTGGGCCACTCCACTGCCGCAGGAAGTACCCCACTGCCTTGTCTGGCCACAATGTTCTTCCAAGTGTTTGTATGTTCAGTAGAGGGACTTGTATTATCTAAAGCCTTTCCAGGTGAGCCCAAATATGCTTGTGCCTCCCAGACTGCCACCCCACTGGAAATATACATTGGTGTTCCAGCAGTTCTCCAGTAGCTCAGAATGTGCTGTCGGTTTCCACCATAATGGTTTCCCTGAGAGCATACCTATTCCCATGGCTCTGCTGGTCTTCTTTTTGTGCTAGAAAACATATGTGGAAGCTGGGTGCTCAAGAAGCTGGTGAGTACCTCTGTCTGGTGTTTGAAGCTACCATCTGGGGTTCTGAATGGCTCAGACCCATAGGATCCTTTAGGTATGATGTTCTCTTGCTTCTGCATTTGGCTAGTCTGTTTTCCTGAGTGTCTGAGTGAGACCCAGCATGTTCCTGCATCTCAGATTATTGTTCAGCATAATTATATCTCTGCAGTGTTGTAGCTGGTTTCCCCATACTCAAAATATATCTGTGCTGGCTGCCGCCATCTTGGTTCCCCCAGCAATATACTTCTTATAATCTGAGTCCTTGAGCTACCTTTTTAAAGGAAGTTAGTGAACTTCCTCAGTTAGGGCTTTGACTGCCTAATTTTTCTTTTCATTTTTAATATTTTTACATTAATTTTATTAATTTTTAGAAGTTTACACATATAAGTACTGTAATTATATCATTTCACCCCATCTTCTCTGATGGTGTAGTGTTAAGCATTCTAAATGTTAATTGATTGGTCCTGTTTGCTGTCTGTTACTTACATTGACTCTGATAGATTAAATGAAGTGCTGAGGCCTGAGACTGGGCAAAGACAGAGAAAGGTGGGACTTCCTGAGATTAGAAGAGGAAGCTTGTGCTTTAGACAGAGGATTAATTCATTCCAGCCAGGAGCTGCTCTTATGTGTATGTGTGTGCTGGCTAGTCTTGTGTCAACTTGACAAACTAGAGATATCTGAAAGGAGGGAACTTTAATTGAGAAAATGCCTCCTTAAGATCTGGATGTAAGACATTTTCTTAATTAGTTTTTGATTTGGGATGGGCCCAGCCTACTGAGGGAGGTACCATCACTGGGCTGGTAGTCCTTGGTCCTATAAGAAAGCAAGCTATAGAAGCCATGATAAGCAAGCCATTAAGCAGCACCCTTCTGTGACTTCTATATCAGCTCCTGCCACCAGGTTCCTTCCCTGTTTGAGTTCATCTCCTGACTTCCTTTGGTGATGAACAGCAATGTAGGAGTATAAGCCAAATAATCCTTTTCCTCCTCAATTTGCTTTTTAGTTATGGTGTTTTAACACAGCAATAAAAACCCTAAAAAACAATGTGTTTAGAGATTATTGCTTGTGATCCAACAACCTATCAAGGTGCTTTCCCCTGGAGAAGACTGATTTTCACTCTCTCAGAAGCCATTAATTGCCTAGGACTATTGATCTAGGGGTGAACGATTATGAGACCTCCCCCATCTTCTTGGGTATGTGTTGTCATTGTGTAGCTCTTATTTCATCAGCTGCATTGCTTAGATTTTGTGGGTGTAGCTTCCCTGTCATATATAGAAGATATTATATTGCACAAGATATACTGATCCAATGACTCTTACAATCCTTGTATCCCCTCTTCCAGGATACTGCCTGAGCATAAGTTTTTTTTTTTTTTAATGTTCTATTTACTTAGACTTGTTCCCTAAAAGAGAAAGAAGGGGTCCATTTCAAAATTATATCTCCTAACCTGCTTAGACTTTTAAATCTCAGAAAAGGTATCAGTTTGCTCTAGAAGTTATTTTGATAATTTTTCCCCATGACCTAATTTTGACAACATATATTGGAAATTACAATGTACTATATGGCTTGTTTATAAAGGTGTTTTGTGGTATGTCTTATGAAAATAGTAGCAAATGTAAGCCGCTTTGTGTGTTTTCTATCATGTATAAATTCTTACTTATGTAACAATTATAGGGCTAAGAGAAGGGACCGGAAATAGATACACAGAGAGGAGAGGTATTTTAATGCTATTTTAAATTTGTCTTCTCTGTTTAAAAGTGATGAAGCTGTACTATTTCTCCTTTTTGTTGATTAACCTCTGCCTTATCCAGCACTGAGTTTCTTTTTAAACTTTCTTTCCCCTTCTCAATAAATTTTTCAATGTCTATTGATTTGTTTGAGTAAGGAGATTCTTTGTATTAATTCAATGATTTTCCATTTCTCTACAGTGAATATTGTCCATTTAATCTACTGCATTCTCTTATTTTTTCTCAAGATTACATTATAAATCTACAGACTACCTGAGTGGAAAGTTTTTAGTGTTATGTCTACATTGTGTAAACCAATACTATACTTTTCTTATGGAGGTATAATAGAAATTCATACAAGAAATTCACTTATACATTATGGGGTGTTCATTATAAAACCATAAACTTTTTTCCTTTTTAATTGGTTTATCCATACATTTATTACATTAGCTGAAATCTATCCTTGTGTTTCATTTACCATTATTCCCATGACTAAAAATTTAATTCCCTTTCATCATAAAATGACAAATATAGGTCAAAAGCTACATAAGTGAGAGAAGAAAGATCTAGATCACCAATTTCAGTTCAAATTAAATCAATATGGCTTATAGCCACTAAAATGGCTTTTAATAAATGTCCTGTTTTTAAGTAACCCCAAAGTGATTGCAACCTTTAGATGACTGGAACCAAACCTTTGTGGATCATTTAACATTGAAGAAGAAAACTCAGGTAAAGATTACTGTCGGTCACTGAAAAACCACTGGAAAAATCCTGTCCTCTTTGCATTTGTTTTAATTTTATAACTATCAATTCACAACGTATCTAATTATTGTTTTGTGTTGCTCTTTTTCTAAATGTTTTCCTTTATTCAATCACAGATCAATTTCTATATGGTTTTTGCTGAAATGATGCTATGACCATGCTTTGGAAAGTTTCTAACTTTAGACCTCCAGCCTAAATGTGTTTAGTGATGAAGTATCAACACAAAGTAAAATAAAATAATATAAAATATTTAAAATTAATTTTTCATGACTTTTATGATGAAACTGGTGATTTTGCATTGTTAAAGCTCACATAAATGTATTTTTCTAGGTGAAATGCATATTAGAGACCTATTATGATGATCATAATTAATGGAAACATTATATGCCACAGTAATATAAAAATACTTAGTTCCTTTTCCTAAAACTCGAGTTTCCTACCTTGAATCTCTCTGTATTACCTACTTTATTTTCAATGTAACTCAGTACACAGTAAAAAATTAAAACACCTTGTACCAAGGAATCCAAGGAGACATTAAGAGTCAAGTCACTACATCTAAGTAAAGAAAGATGAAGTGAAGTGTTTGTCTCCAAGGATTTAATTTCCTGACTTCTGCATCTATCTTCCAGAGGAAAATAGGAATGGCATCATCTTGCCAGTCATGCTACAGAAGCAGCCATCCAAAGAGTCTTGAAAACTGCAATCTCAATTAGTTTCTAAAGGTACACCCTGTTCAAATCACTGTGCATCTCACATTCCTCTCAACACAGAAAACGGTGTATTATGACTCACTCATTTCTTGAGGAAAAACTTAGCATCTCAACTTACGTTTTACTGAAGTGAATAAAGAATTCTCATCTGGGGCATGAAAAGGACCACATTAACCCAGTTCCCAATCAATCACATTAACACATCTTTTACTTAAGAAAAGACTGATAAATTTGTTTCAGATAAGTGATGTACCTGCATCTACAGCATAACTGCTGTTATTCCTATTGGCTAAAAGTGTGTGCGTGTGAAAGATATCTTAACCACTGAAAACTGCACAACTTAAGCCTATACCTTTTAATAAGAATTTAACACAGCCAGATAAAAACTAAGTTGGAAATCTAGAACCTAATTTCCCACATTTATCCCTCTCTTTAATTCTAAATGTCACTCATGCCACAAATAAAATGACTTTAAGATTTATCACTTAAGTATTTTTCTCTAGATCCACTCTCCTGAGATAAATATAACCCATGGTTATCACAATACGTTGGGAAATCATCTTTTATCAGACTGCCTTTTTCTGTGCAGTATTAAAACCATTGTTTTATCTCTTCATAAAATGCCCAATTCGGCTTTCTCCCCAGTATCATGTTAACTCATTAGCTAATAGTCATGAGCTCTTGGCTCTTGATGTCCTTGCATTGTTAGCCCTGTCTTTTCTCTTACTGGATCTTATAGCACAGGATCTTTCTGCCTGGACATCCTTATCAGGGAAAATGTTTCTGAAAATATGTGTCTAAGGCAAGTGTGCAGGTATTGTTTGTCCTTTCCAAAGGACAATGTTATGCTAACACTGGTCCTAGGAAGAGAGAAGAAAATGCTGAATGCAGTTAGGAAGTAGGTATGAATTTATTTAGTTTTCTATGCCACATTGAGACACACAATATAAGAGTAAGAATACATAACACCCTGATAACAGAAAATGGAAACATCTCTTTTATTTTTTTAAGGAGTTGTGGCTGAGTGATTAGACTTCCCATCTAAAAGAGCTGGCATTTGAGAATATCCTTAAGAGAAATAATATCTGCTATCAAAATCATGACTTTTTTGAGTGTTTCAGAGACATGGAAAACTGGGAGACATATAAGAAAGAAAGAAAAGTTGACAGGAAGTGTTGAACCTGAGAGGGGCTCACCGAATCCTGACGCCCAAAGACCACCAATGCCCCCCGATTCACTGTAATAGACATGAGGTTTATGAAACTGATGCGCCAGGGTTCGATTCCCCCATAGAGGAATGAACCCCGTAAAACGGTTCTCTGGCCCTTTAAATACACAAGCGGCTACAAAAAGGTGGGCGCACCAAGGAGTAGCAGGCAAGGCAACAGCCACAGGTGGTGATAAAGGAACAAAGAGTATGTTGAGTTAGGTGGTGACTAAGCAAGTGGGGAGTGTAGAGGAGGGAACCAGAGGGGAGTCTGAACAGACCGGTCAGTTATGTAAGCTTTGATGTTTTCAAGGACTGAATTCTGTGGAAGGTTTCCAGAAGGAGTGAGGTCAGGGTCTCACCACAGAGAGGAGAAGGCCATGTATTCATTAATTTTTACAGCCTTACAGAAGTAATACTGCAGAAATACACTGGAACAGCTTTGCTTCATCTGGAGGGAATACATTTCTTGGACAGTGAAAGAAGGAAAAATTTTAAATGTAGTCTCACAGTGTGCTAATGGAAAAGGATGGGATGAGCAGTTCTGAAAGGAATGACCATTTACTTGTAATTCTCCTGGTCATTTCTTTAACATGTCATAGAGGCTGCTAAACAATGCTCAGCTTCAAATTTTAAAATTCTCTCTCTCTCTCTCTCTCTCTCTCTCTCTCTCTCTGTGTGTGTGTGTGTGTGTGTGTGTGTGTGTGTGTGTGTGTGTGTGTTGCTGGGTTCCTAAGGGCAAACTAAGGTTATATTGGCTGCAGTCATCTTTACTCACTGAACCATCTCACCAACCTGACTAATGTTTTAAAAGGGATGAAAACTGACTAAAGAAAATTCTCACAGTCTTATATGTTATGTTCCCCTATATACTAGTGGTATATGCCCAGTACATGAGAGGGATGCTCTGAGAGTACGGGTTACTTCCCAGTATATTCTCAGGGAATATGTATTATTTAATGTGGTGATACTCAAGAAGATAATTTTTTTCAGAAATATTTGTGCAGCTTACAAGTAGGACATATTCCTCTATGGACTGGGATGTCATTAAAACAATAGGAATGTATGGAAATTACTAAAAGACATATGTGTATATGTTTGATAAAATACATGTCTGACAATCAGTCTGGCTTAGCAACAGACAACTACACATCTTGGGCTTTGTTTTTCCTAACTGGAAGTGTATCCAAAAACTGAGGTAGATTAACATCATCCTAGGATTTCTTTCAATATTAACATATACCAGGTAAAATTAATAAACAGTTATATTATTTAATTAAACGAGATTTTTGATATAAGAATGTCTAGCATAAGTCAAGATTCTCCTTACAACTCTTAGAAAATAATATTGTTTGGCAGGAAGTGAAAACACATGAATGCTTCCAAGATATCATGGCATACTTCATTTGAAAGCTTGCCAAAGGAGATATATACCAATAAAAACCCACAGTAAAGGGCTCTTCCTTGTTCCTGAATGTGACTTACATCTGGAGGAGAAAGCACAGCCCAAACTCAGTGTCCCTGAACAATAGCTTTGCCTCCAGCTATCCAAAAAACCTCATCTTTCTCTTCAGGGCAACATATTTCTCTCAAGAAGAAGCATCCAGGTTATCATTTTAAAGTCTTCCTGTTAGTGTTCCTTTAAAATATTTATTATTAACCCAAAACACTTTCCAACCATAGGTATAGTAGGAAGGATATGTCTCAGACAAAAGTCCTTGGGATTACTCATCAGCAGTCTGTCAAAATCAGCTAATGCCAAAGCAAACAGGGCAATAGGGAGCAGCTGATTGCTCAATGTTTACCCTGCTCTGGTATCACAATGACAGTTGTCACACCCCCACTTGGGGCTGTGATCTCTCTTGTTCATTTGAGTTAGATGAATCCCCTTGGGGCAGGAGCTGTGCTGCAAGGCCTAGGATCTGGCCATTGCAGCACACTCACCTGAGGCCGTGGTCTTAGTCTCTTCCATCTGTTGGAGTTTGATAAATCTTCACAGTGCTTATGCTGCCTTCTGTGCCCCACTTGGGGTTGAGTACTCTTTTAGAGTTCCATTTGTCCTCAGTGCCACAGATTTCATGGCTCCAAATGAGCCTTCACCTGGGCTCCACCCAGTCTAGGCGGAAAGTATCTGCAGCCTCAACATTTGTCTAGTGTCTTTGGAAGTTAAGCAGTGATGAACAGTGATGCAAAGCAATGCCAAGCAAAAATGTCCTTTCCAGTTTCCAGACTTTCCTTTTTACATGCTCTCTAATTATTCACACAGACGTTTTCTAATTGGCCAATCTTGTGCCCCCTTCCTGAGGTACTTCCGGTTTGCCAAGATCACAAGTGCTTCCAAGGGTTCCCCACAGGTGCCAGGTGCCAGCTGATTTTGTATTCCATTTTTATGAGTGTTTTTTTCAGTGGTAGATCAAGCACTCCCACAATCCTGACATATTCCAAAGAAATCCAAACCTCCACCATATCTTCCTTACAAGCAGTGTAAGCTTGAGTAGAGAAAGACAATGGTGTAACAAGTATCCAGTTACTTTTTTTTCCCTTCTTGACAGGACATCTGGAGGAGACTGTCCTGAGGATGCTGACTAGATACAAGAGACCAGCAGGCAAAAAGTTCCATGCTGATAGTCTGCACCTCACCTGCTCTGTGTAGTACCTTTTTGGTAGTGTGCCCTGTTCTAACTCACACATCTCTATAATTTAATGTCCATATTTTATTTTCTTTCTCATTACTCATATATTCCCATCTATGGCACTGAAATTTATCTCAGCAGCAAAACAGAAATGAAGGCACCCACCTTCTCTACAACTTTATTTTGACTGAAAAGTTGGATGTCAATGACAAAAACACAAAGTGTTATACAGAAAACTTGGGAGCTCAACAATAATTTCTAAATTAATTGTATAGGTCTAACAGCAGAAGTGACCAATGCTCCAACCTACTGAGCTTGATCATGCCAACTAGGAGGAGTAGGTTAAAAATCCCAAGCATGTGTCTTAGCTATTGATTTCTTCAGCCCAGTGAGCCAGCAGTCTCACCATCTATAGAAAGTGAAAATGGGTTGTCTAAGATTTAAGCAGGATCTGAATTTATCAGATGGATTAGCATATCATAACAGACAATAAATAGATAGATGATAGGTAATAAATAGAGATACATAATTGATAGATGATGATGGTGATGATAGATTGATCAATAGATAGATGATGGATACATACATACACACATACAGATGATATACATATATATAATAGATCAATGGGTATATAGATAGAGATAATTGAAAATTGATGATAGATTAATAGATGATATATGGTAGAAAGATAAATGACAGATAGATAGGTAGATAGTATATCTCAATGTATGGACAGATGAATGGAAAGATGAATAAATAGGTATAAGGATATACTTTCAAAGTACTAAAGTTATTTAATAGCACACCAAAGTCTTTGACACTGGAAAAATAAAAGTGGGATAGGGAACAGTGTCCAGATGCACAATCCCTTAGTCAGATCAAACTGTATGCATATGACCCTGACAAAGAAAAAAGAAAAAAGGCATACAGATACAGGCAGCATACCAATTACATCCCATAAGAGAAACTGAAGCTAATTCCAGAATGGAAGTTGAGCCTGAATCCTAGAAGCAGAGCCTGTATGCATGGGTAGACGCCAAACACTCCCAAGTTCAGAATTCATCGCTGAAAAGTAGAACTGGCTATTTCCCTAATACAGAAATGGCCAGAGATGGTAGAATACAGTTCCTCACCAAAGCAGGTCCTAGTCTGGAGATCGTGCTGCCAAATTGAATATGGCTTCTGTGAAATACTAAGATCATAAAGATGGCCCTACTTGAAAGTTCTAAGTAAAATTCGAGAAGACCAGGGTACCTCTTATTACTATGATTGTATATTATACTATTATTGATTTTCTGCCAATATTAAATTCCTGTAATGGTGAAGTAACAGCATCAATTGATCTGATTCAGTAGAGTAACTTAAACTATTCAGATTAGCTAAAAAGAAGGATGTACTTATGAAAATACTGAAAGTAATGAATTCAACAAATATGATGGCCTTTTAGCTCATTACTTCATCATGTCCTCAGGTTTTCCTTGTGCATACTTTGTTTGATGTAACTAAATATTTTTAAATTATGTGTATAGCTAGTTTGATGTACACAAAGTTTTGTGCATATGAATGCAGTTGCTGTCAGAAGTGGGTATTGGATCCACCGCAGTTACAGTTAATGTACCTGGGCTTATTTTTAACCACTGAGGCAGCTTGAGAGCCTCTTGCTGTGGTATTTAAGTGTATATTTTTGTGGATTATTTTTTAAGGAGAGCAGTTAAGTTTACTTTTAAGCAGTTGAAATTCAAGTAGTTATAAAGGTAAAACATCTGAGACCTATACAGTTTGGGTCCATTTGTGAGATTGTAGTCATACATAAAAGAAGATATAAGCAAATAAGGAAATATGCAAGTGTGTGTATATATATATATATATATATATATATATATATATATATATATATAT
>CAJQZJ010032660.1:170017-214270 GCA_907164525.1 Lophiomys imhausi | reverse complement strand
TATATATATATATATATATATATATATATATATATATATATATATATAAATTTGAGGAACATTGGTATAAAGTATACATCTGGCAGTAATGGTATATATCTTGAAAATTCAATGGAACAGAATAAAATGTAGGAATTTGATTAAGAAGCTCTATTTTTAGAACAAGTTCAAAAGAAATAGAATTTAGTTTAACACATGGACAATCCCCTGGCCCTTTTGGAGAAAAAAAATTGTCATTTTACGTAGTAATTCATAAGCACATGTACTTGATTTTGCACACTTATGTAACAATGCAGCATGTAATGAACAAAATTCAACAATACATATTAACACAGGCTGTTGAACAAATGAAAAGCTCTAAGACCTTCATCACTAGCAGTGCTAGTTACTTTTCCTCCCAAAAACATATTCAAAGCTCTCTGCAAATGTTAAGAGTGACAGAAAATTGAAGCAATGCATGGACTTTTTCTCCCAAGAAAATTTATTCAATAAGAATTCTGCTACATTACTTTTAAAATATTGAGATAAAATTGCAGGAATGTGTTATTCTTGTACATATATAGAAAAGATTTAAACATCTAAAGACAATAATTATGACTTTTTCAAGTTAATCATTAAAGAACATAAAAGTCGAAATGTCCTTAGTGATTTTCTCAAAGCTTATTGATATAAAGTGTGCAAAATAAAAATGAAAGAGCACACACTAAAATGAGAAAGAAAGAAGAAAAAAATAAAAAGCTCACATCTGTATCACTGTATCCAACAATGAGTTGATTATTGTTTAAATGCATTAAACATATAAAAATGAGAAACAAGGGAAAACAAATTAAATGTGTTTCCCAGATGAAGTCTTTAAAGTCAAAGGTTCTTTTTTTTTTACATTTTTTAAATTTTTATTTATTACTTCAAGTTACATCTCCATCATGGTACCCACTTTCCACACATCCCCAATTCCTTTTGTGCTCAGCTATTTAAATATCCTAGGAAGTTTGGAGTCAGAGGCTGAACTTCAGGGTTTTACTAAAGTCATGGCTGGAACAATCTGTGGGGCTGAACCATCTCTGGTGATAACTTAGAAAATTTGGAATAGCTCTACCTCAAAACCCAGCCATACCACTTCTGGGTATACATCCAAATTATTCCTCACTAAGTCACAAGGAAGTTTCCTCATCTATGTTCATAGCAATCTTATTTGTAATAGCTGGAAACTGGAAACAACCCAGATGTCCCACAACCAAGGAATGGATTAAAAAAAAAAAAAAACTGGTACATCTACACAATGAAATACTACTCAAAAACAATGAAATCATGCAATTTTCAGACAAATGGATAGAACTAGATAAGCTCATCCTGAGTGAGTTAACCCAGACTAAGAAGGATGCACCCTACACCTATTCACTTATAATGGGATTTTAGCCATATAGTACAGGATAACTATACTACAACCAATGCATCAAAGGGAACATGAAAATAGACTTTGTTTCCTGTCAATTAGACACTTTTCCCTAGTTGTGCTGCCTTGTAGGCCTCCAGTGTATGAGGAGGCTCTTGGCCCTCATATGACTGCTGAACTGGGGCAAGGGACTGTTATGTAGGGACTCTCCACTCCAGAGGAGTGGAATGGAAGGGATGGGGGTAGAGGGTGGAAGGGTGGGACTGGGAGGGGTGGAAAGAGGACACTGTGATGGAGATGTAACCTGAAGTAATAAATAAATATTTTTTAAAAAGGTATGCTTACTTCCAAAATATCAAAAAAAATTAATATCAATGGAAAGATAATACTTTTTATATTGTCAAAAAAACAAATTTACTCTAGGAAAGATAATACCTGGCCAAAAAAAAAAAAAAAAAAAAAGAAGAAGAAGAAAGAAAGTAGTGCCACAGAGTCAGGATTAGAACAAGGCTCTGTTCTTATCTTTCCAGGAAATTAAAAGCATCCATCTAAGAGGTTCAGTGATAACTGGAGAACTGAAACTTTTGAAGAAAAGGGACCAGACACCAAAGACGACAAGTAGCCCAAATATATCAGCCTCAAAGACAGCTGTTTCCTCAAAAAACTACAACCAGAACAACTCAAAATGGCTAAGTCAAAGGTTCTTAAAGAGGGTGGCCAGGTGATGCAAGGCCGTATACTCTATACCAGCTAACTTTCATTAAAGCTCACCCAATAACCATAAACTGCACTCCATTCCCCTGTGCTCCATTTTCCAGCCCACAATTTCAGAAGAAGACCTCTGCTTTCCTGGAGGCCAATCCAGTTATATGGACCCCAGAGACAATGTTGGCACCTGAAACCTAGAGGTTATGCAAGCTACACAAACCCCAGTGGAGATACCCTCTTGTACCAGAAGACTTGCCTGTTACCATAACCCTAGACTATTCATGCCATAAGGCCAGAGAGGAAACAGAAACCAAGGGGAGAAAATTCCAAAACACAGCCATCTAAAAACATGAATTCAGAAATTAGCAACTAAACATATACTAAGCCTAAAACTCATATGGTTAAGGCCAGAATAAGAACACAATCAATAACAGCAAGAGCAATATGGCATCAACCAGAGCCCAGGTATCTTACTACAGCAAGCCCTGGATATTCCAATTCAGCTAAAGCAACAGAAAATGACCTTAAATCCAATATTATGGAGATGATAGGAACCTTTAATGAAGAAATATAGAAAAATACAATTACATAGATGAAGGAAATGAACAAAAGTCATCAATATCTGAAAAGTAGAAATAGAAACAATAAATAAAATGAAATCTGAGGAAACACAGGAGATAGAAAATCTAAGTAAACAAAGAGAAATTACAGATGTAATCATCACCAGCAGAATATAAAAGATGGAAGATAGAATTTCAGATGTAAAAGATACAACAAAAGAAATTGATACATCTTTCAAAGAAAATGTCAAATCTAAAAACTTGTTGACAAAAAGATCCAAGATATCTGGAACACTATGAAAAGGCCAAACCTAAGAATAATAGGAATGGAAGAAGGAGGCGATTCAAAATTTAATGGACCAGAAAATATTGTCAACAAAATCATAGAAAATTTTCCTAACCTTAAGAAAGAAATTTCTATAAACATACACAAAGCTTACAGAAAGCCAAATATATTGGACAAGAAAAGAAACCTCCCATCCTACCACAAAGTAATCAAAACACTACATGTAAAGAGCAAAGAAAGAATTTAAAATCTTCAAGGGAAAAATATCAAATATATAAAGGCAGACACATCAGAATTACACCCAACTTCTCAACAGACTCTGAAAGACAGAAGGGCTTGAGATGTCCTTCAGACTCTAAGAAATCACAGATGTCAGCCTACACTACTATACAACCCAAAACTTTCAATCACCATAGATGGAGAAAACAAGATATTCCATGACAAAATCAAATTTATATAGTGTCTATCCACAAATCCAGACCCTCAAAAGATACCAGAAGTAAAACTCCAAGCCAAGGATGTTAGCTACACCCAAGAAAGCAAAGTAAACAAATAATTACACACCAGCAAAAACAAAAGAAGGGAAGCCTGCACGCTCGCGCGCATGCGCGCACATGCACGCACACACACACACACACACACACACACACACACGCACACACACTACCAACATCAAAATTACAGGAATTAGCAATCAATCATTGGTCATTAATATATCTCAACATCAAATGACTTAGTTCCCCAGTAGAAAGACACAGATTAAGAGAATGGATGCATAAGCAGAATCCAACCTTATACTACTACAAGAAACACACCTCTACATCAAAGATAGTTACTACCTCAAAGGAAAAGGATGAAAAAAAAGGCTTTCCAAGAAAATTGACCCACGAATCAATTAGAATGGTACAATCATTCTAATAACTAAAAAAAAAAAAGGACTACCAAACAAATCAATCCAAAGAGTTGGGGAACAAAACTTCATACTCATCAAAGGAAAAACCTACCAAGATGACATATTAATTCTGAATTTCTATGTCTGCAATATACCCACATTTGTAAAAGAAAAACTACTAAAGCTTAAATAACATATTGAACCCCACATATAAATAATATCAGATTTCAATACCCCACTCTCACCAAGAGACAGATGATCAAGACAGAAACTGAATGGAGAAATATTGGAAGGAACAGACATTAAGACTCAAATGAACCTAATGGATATCTACAGAACATATCACCCAAAGAATATACTTTTTCTCAGGTCCTCATGGAACTGTCTCTAACATTGAACATATACTTGTTTACAAGGCAAGTCTCAACAGAGAAGAAAATTGAAATTAACCACTGTATCATATCAGGCCACTATGGAGTAAAGCTTGACTTCAACAACAACAGAAAGAACAGAAAGTCTATAAAGTCATGGAAAGTGAACAATTCTCTACTTAATGACCACTGAGTCAAGGCAGACATAAAGAGAGAAATTAAAGACTTTCTAAAATTTAATATAAATGAAAGGACAATATACCCAAATTTATTGGACACACAAAAAAAAATCAATGCTAAAAGTTCATAACACTAAATGCCGAATTTTAGTCATATAGTACAGGATAACTATACTTCAGCCAATGCACCAAAGGGAACATGAACATAGACTTTGTTACCTGTCAATGAGATATTTTGCCCTAGTGGTGCTGCCTTGTAGGCCCCCAGTATTGGCCCTCATATAACTGCTGAACTTGGGGGGGGGGAGGACTGATATGTAGGGACACTCTACTCCAGAGGAGTGGAATGGAAGGCATAGGGGGTTGAGGGTGGGAGGGCGGGACTGGGAGGGGTGGAAAGAATGTACTGTGGTGGAGATGTAACCTGAAATAATAAATAAACAAAAAAATGAAGAAAACAAAAAAGGAAATTAATGAGGGGTTGCTGATTTAACTCAGTGGTAGAGAACTTGTCTTGAGCAAGCTCAACATTCTGGGTTCAGTCCTCACCTCTGAAAAAAAATATAAAGAAATTAATGAGATCTCATACTAGAAACATAACTGCACACATGGAAATTCTAGAATAAAGAGAAACAAACACACCCAAGAGGATTAGACAGCAGGAAATAATCAAAACAACACTGAATTAAATAAAATAAAAACAAAGAAAACAATACCAAGAATCAACAAAACAAAAGGTTGGATCTTTGAGAAAAATCAACAAGATAGAAATCCCCTTAGCCCAGCTAACTAAAAGGTAGAGATAGATATCTAAATTAACAAAATCAGAAATGAAAAGAGGAAGCGCATAAAAATAGACACCTAGAAATTCCAAAGAATCTAATCCTACTTTAATAACCTATACTACACAAAATTATAAAACTAAATGAGTCTTCACCAAACCAAAAGGACATCTCATCTATGTTCATGGCAGCCTTATTTGTAATAGTTAGAAAACGGAAACAACCCGGATGTCCCTCAAGTGAAGAATAGATTAAAAAACAAAAACAAAAAACAAAAACCTGTGGTACATTTGCACACTAGAATACTACTCAGCTATTAGAAACAATGAAATTATGCAATTTGCAGCCAAATGGATGGAACTAGACAAGCTCATCCTGCAAGACTTAGAATGATGCCCATGGGATCTATTCACTTATACTTGTATTTTAGCCATAAATCTAAGTGAAACAAATATTTTCTTTCTAGAAACAACTTACCAAAGTTAAATCAACATCAGGTAAACAATCTAAATAGACCTATATTCCCTAAGGAAAGAGTAGTCATTTATAGTCTCCCATCCAAAACAAAAACAAAAGAGAAAGTCCATGAACAATTGGATTCAGTGCATAATCCTACCAGACTTTCAAAGAAGAGCTAATACCAATACTCCTCAAATTATTTACCAAAGGGGACAGAAGGAACATTGCCAAATTCATCTTCTGAGGCCACAGTCAATCTGATACCTAAAGCATGCAAAGACTGAACAGAAAAAGATAATTTCACAACAATATTCCTCATGAACACTGATGCAAAAATACTCAATAAAATACTCACAAAATGAACCCAAAGAACACATCACCTACCATGGTCAAGTAGGTTCCATTCCAGAGATAATGGAGTGATTCAATGTATGGAAATCTATCAATATAATCCACCAATCAATATTGAAAAACCTTTGACAAAATTCAATACCCCTACATGAATGAAAGTCTTTAAGCTCTAGGGGGTACAGGACTATTCATAAACATAATAAAGGCAATGCCCAGCAAGCAAATAGTCAACAACAAATTAAATGAAGAGAAACTTAAAGCAAATCTGCTAAAACCAAGGACAAGACAAGCCTGTCTGATCTCTGTATCTACTCAATATAGTACTTGATGATCAAGCTAGAGCAATAAGAGAACTAAAGGTGATGAAAGGAGTACAAATTGGAAAGGAAGAAGTAATAGTATTTGTTGGGGGAGTGTTAAGCATTCTAAATGTTAATTAATTGGTCCTGCTTGCTGTCTGTTATTTACATTGACTCTGATTGGTTAAATAAAATGCCGAGGCCTGAGATTGGGCAAAGACAGAAAAAGATGGGACTTCCTGAGATCAGAACAGGAAGCCTGTGCTTTAGACAGAGGATTCAAGCATTCCAGCCAGCAGCAGGAAGAAGAATTCATTCCAGCCAGGAGCAGGAAGAAGGAGGCACACACCATGGGTTAGAAAAAAGAACCTCATTCCACACGGCCAGGAACATCAGCATATCATGGAAATGGCAGTCCAAGGGGACATATGTATATATGGGGTCATATTTGGGTAATAGACTTAAGAGCTACCTTAGATGGGCCAGGATTGCACAACTCAGGCCAAGGCTTGTTAAAATCCACATGGTGTCTGTGTGCTTGTTTATAATGGCTGCTTAAAGATTAACAGCAGCAAATCAATTAAATATAATTTAAATACTAGTAAGTAATTTAATTATTTCTCTACAAACAGCACCGAATGTAATTTAATTAATATTTCTTTTACAAGTATTGGTATTTGCAGATGATACAATAGAGTACAAAAGTGACTTCAAAAATTCTATCAGGGGCCCCAACCCTTGCTTGCCTGGTCAACAGGGCAAACCCCACAGCAGTAAAGACTGATGCTTCCCCTCTTTCCCCCACCCCTTTAGCACCACCTCTGCCTGTAACCCCAGGCAAGGCAGTCATCTGGGACCACCAGGTAAGAACCCTCTCCCACTTCCTTGCCTGCTGGGTTATGCAGGCAGACTCCATGGCAGTGTGGATTGCCCCCTACCTCCTGTACCCCACCTCCTGGGTGCCATCTCTGCCTGAAAACCCAGACCCAGACGGACATCATGTAACACCAGAAGCCAACTGACATCAGAACCCACCAGAGACTGAAAAACATCAGGGACTATCAATTATCCCTATATTCTTAGAGGCCTGCTGCCACCCAGGAAAACCAGAGGCCTGCTACTATCCAGGACTACCAGCTTTACCTGCAATCCCAGAGTCCTACTACCTCCAGGGAACACTAGGCCTCCCAACACCAGTTACAACAAGATGGCTAAAGGACAGCATAGGAACACAGCAAAATAACCAGGGTCATATGGCACCACAAGAATCCATCTCTCCTACTACAGTAAGCCCTGGGTATCCTAACACACCTGAAGTGCAAGAAAACAAACTTAAATCAGTTGTTATGAAGATGATAGCAGCCTGAAAAGAGGCAATGAATAAATCCTTCAGAGAAATGAAGGAAAATGTAATCTTTTTTTATTTGTAAAAATGGGGAAAAAACAGATGAAGGAAATGAATAAATCCCTTCAAGAAATAAATACAGGAGAAAACAATCAAACAGGAGAAAAATGTCCAAGATCTAAAAACGGAAATAGAACTTAAAAAAAAGCAAACTGAGACAATTCTGGAGATGGAAAACCTGGTAAAGAGAACAGGAACTATAGACACAAGCATCACCAACAGAATACAAGAGATGGAAGAATTGAAGAAATTGATACATTGGTCAAAGAAAATGTTAAATCTAAAAAAATTCCAGACACAAAATATTCAAGAAGTTTGGGACACCATGTAAAGACCAAACCAAAGAATAATAGGAATAGAAAGGGTAAGATTCCCATCTCAAAGGCCCAGAAAATATTTTAACATGATAATAAAAGAAAACTTCCCCAACATAAAGAAAGAGATGCCTATAAACATACAAGAAGCTTACAGAACACTAAATAGATTGGACGAAAAAAGAAAGTCCTCCCTCCAAATAATAATTAAAACACTGAGTGTACAGAACAATAAAAGAGTACTAAAAGCTGCAAGAGAAAAAGACCAAGTAACATATAAAGGCAAACCTATTAGAATTACACCTGACTTTTTAAAGCCAGAAGGACCCTGGCTTTAAATCTTACAGTCCCTAAGAGACCAGAAATGTTAGCCCAAACTACTATACAGAGCAAAACTTTTAATCACCGTAGATGCAGAAAAACAGATATTCCACTACAAAACCAAATTTAAACAATACCTATCTATGAACCCAGACTTATAGAAGGTACTAAGAGGAAGACTCCAACCTAAGAAGGCTAACTACACCCAGGAAAACACAGGAAATAAATAATCCAAAAACTGAAAGAAGGTAAACACTGATGACACACTCCACCACCACTAATATCTAGCTAACAGGAATTAACAATCATTGGTCACTAATATCTATCTACATCAATGGACTCAATTTTCCAATAAAAAGACACAGACTAACAGAATTGATTTGAAAACAGGACACATCATTCTGCTGTATACAAGAAACACATTCAGCAACAAAGATAAACATTATCTCAAGGAAAAGTACTGGAAAAAGGTTTTCCAAGCAGTGGATGCCAGAAGCAAGCAGAAGTAGCCATTCTTTTATACAATAAAATAGATTTTCAACTAAAATTAATCAAAAGAGAAGGGGAAGGATGCTTCATGCTTATTAAAGGAAAAATCCACATGATGATGTCTCAGTTCTGAACATTTATGTCACAAATGCAAGGTCACCCTTATTTGTAAAAGAAACATTATGAAATCTTAAATCACACATTTATCCCCACGTATCAATAGTGGGAAACTTCAACACCCTACTCTCACCAGTGGACAGGACATCAAGACAGAAACTAAACAAAGAAATAATGAAACTAAAAGATATCATGAATTAAATGGGCCTAGCAGATATCTATAAAATACTTCATCCAAAAATAAAAGAATACACTTTCTCAGCAATTCGCAAAACCTTCTCCAAAATTGACCATATACATGGTCACAAAGCCAACCTCAACAAAGACAAGAAAGTTGAAATAAGGCCTTGTATCTTATCAGATCACTGTGGATCGAAGGTGGACATCAACAACAACAGAAACAACAAAAATCCTACAAACTAATGGAAACTGAACATCTCTCTACTCGGTGACCACTGGGTCAGGGAACAATTAAAGAAAGAAACTTAAAACTTTCTTCTAAAATTCAATGAAAATGAAGGCACAACATACCCAAATTAGTAGGACACAATGAAAGCAGTGCTGAGAGGAAACTTCATAGCACTAAGCACCTTCATAGAGAAATTCAAGAGATCTCATACTAGTGACTTAAAAGCACATCTGAAAGCTCTAGAAAAAAAGAAGCAAACACACCCAAGAGGAGTAGATGACAGGAAATAATCAAACACAGGGATGAAATAAATATATTAGAAAAAAAGAGAACAATAGAAAGAATCAATGAAACTAAGAGCTGGTTCTTTGAGAAAATCAACAAGATAAATAAACCCTTAGCCAAACTAACTGAAAGGCAGAGAGACAGTATTCAAATTAGCAAAATCAGAAATGAAAAGAGGGATATAACAACAGACAGTGAGGAAATTCAAAGAATCATAGGGTCTTACTTCAAAAGATAAAATTGGAAAAATCTAATTTTCTTGATAGACTCCACTTAACAAAGTTAAATCAGGATCTGTAGGAATACGTAGGAAGAATATGCCCTGCCTTAGAAGGCATGAGCCCATTGCTAAACAACATGCAGGTGTGGTTGGGCTTCCAAATAGAGCCGTTCCATGTCCAGAGCTTCCTGGAGATTGAAGACATCATGAGGCAATGAGACAGAAGCCAACGAGGAGGAGCCACAGCAACGTCTTGAGCCCAGGGGCCTATGAGACAGTGGATGGGTGGTATAAAAAGTGGACTTCGTCTTTTGATTAAATGAGTCTGCTTCCTTATTTTAACTCCCAGGGTCTGCAGGTTGAGTCTGCACCTTCTTACCCACTGCCCCCAGAGCCAGGGTGGTCACCATAATGCAGACAACATTTGGCCCTAGCCAGGGTGGTCTGCTGATCACAGGCAACAAGGATCAGATAAACAAATTAAACAATCATAACCCTAAGGAAATTGAAGAAGTTATCAGAAGTCTCCCAACCAAAAAAAAAAAAAAAAAAAAAGCACTGGGTCAGATGGTTTTAACATAGAATTCTACCAGACATGCAAAGAAGAGCTAATGCCAATACTCTTCAAATTATTACACAAAATAGAAACAGAAGGAACTTGACCTAGCTCATTATGTGAATCTACTAAATCACGAAAAGTCTCAACTAAGAAAGAGAATTTTAGACCAATCTCCCTCATGAACACTGATGCAAAAAATAATAAAATACTGGCAAACCAAATCAAAATGCGCATCAAAAATATCATCCACCATGATCAAGTAGAATTCAACCCAGAGATGCAGGGATGGTTCGACATATGAAAATCCAGCAATGTAATCCACCATATAAACAAACAACAACAACAAAAAACACATGATCATCTCACTAGATACTGAAAAGGCCTTTGACATAATCCAACACCCATTTGTGATAAAAGTCTTGGAGAGATCAGGAATACAAGATCTATACCTAAACATAATAAAGGCAATACACAGCAAGCCAATAGCCAACAGCAATTTAAATGGAGAGAAAATTAAACCAATTTCCACTAAAATCAGAGACAAAAAAAGGCTGTGCACTCTCCCCCCATCTCTTCAATATAGTACTCGAAATTCTAGCTAGAGCAATAAGACAACTAAAGGAGATCAAGGGGATAAAAAATTGGAAAAGATCAAGTCAAATTACCCCTATTTCCAGATGAAATGATAGTATATATAAATGATCCCCAAAATTCTACTAGAGAACTCCTATAGCTGATAAACACCTTCAGCAAAGTGGCTGGGTAAAAAATTATCTAAATAAAATCATTATCCCTCATTTATACAAATGATAAAAGGACCAAGAAAAAAATTAGGGAAACATCTCCCTTCACAATACAATATAAAATACCTTGGTGTAACAATAACTAGGCACATGAAAGACCTGTTTGACAAGAACTTTAAGTCCCTGAAGAAATTGAAGAGGTCATCAGAAGATGGAAAAATCTCATGACTTGGTAGAATTAACACATAAAAAATGGCCCTTTTACCAAAAAGAATTTACAGATTCAATGTAATTCCTATCAAAATCTCGATACAATTCCTTACAGACTTGGAAAGATCAATTCTCAACTTTATATGGAAAAATAAAAGGCCCAGGCTAGCAAAAACATGCCTTTATAATAAAAGAACCTCTGGAGGTATCACCATCCCTGACTTCAAACTGTACTAGAAAGCAATAGTGATAAAAGCAGACAGGTTGACCAATGGAATCAAATCAATAACCAGAAATAAACCCTAACACCTACACACACTTGATTTTTTGCAAACACACCAAAATCATACAATGAAAAAAATGAAGCATCTTTAACAAAGTATGTTGATCTAATTGGATGTCTGCATGTAGAATAATGAAAATAGATCCATATTGATCACCCTGCACAAAATTCAGTATGGATCAGAGATCCCGACATTAAACTGGATACACTTAATCTAACAGAAGAGAAAGTTGGGAAAAGCTTGAACTGATTGGCAAAGGATGTCCTGCACAGAACACCAACACCTCAGGTACCAAGATCAATAATTAAAAAATGGGACCTCATGAAACTGAAAAGCTTCTGTAAGGCAAAGGGCACTGTCATTAGAACAAAAATGGCAGCCTACATATTGGGAAAAGATCTTCACCAATCCCACATCTGAAAGAGGGCTAATCTCCAAAATACATAAAGAACTCAAGAAATTAAACACCAACAAGCCAAACAATTCAATAATAATAATAAAAAAAAATGGGATACAGAGGTAAACCAAGAATTCACAAAAGACGCATCTCTAAAGGCCGAGAAACACTTGAAGTGCTCAATATCCTTAGTCATAAGGGGAATGAAAATCAAAACAACTATGAGATTCTATTTACACCCATCAGAATGACTAAGTTAAAAAACTCAAGTGACTACACATGCTAGTGAGGGTGTAGAAAAAGGGGAAGACTCCTCCACCACTGGTGGGAGTGCAAACTTGTACAACCACTTTGGAAATCAATCTAGTGCTTTCTAAGAAAACTGGGAACAGTTCTACCTCAAGACCCAACTATATCACACTTGGGCCAATACCCCAAATATGCCATTCACAAGGACATTTCTTCAACTACATTCATCACAGCTTTATTTATAATAGCCAAAAACTGAAAACAATCCAAATGTCCCACAACAGTGGACTGGGTAAAGAAATTGTGGCACATCTACACAATGGAGTACTACTCTGCTATCAGAAACAAGGATATCATGAAATTTGAAGGCAAATGAATAGAACCCGAAAAGATCATCCTGAGTGAACTAAAGCAGACCTAAAAAGACACACATGGTATTTACCCACTCATCACCAGATATTAGCCAATACTTACAGGATAACCATGTTACAATCCACAGTCCCAAGGAAACTAAGTAACAAGGAGGGCTCAAGGGATAAGGCTTGAATCCCTCTAAGTAGGGAAAATAAAATCGATGTCAGAGTGGATGGAGAGAGGGATATGGAGAGGAACTGAATATTACTTCCATGCGAGAAGCCTTATTCAAGAGATAATGGAACACATGCAGAGATCCACAGCCAAACATTAGGTGAAAATCAGGGAGTCTTGAGAAAGAGTTAAGGGAAGGTTTGAGCATGCTGGAGGGATCAAGGACACCACAAGAAGATCCACATAACCAATTAAATGAGACACAAGATTGCTCATAGAGACAGAACCTCCAACAAAAGAACATGCATAAACTGGTCTTAGGCCCATTATGTATATGAAGCTGATGGGCTGCTTGGTCCTCAAGTGGATCCCCTAACAATTGGAGCAGGGACTATCTCTGACTTGGATGCGGTTTCCTCTCTCTAGATTCCATTTTTCCTGGCATATCTGCCTTGTCTTAAGAGGCACTAAGTCCTGATGTAATTTGATACACCAGAATGGATTGGTACTGGGTGTTGGGGATAGAATATAAGGGAAGCGGTGGGAGGATAGGACTGAGAGGAGGAAGCAGATGTCAACTGGAATGTTAAAAAAAAAAAAAAAGAAAAAACAAATAAAGTAAAATGAAAAATTCTACCAGGAAACTTTTACAGCTGATAAACACCTTCTTCAAAGAAGCTGGATACAAAATGAATTAAAAAAAATTAGTAGCTTTCCTATACACAAAAAATAAACTGGCTAAGAAATTAGAAAAACAGTATCCTTCACAGTAGTCACAGATAATATAAACTATCTTAGTGTAACTCTAACTAAGAAAGTAAAATACCTGTGTGATAAGAACTTCAAGTCTCTGAAATTAAATCAGATATCAGAAGATGGAAGGATCTCTCATGTTCATGGATTGGTAGGATTAACATAGCAAAAATGACCATCTTATCAAAAGCAATCTACAGATTTGATACAATTCCCATCACAATTCCAGTACTATCATGAATTCTTTTTTTTTAAAATACTTTATTTTTTTTTCTTCAAGTTACATCTCAGTAACAAACCCCTCCCTATTCCCCCTTCCTATCCCGCCCTTCCACCCTCTTCCCCCCAGAAGTTTCCCCTTTCAGTCCAACAGATGGTTCCTTCTCTTATAACAGTAAGTATTATACAAAACAATAGATATAAATATGCCACATTACTCTGGTTTCTCTTCAGATCGTGTAAATCTTTCGCCTTTTACTATCATGAATTCTTTACACACCTTGAAAGAGCAATACTCAACTTCATATTGAAAAATAAAATATCCAGGATATCTAAAACAATCAAGTACAATAAAAAAAACAAATTTTGGAGGTATCACCATCGATGATTTTAAGCTGTACTACAGAGCAATAGTAATGAAAAGTTCATGGTATTGGCATAAAAATAAAAAATTGATCAATGGAATCAAATTGAATATCCAGAAGTAAATATACACCTATGGATACTTGACTTCTGATAAAGAAGCTAAAACCATACAATGGATAAAAGAAAGCATCTTCAACAAATAATACTGATTTAATTGGATGTCTGCATGTAGAAGTATGCAAATAAATCCATATTTATCACCCTGCACAAAACACAAGTGACAATTAATGCTAGCAAGGATATGAAATACTCTTCCATTGCTGGTGAAAATGCAAACTTATACAGTCATGTTGGAAATCAATTTGGGAGTTTCTTAGAAACTTGGAGATATATCTGCTTCAATACCCAGCTATGTAGTTCTTGGGCATATACTCAAAGAATACTCCACCATATCAAAGGATACCTGCTCAACTGTGTTCATAGCAGTCTTATTCATAATAGGAACTGGAAACAACCTAGATGTGCCTCTACTGAAGAATGGATAAGGAAAATGTGGTGCATTTTCACAATGGAGCTATTTAATTACTCAGCTTTAAAAATTATGACATCATGAAATTTGCAGCCAGAGGAGTACAAGTAGAAAATATCATCCTGAGTGAGGTAATCTATACCCAGAAAGACAAACATGGTATGTATTCACTTATAAGTGTATATTACCTGTTAAGTAAAGGATAATCATGCTAAAATCCACAGATCCAAAGAAACTAAGCAATAAAGAGAGCTCAAGGTGGGACTTGTGAATTTCATTGAGAAGGGGAAATAGAAAAGACATTGTTGGGGGATGCGGGGATGGGGCTAGACAAGGGTGGAGTTGGGGATGGCAACAGGAGGGATCGGTGGGGGGAGGGAAATGGAGACAGTACTGGGGGAGACAACTGGAATAGAAACCTAAGAGAGTGGAAATTCACAGGAATCTATGAGGGTGACCCTAGCTAATATTCCTAGCAATAGGGGGTATGGTGCCTGAACCAGCTGTCTCTTGAAACCAAGCAGGATTTCCAATGGAGGAATTGGGACACCAACTCAGCCATAAAACATCTGACCTACAATTTATTCTGCCTACAAAGATGCAGATGAGGAAATGGCTGGTACAGCTTGAGAGCCATGCCATGAGAGGGATCCTACCACTGACAGTGATTGATATTTTCCTACACTTGCAGACAGGAGCCTAGCATAACAATCATCAGAGAGGCTTCACCAAGGAAATGATGGAAACAGATGCAGAGACCCACAGCCAAACATTAGGTTGAGTTTGGGAAATCCTGAGAAAGAGGGGGACAAAGGATTGTAGGATCTAGAGGAGTCAAAGATATCACAAGAAAACCTACATAGGCAACTAATATGGGACCATAGGGTCCCATTGAGACTGAAAAGCCAAGCAGAGAACATGCATGAGACTGACCTAGGTTCTCGGCACATATGTAACAGTTGCTACAGTTTGGTCTTCATGTGTATCATCTAACAGCGGAAGCAGGGGCTGTCTCTGACTGTGTTGCCTGCCTCTGGGATCCCTTATCCCTACTGGTTGCCTTGTCTAGGCTCAATAGGAGAAGATGGGCCTGGTCTTAATGCAACTTTGTATGTCAAGGATGGTTGATATCCATAGGAGGCCTCCCCTTTTTCTGACAAGGAAGGGAGGCAGAATAGGTGGCAGGGCAGGGGGAGTACTGGAAGTAGAGAGGGGAACTGCAGCTTGAATGTAAATAAACATATTAATATATTAATTAAATTTTAAAAAGAATGTGAGAGTGTCTAAGTAAAACAAGAGAGTCATCTGAAGACGCATAAGCTCTCTTCATTACCTACATAGCCTCAAAAGAATTTACAATCCCTACACAGAAACAAAAAACATCACATTTGGATATACAGTGGAAGACAGAGCTCAGATTGTCAATTACTCTATTTTAAAAGCTGATCTGTGATTTGAGAGACAAAAATCATGAAACTTCAGGTCTGAAATGTTCCCACATTTCAACAAGGAGGTTCTTTTGGCAGAAGATGGAGACTATCAGGGAGATCTGCAGCAGTCAGAAGGCAGAGAATGACTGGCTGTGGACTTCTCATTACCAAATGGGATATCTATAGCACAACACCTATATATAAGACTGAGAGAGCATCATGGAGGAGAGGGAAGGTTGTAAGAGCCTGAGGACCAGGATAACTTCTATTGGTATTATCTTCTGGAGAGGACTGGGATGTTCCCATGAACTCTCAGTGATGTGGTTGCCTGCACAAGACCTGAAAAGATGATATCAGTTGACAGGTCAACATGGATGAAGAAAAATTTCACTAGATTAAGAGATGGATTGGAGGGTTTAGGTTTTCTTCACCAGCATTTACCAGATTATATGAGACTACAGACCAGATTATATGAGATTACAGTCCTAAATAGACTACATCCTAAACACATGCAGATAAAGTTGATGCTAATTAGACTCATTGGAATAACACAGAAAATTAATTGAAAAAATGGGAGGAGCTTGGAAGGGGGCAAAGTAGGACTTGGGGTGGGGCTGAAAATAATGAAAATATACCCATGTATAAAATTATAAAATTATCTCTGTTTTCTTTTATTTTTCTTTTTTATTTTTATAAACAGGTTTTCTCTGTGTAGTCGTGGCTGTCCTAGAAGTCACTCTGTAGACCAGGCTTCCCTTGAACTCACAAAGATACACCTGCCTCTCCCTCCTGGGTGCTGGGATTAAAGGCATATACCATCATTGCCGAGTTTAAAATTCTCAATTAAAAAAAATTCTTGATTGTTGTAAACACATCTATGAACAGAATCTCATAGATTCATAAGATAAATCTTTCAAATGTAAATGTAAATTATATTTTACAATAATGCCTAAGAAGAAGTTGACCTATTTATATTTGGTAGGCACCTAACTTTGAGGGCCAAGACAGAAATCCCAAAGTTCTCAGAACTGCCACTCTTTGTAGTGCTGGTGTTTACAGCATGTGTTATTCCCTTGATCTGGTGGTGTAAGAGTGTGTTGGATAATTGATAGCTTCCCATCCACATTCTAGAGCATGTACAGCTGTAGCTCTCATTTACTGTAGAATGAAATTCACACCAAGTATGAAACAAGATTGTCAAGGCATCCTAGATTGTGGGTACTAGGTTCCTTTCAACCAGAGGTGAGTTTGCAAAGCATGAATGTGTTGAAGAAAGAATAAAACAAGCTCAAGTAGCTTTAGTAGGCAATGGACTTAATGTAATGCCTACTTCTCATTACATTAAGTCCATTGCCTACTAAAGCAATAGAAGGGATGATACTTAGAAGCACTTCTGCAGATTGAAGTAAGTGGGTTTGTCCCCTGACCTGCAGTGCTTGCTTCACTCCTCTAGCTGTAAGAGAAGAAGAGAACAGAAAGGTTCTTATACAGATGTTGAGCTCATGTCTGGACCCTAGATCAGAGAGAAGAAGAAGGATGAGAGAAAAAATGAGAATAATAACATCTAAAGATTTATCATAGAATATAGAAAGCTGTTAATCCTGAGGTTCATGAGAGAGAAACCAATTCCACCATTTCAGACAAAAGTTGAAAACAAGCTTCATTAAATATTAAATATTGACCAAGAGATAGACTTTGGTCAGGACCACTCCTTGGAACTTCCAGCTAAGTGACACATTTTATTCAGGGGATCTTATGAACAAATCTCATAGGGCACTGTACTTTCCCATGAGGCTTTTATTATTTTTGAAAGATTTACAACTCTCAGCATTCCAAGATGCTACCTGGTCCTTGAGCAGGTGGGGCTTATAGTTAGTTTTGGCATTAAAAAACTTCCACACTGAACTCTCGAATACATGTGCATACACCTCTGCCATACATACACATCTACAAAGTTACGCAATTGTTTTGTCCTGTGGATTCTCTGGCTTTAATAGCTGAGAAGAGGGATTCCTTGAACAGGTCAGCTAAGCTGGGAAGCCCTAGTGTCCTCTGTGTGAGGTCTGTTCTTTGTTGTGATATTTCACCCACTACATCTGCCAAGAAACTGCCTCAAGAGTTGCAGGGTTTTTTTTTTTTTTTTTTTTTTTTCAGGGCTGAAAGGTAATTAAGCAGACATGTTAGTGCCCTTTGTTTCCCAGACAGTTTCACTTCTAATTTCATGTCACAGAGACATACTTAATTTTTATATCATTTAAAATATAGAAGCCACAAATCTGAGAAAAGATAAACTATTTGAATTAATTTTCTTAGTAGCTCTGTTTGGCTGTTTCCCATTACATTTCTTGTAGCTTTTTTTTTTTTTTTTTAATTTAGAGCTGTCCAATGCCGAAGTTGTCTTGATAGACACTAATCTAAAGATAAAATGGTAATTATCAACTTCTCAGCATTATTCAATTTAGAAAAATAATATTTAGCCACTATGGTAGATTATGATTAACTAATTAAATCCATGATGTGAGTACAACACTAAACTCCATATTGTTAATTCACACAGAGCTAGGGATCAAAGTGTGTGGTGGACAAGGACAATATCATCACCAAGGATATATTAGAAAAATTTTATTTCCATATTTCTTGAAGATTAGTGAACATTTTAGATGAACAATATCCTCTACTCATAAAATAAGTTCTATGGGAGAAGACTCTTATATCAAGGTATTAACTGTATCAATACATTATTTACACTGTTTTAAAAACAATTGTGTGATTTTTTTTCCCTGATCTCAGTGAGAGCTACTGAATTCTGGGAGTCTTTGCCTTCTAACTGAAATTTATTTAATGAATATATACCTTTATCTATTCAGTGAGAACAGCCAGTAATTAGACCCTTAGATTGTATGAAATTACAAACATGGAAGGGGCTTAGTGATGTCAGTGAGTGGCATGAAATAGAACATATTCTGCATTATATAGGCATGCTCAGTGTGATCACCAAGGTGTTTGTGAAGAAGAACAGGATAAAGAAATACACACAAGTAACTGTGTACATAAATACAGGTCAAAGAGACTTGGGGTCACAAGTCAAGAAGTATAGGCAAGAGATGGGAATTGCCCATGTTATATACAAGGCTTATGTATGGTTACACCACCAATTATACAGTAATGCGCTACAAATGTGTAGAAAATTATTGTGTCTCTCATGTGTCCATTTCCTAGTACACCACAGTCAACAGTTGCTTTATTTAATGTGTTATGGACTTTTTCTCTTTCTTGATACATGTAATCTTGATAAAGTCAAGACTCTAAGTATGCTCTTACTGGTTGTACTGGTTTGGTTTTTTGTGAATCTGACACAAGATAGAGGAATTTGGAAAAAGAAAGTTTTAATTGACAGGAAGACACCATCAAATTCAGCTGTAAGCTTGTTCACAAGGCCTTTACTTGTGAACACTTTGAATGGTGCCACCTGTGTGCCGAAGGTCCTGTCAGACATAAGAAGGCAAATTGAGCAAGTCATGAGGGAGCAAGCCAGTAAGCACTGTTCCTCCTCTATGGTCTCTGCTTCAGTTTCTGCCTTCAGGTACCTGTGTTGAGTTCCTTCCCTGAGTGGCTCAGAATATAACCCAAATAAACATTCAGTGTTTGCCTCTATCAATTCTTACCATTTCATTAAGCACAGGGTGCACTCAGCTAGGCTACAAGAAATATATTTGAGAGATAGATGAAAATAGTCTAAGATTATTTTGAATTACTCAACTGTGGTGGACGTTTGGATTTCTTTGGAAGCACAATTGTGTTAAAAGGATGTGTTTTGTGTTTGGCCTCAAGAACGGGATGTGAGGGTGCTTTGTAGGCCACTGAAAAATGGACTCATAAAAGAGGCATACAAAACATCCTGATGAAAGAGCACATGATGGTTTGTCAGTCGTAAAACTGCCATGTGTGGTGAACATATCTATGTCCTTTGACAGACATACTCCTTGGAGAGCTTGTGATCTTGGTTAACAGGAAGTACCTGTGCAGAGGGCATGAAGTCATCCAACTGGAAAGCATCCTTGTACAGGTATAAAGAGGAAGACCCAGGAAAGCAGAGGTTTTTTTGTTTTGGGTTTTTGTTTTTGTTTTTTGTTTGTTTGTTTGTTTGCTTGCTCGCCTGATATCGCTTCTCATTGCCAGTCATCACTGCTTCATTTAAAAAGACTCCAAGCAACACTTCAAGATTTGCTGCTGCACAGGTCAGGCTGAAGAGATTGCAGCCTCAAATGGGCGTAAGGCAACCTTTGTCACTGCTGCTGCCAATACCAGAGCCACTGCTGCTGCTGGTGAAGCTTCTAAACCTCCCTCAAAGTGCTGTTAGTTCATGTTGCCGCTGATACCTGTTCCTGTGCATGCTGTTTGACTGGAATGCTAGCTAGTTGCCCCAAGGATCTACACCTGACGACATCTAGTAGTGTTCTTTCTCCAGTCTCTTTAGGTCGGTGGGTTGGAAGGTGTTTTGAGTTATTGATAACTAGTTTAAAACTACACCTTCACTCAACCACATATGAAACTTAGAGAAAACAAAGCATCCCATTACTTTATTCTCCACATAACCATTGCCAAGCCTGTGTATGTAGCAATACAGTGATTCATTTCATGAATTACATATGCTCATTGGGTAGACATAATTTGGTAACACCTCAGTATTTTAATTATTCTCTTGCAGGTCTATATTCTAAGTAGTCAACAACAATCTTTATGGACAGAGAAAACAAACACTGGGTGTTTTTTGTAAATCCCTAGATAATTTTCTATATATGTCATCTACTAAACATACTATTAATATATACTTAATGAATGGAAAAGTGTGACAATTATTATTAAAGCAATTAATTAATATTTGTGTTTTCTGTATTTATCTTTACAGCTCAAGTTGCATTTTAAACAACAATATTATTTTCTATATTTGTATTCACATATATGAAATGTTTTACACTCACTCCTTCTCTAAAAACTTTCATAACTTATAGTATCTGTCAATTACTCTCAAGACAGAAATTACTGTAATAGATGGTGTTGTTATAGAAGCAAAATATAAGGTAATTCTTTGTTGAGTGCAAGCTCACTGTTCTTTGGAAACACATTTTGTATTAAAGAAACAAGAAGTAAGTAAATGATTGCAAATAACAATTGGTCATAAAGTTAGTTTCATTTACCTAAATAATTTATTTTATTTTGTTATATAACAAACATTATATTCTAATGTGTATTTTATATTCTCTTACTTGTTTTACTTAGGCAATTATAATTTCTATGCTTTCAATTTAAAATATGAGATTATAATATATGACTATAGGCATGAAGTGCCCTTTCTTCTACTGCATTTTTACATGAAGTAGCTAAGGCTTTAGAGTTGTGGGGAAAAAAACCTAAGTTTAATACCCATTGATGATTATTAGCAATGTGATTTGTTTGCAAAGATTTTGATAGGAGGCTCAGATTTATAATGTGAAACCCCAATGTCTCTGCAATAGAGCTATGGCATTGTCATCTGCAAAAGAACAAGAATGAGTAGTGTCCTACTGCATACAGAGCATCCAGGCAAAGGTCTGGTACTTAGTAGGCTCATTGTATATATGGTTCCTTCTTTTTCTCACCTATGGCAGACCACTTTCATGCATATCTTCTGTCTTCTGAAATCCTATTACAGTAGGCTGTGCTATCATGTGATGGATTTTCTAATCATTTACATCCTCATTTATTGTTTCCTGTGCTCATGAGTTCATCCCTCAACCAGATCTTCCCTCACCATGACCTTCTTTGACTTCTGACTGACACAATGATATTGAGAGAGTGGCATTTTGGTACTATATCAAGCTGTCCTGAGGAAATAAAAACAATCAATTCTCCTTCCAACTCATCTCTTTCTTCTAGCAGTATGAGTTCCATTATTCAACACAGAAAGAGGCTATAATGTGTTTGCTGTGGGATTCACAAGGTTCTTGTGAGGACATACTATATAAAGTTCAGAAGGGAAAATCTGGCTCAACACCTACATTCAAAGCTGTATAATATCAGGTATCTAACTATCAAGTCAATGAGTCAACCTGTAGCTGTATGCTGAACACCTGCTACCAATTCTATCAGATTCTGAGACATAGTCTGGCCAAATGATACAGAAAAAGATTTTGTGGCCAGTCTTTGGTTTAAGTTCTGCCTCTGCCAGTTAGTTTCCATATGACTTTGGGTGATGGGCTCCTCTTTGTGCTTCTAGTTTTTCATCTGTAAAATGGGCTTTCTAACATTACATACTTCATAGGATTGCTGCTGTAGTTTAAATGTGAAATGATTCCGGAGGCCTATTTAACACTTGGTCCCTCACTGTTGGTGTGGTTTTGAAAGACTCTGCAGCCTTTATGAGGTAAAGACTCACTGGAGAAAGGTTTTGAGATTTTATAGCCTGTCTCTACTTCCTACTTGATCTCTGTAGATCTTTTTTATAGTTAAAATGGCTAATTAAACTATTTACTAGTATTTATATTATATTAATTGATCCATGGCTCTTAGTCCTTAACCCGCCATTTTAAATGAGCACACATAGACACCACATGGATCTTAACAAGCCTAGGCCTGAGTTGTGCAATCCTAGCCCATCTAAGATAGCTCATAATTTTATTACCCAAATATAACCCCATATATACATATGTCCCTTTGGACTATTATTCTTCACACTAAGCTAATGTCCCAGGCCATGTGGAAGGATCTTTTTTAACCTACCCCATGGCATGTCTTCCTTGTTTGCTCCTGGCTTCTCCTTCTAGCTTCTTCCTCCCAAGATGCTCCCACTCTCAAAAAGCTCACACACCTTAGTCCTGCTTACCTCCATCTTTGCCCAATTTCCAGGCCTCAGCATTTATTTAAACAATCAGAGACAACAAATCAAAAAATGGGGAACAGAGCTAAATAGAGGATTCACAAAGGAGGAATCCCTAATAGCTGAGAGACACTTGAAGAAATGCTCAACATCCTTAATCATCAGAGAAATGCAACTCAAGACCACTCTGAGATTCCATCTCACACCTGTCAGAATGGCTAAGATCAAAATCTCAAATGACAGCATATGCTGGCCAGTGTGTGGAGAAAGGGGAACCCTACTCCATTTCTGGTGGGAGTGCAGGCTTGTGCAACCACTATGGAGGTCAGTATGGCGATATCTTAGAAAACTTGGAATAGCTTTGCCTCAGACCCAGTCATACCACTTCTGGGTATACACCCAAATGACTCCACACGGAATCATAAGGAAGTTTCCTCATCTATGTTCATAGCAGCCTTATTTGTAATAGCTAGAAACTGGAAACAACCCAGATGTCCTTCAAACGAAGAATGGGTTTAAAAAATGTGGTACATCTACACAATGGAATATTATTCAGTTATCAGGAAAAATAAAATTATGCAATTTGCAGCCAAATGGATGGAATTAGAAAATCTCATCCTGAGTGAGCTAACCCAGACTCAAAAGGATGCATATGGCATCTATTCACTTATAGTAGGATTTTAGCTATATAGTAGAGGATGTTGACACTACAACCAACACACCAAAGGGAACATGGACATAGACTTTTTTTTTTCTATTTTTTATTCTTTTATAACTGTTTGCCTGCTTATTTGTTTATTTGCTTTTTAGTTCTCTTTCCTGGGCAATGAGACACTTTTCACTGGTGGTACTGCCTCGTAGACCCCCAATGTATGAGGAGGCTCTTGGCCCTCATATGACCTCTGAGCTGGGGTGAGGGACTGTTATATAGGGACACTCCACTCCAGAGAAATGGGATGGAAGGGCTAGGGGGTAAAGAAAAAAAATGAAATGTGAAGTTTCGGCCTTTTGCTACTAATTGTCATAAACTGTTTAGGATAATTAAGAAATGCAAACTAATAGTCATGCAAGCCTGTCATTTTGTTAGGTACTATGACAGTCTATTATAGTTATTTTCTAAGCTAATCAGAAATCAAGTTACTAAGAGACAACAACATTTGCTTATCCTAATATAAGAGATAGATAGGGCCTCTTCATAAACCTCAAGAGATATGCAGAATATTTCAAAGATGTTTTCTTAACTTTAGATTTTTTTTATATCGAGACATATCAACTCCTGACAGCACCCCCTATTCTACTCCAAGCAGAAGATGAGCATCGAAGAATCTCCAGTGGGAGATGATTGAATTAGTTGCAAGCCTATCTCTTGGCAGGAAAAAACCCTTGCTCCAACTGTAGACAGAATGCTGTCCAAAAAGTACAAAACTTGGAAGCAGGTAAGTTGACAGCCTAGCTCTGCCAAGACAGGGTAGGAAAGTCCTTCATAACCCCTGCTCTACCATCAATGTCTGTCAGAGAAATGGGACCAAACAACTGAAGATCGATGCTGTAATGTATGGAGAGAAAATGGGAACTGTCTAGGCAGCCACTGGTATGTCATTTCTTTGTTTTGGAAGCTGCAGGCCCTCTACTTCCTATAAAATCAGATATATTTATCTCTCTCAGGTCTCTGAGGTGGTTGAAGAATAGCTCGAGTTTCATAGTTAAATTTTGAGTTGTTTAGGAATCAAGAGTGTGTTATGGACCTAAGTAGATGTTTTAAAAATTGTATTGCAAGTTAGTATGAAAGTTGAGTTAGATATAGAACTTTAAACTCATGGAGATGGTTAGATAGTAGAATGTTAAAGTCAGGTGCCCAATACATATGGACTGGACATTGGGAATATTCCCTAAGCCATATAACCCTCATAACTGTGGCCTAATTACCTCTGTTGTTTTGTATTGTATTTACTATTATAAGAGATAGAGCCATTTGTTGGACTGAAAGGGGTAGCTGTTGGGAGGAATAAGATATACCTTAAACTTAAAAAAAAAAAGGGTAGAGGATGGGGGGTTGAGGGTGGAAGGATGGGACTGGAGGGGGTAATAGGGAAGGGACTGCAATTGAGATGTAACTTGAAGAAATTAAAAATAAAGTAAAAAAACAGTATTAAAAAAAGCAATCAGAGACAAAGGAAGTAACAGACAGCAAGGAGGAACTATCAACATTGAGAATGCTTAACACTATCCCATAATTTTCCTCCTTTTGTCTAATAAAAAAGCTAAACATTTTTTAACTCATATAGTAAAAACAATAAGAACAAATATGAAACAATCAAGAAAACCATATATAAAAAGAACACATATAATTTTTGGTCTATTTGTATTAGGAATCTTGAAGAAGAAAAAGATCATCTATCTATCTTGGTGTGTCTAAAGTTCTGAAACTAAATATTTTCTATCATATCCTATATTTCCTTTTAAATCATAATAATACAAGTTTAATGGAAATTTTATAGCTATTATGCCTTCAACCTCATCAAAGACATAAGAAGGGATAAAGTTATTATTTGAGTAAATAGGAAAAAAAAAAAGGGCAGCTTTCAAAAAGAAATGGTGCCTAGACAGTCCCAGATATCTCTTGATACTGTTGGAGCATCATCTTCAGCCTTCTGGCCAAGCATATCTCACAGACATAATTGTGCAGCAGGAAATAAGGATTTTACCATTCTGTGTCTGAAGAATCAGGACATCAATTTACCTGCATTTAAGCTCTGGTCCATCTTTGGACTGTATGTAGTCTGTTGAGAGAGCAGGGACATTTTTGTTCAGTAGGAATTTTCTCCTGATGGGAGATTTCTTTTTGATGCTCATTGTTTTCTTCCAAGTCAAATGGGAGCTGTCAGGAGCTGACTGTCTTAAAGTCAAACAATTCTTAAAATAATATTATCTTTAAATGCCATTTTTGTACATCTCTGAGGGTTATGAATACATTTATTGATTTGTAAATCTACCTATCATCTCTGAACAAGCAAACCGTAAAATTCTATCAAAATTAATCTTATTTTTATCAATATACAAAATTCTATACCAAATGTATCAAAAGATAGCCTTATTTTAAGAATAACAATAGTTTAAGTTTCAGTGCAGATTCAATAATCTATCCTTATATCTTATCATTTCTATATTATATACATATATTCCCCTTCTTTTTATTTTCAAGTCCTTCCCCCCATATAAGAAAGAAGGATAGAGAAAAGAAAAAGAAATAGAAAAGTCGTTGAGTCTAACCATCTAAACCTTGCTTAATAAAACCATTTAACAATTTGTAACCAATCCCCCTAAACAACATTTATAACATGTCAAATGACCAAAAAAAAAAAAAAAAAAATCACCCACGCCATCTTTTGGGAATGGGACGTCACTCTCTTAAAATTGCTTCCTGCTGAACTGGGTTGTAGAAAACCTATTTGGGGGCCCAAATAAAATGGAAAAATTGTTAAGCAAGTTAATAGTAACATTTGTTGTACAGTCTCCATGTGCCCATCAATTTGAATGTCCTGAGCAGTTTGTAGTCTGAAGCAGAGGAACTTTGAGTGGGAAAGTTCAGTGCTTCATTGAAGTCCTGGCTGGAACAGTCTGTGAGCTGGACTATCTGGGCTTGTCTTGTCTTCTTTGGTGTTTGGTCCCTTTGCTCTGAAAATATATAATTTCTCACAATTAATATTTTTTCTTTTGAGACAGGATTTTTCTATATATCCTTGTCTTAGATTTATTTTGTAGACCAGGCTGACCTTGGTGAAGGTCAGGGATTCCCCTTTTTTGTTTCCCAAATGCTGGATTAAAGGCATGAACCATCACACCAAACGATTGACATATCTCCCTTAGGGGCTAAAATCTCTCTTGAAACCAGTTTTTCTGTGGGAGCCGCACATCTAAGGAGACTGGCTTGTGACACCTTTCTCTTTATATCTTAAAAAATCTCTTATATTTTAGCATTGCTAAATGACAAAAATATCCTTTACCTCCCACCGATATAGGAAAATCAAAGATATCTAAATAATATTCAAGCAAAGAAACAAGAACATTCCAAACGCCTTGCTCTAATTGTCATCCCATGTTGTAATTAAAGTTCTGTTCATTGTTCCTGAAATCTAGCTTTGACTGTATATCCTTGATGGGCCTTTCCCAGATACTCTTGATAAGCACCTAGTACTCAGGTACCTGTGAGCTCCCACTGCCATCAATTTCTTTTCAATCAGGAAGGGTCTCCCTATTTTTTTCCATTGTTATTGTTGGCAATTTAGCATTCCATCTGTAAATTCTTTTCTTTAAGACTATCCTAGTCCAAACTTTATCAAAAAGAGATAATTGTCAGTGTAAAAATCATCTGTATGTTAAGAGAAACAAACTCAATTGGAATCCAAACATATTGAGGCATTATGAATTTCTCCATTTTTAATTTAGGCAGTTAATTCCATTCTCAAGCTCTGTTTAGAAGGCTGCCAGTTATTTAGCATATAAAGAGAGCTAAGCTTTCCACCTTTGCTGTAAGGCAGTAGCTTTTGTTAAGGGAGCTGCTCCCTTGAAATGCATTTGGCTTCAGCTCCCCACTCTTTGGCTAGGAAACTACTTCTCACCCAGGCCTTCACAGGCTGTAAGCATGGGTTCTAATTGCCATTCACTGGATGCCATATGTAGAAAAAAAAATACAAGTATTCCCATTGGTAACACAAGTGATATTGTGATATTATTCATGGTTCCCAGGTTTGAAAATGTTGAAACTGAGACCAGATGCAGAATTCTATCATTAATGGGCCAACAGTATTTTTTTTAGAAACTCCATCAACCTCTCATTAATTGATTTAGAATTTTGAAACATGAGAGGTGCTTTAAGTAAAGAAAGTCAAGTGAGTATGAAGAAACCAAACAATAGAACTAACACCTGTCTTAAACGACAAATCCATGGAATGAGTATATATGTGGATACTGAGGAGTGCCAGGCATCTAGTGTACTGGATATGGATCCTAGCCTTCTTTCAGTGCATCATCCCTCAGACATTCCATACTCTATTTCCAACTAGAATAAAGAGTCAGTGTGGAATAAGAGTCTTTGAAATATTAGTCATATGCTCTTTTTTTTATTTGAAGTTAGCAATTGGTAAAAGACACTTCAGAATTCAAAAACGGGGATGCAAAGAAAATAGTGTCAGTGGTGCAGATGATGGACAGACACCTTTTGTATCAACAGGCTTCCAGTTGATACAATGATAATGGTTGGAGATGTCATCTCTGTCTGCTTCAGAGGTGAAGTGGCCTGTGGAAGACAGTCTGGTTTGGATAGGCAGATTTTGTACTCATGTTGTTTGGAATTTATTTCTTGTCCCTCTGGAGACAAGCTAGGCAAGCCTGACAGGATTAGACCATCAGTTTAGGGTTGCAGCAAATGCAGTTAGTCAAGATTTTAGCTTAATAGTCTGAAAAGTCAATGCCAAATTCTACTAACTCACTTCTTTATAAAAATTTATCTATTAATCTGTATAAACAAGTGTTAAAGGAAATATTAGTATTTATAATTGATACTTATGATTATTAGGGTGAGGGAGTAATCCCTTAGCCCACTTATGAATAATCATACAGACACCTGATGGATTTTTAACAAGCCTTAACCTGGATTGTACAGTCTTAGCCTGTCTAAGCTATATTTTAATGCTGCTTCCATAAATAAGTAAAACCTCAATATATACATATGTAAACTTAGGCTGTTATTTTCCATGCTATGCCAATATTCCTGGCCACATGGAATGAGGTTCTTCTATTGAACCCATACCATGACTTCTACTTCTTCCCCCTGGCTTTGTACATGCTCCATAAGCCTGCCAAACTTTCTCCCACCTACCTCCCTCCCTTCCACTCAATCCAATCTCCAGCATTTTATTCAACCAATCAACCCCAAATTCAGAAGAGCAAGATTCACACAGGAAACAGAGCCATATATGACAGCATCTTTATCATAACAATGTATGGGCAGGAACCAGATCCTGGTGCCAGTAATTAGCATCAAAATAAAAGCAGCTTTCAGATCACCTCAACAAAGAAGTGCATCTTCATATGCAATAAAGGAGCTCATTCTACCTTAGGGTAACACCATGTCTGGACAAAAAGAGACTTTATTCTGTCAAGTATTATTTTTCATTTGCTTCTTTCTTGCCTCATGAGAGAAGAACTCACGGAGAACATGACTGGTAAAGCTTTTACATTGAAGGCTCACTAGGAAAGAGGTTATAGAAAATGACACTGGCCAAATTAAGTTCTTATTTATTAGACTTTATAGTTTTTATTAACACTGATGGGCAGATAGGGTGAAAAGTGCAACATCTTTTCCTGATCTATTTTCTCTGGGCCTCTGTTTCAAAAGCCTCACTGAGTATGATCTAGGGCTAAGTCAGGTGTCCATCCAGTCTAGTAGGATTTCACATTCAGTTCATTCAGAAGGCAAATGTCCAAATGTGTAAACTCAGGTCCAGAGGTTCCTATTTGAATCTTCCTTGAGGACCCAAATGTCCAAATATGATGGAGTTCAGAATCTGCATGGTAGGGTCCCACCAGGGGCTGTGGTCCCTGTGAAGATGATGGGAAAATAATATGACTCAGAGTAGTATTCATTCTTACTACCATGGATACTAGCTCCGAACAGTTGCACAGCTGGGTTCTTTGGACTTTTTTGTTTCTCAAAATACACCAAAGTAGTATTATTAAAACAACCCATGGATGGACAGTCTCATTTTGAATCAGGTGGGTCAGAAATCTGAGAGTGCCTGGCCATGGCTTGAAAACAAAGAATCAAATGCACTTGAGATAATATACATATGCATACCTTTGAAGAAGCTGAAAGAGCAAAAAAAAAAACCATACAAAAAAAAAAAAAACCAACAGCATTTTACAGTCACAGGCCAAGCTGGTGATTTAATTGACATTGTGGCTCACAAAGGTTATCTTGCTTTTAAAACAGTATTGCTCATCTCTGCATGAGAGATGCTGCCCTGGCTTGTCAGTTGGAATTTTTTCATATAACTTTGCTAAATTTGCTTAACAAACAATTGATTAAATGGGAAAAAAATCTTACAAAGCTTATTTTTGGTGAAAACATTTAAAATGTATTCTCTGAGTAAAGTTTTTAAGTTATTATTGTTAGGTATAGTCAAAACCTCACTTTCTATTCTTTGTATCATAGCCAACAATATCTGTTTGCTTGTTTTTGATTCAGTGAATAGAGGATTCACCAGACATACCCTCATATCTTACCTCCTTCAGGCCTGCACTTACCCTCAATCATCTCCTCGATCCTCCAGGCATGTTCTTACCCCTGCATCCTTCCTCCTCCAGCCTCTAGTCTTGCAGGCCTGTTCTTTCTGTACTCTGCTTTGTATATCAAGAACTCCTTATGCTTTATGTTTTAAATCTTAAAATCTTTAAATTTTAGTATAGTCATACAGTTCTTCAGAAATATTTTGCAAGACTTTTCTTTTTCTTTTTTTTTTTAAGATTTATTTATTATGTATACAGTGTTCTGTCTGCAGGTATATCTGCAGTCAGAAGAGGGCATCAGATTTCATTATGGATGGTTGTGAGCCACCATGTGGTTGCTGGGAATTGAACTCATGACCTCTGGAAGAGCAGCCAGTGCTCTTAACCGCTGAGCCATCTCTCCAGCCCGCAAGACTTTTCTTAAGGCCTCGTCATAAATAAGAGCAAATGCTCCCTCCCTTTTCTCATTGAAAAAAAAAAATATATGTCTCTATGGCTCCTTAAGGCCCTCCAGAGCATACTGGACATGCATGCCTCCCTCCTCACTAATTCTTTGACTTACACACAGTTTGCAAGCCAATACTCTTGCAACTTGTCTACCTTTAAAATATATAAAGTTTTCCAGTAGTGGTGGGACCTGCAGTTCATTTCTGGAATATAGGCAAAGTGCCCAGGATTCTACAATTTAAAGATGTCAGAATCCTTTCCCAGAAACCTTTACTCTGCTTATCCAATTGATTTTGCTTCATGAAAATTGCCACATAATACCTGCAATAATAAGAGTAGCAAGGACCAAAATCTAGTAAACAATAAGGCACAGTTGCACAATGTGGGTCACATTGCCCATCTCTTATCCTATCTCTAGCCATTGCCAGCGTCTTTAGCTGTTCATCTGTAGAACAATACCTATAGCTCCAGCTTCAGCTTCTGCTTCCCTTTGAACAAACTCCCATATTCTAGTTACACTGAATATCTTATAATAAGCACACAGTTATAATAAGGACCTCATTTCAAGGTCCTTAAAGTACTCATCAATATTAAGGCTGGGGTATCCTGGAGCTTAACAATAAATAAATAAATAAATAAATAAATAAGGTGCTGTAATTCACCCATTTTCTTTATAAACAGGCACTTTTACTAAAACCAGTATGTATGTGTTTGTGTGTGTGTATGTGTGTGTGTATATATATATAATACTAAAATGAGAAAAAGTTCAGAGATTCTAGTGGGATGAGTACTACTGAAAAAAATGCAAAAACCAATTGCAAACACTCAGAAGAGATTTAAAAACTCTAAGATGAATAATAGAATTTTAGAATGACTGTAACTTGTGAGCTGAAGATGTGATGACCAAAACTAGTCCTGAATTGCCATATGAAAGATAACCATATGCAGTAAGGACAGTAAGTGGGGTGAATCTTGTGGTACTGACAGGCATGGGGCATTTGAGAGAGGTGAGAAAATAGAATATGCTGCTGAGTAAGAATTGAAGGCTCACAGATTTTAAGCAGGACCTTATATCACACTGTTTACACATAGCATGATAAGTCTACATGGATATTATTTTAAGTGAGATATTAAGTATCTGTAAGACTTACTTAGTGCCAGTAAAATTATTCATAAAGCAAAGGTAATTGTCCTCTCAAATATGTTCTCATAAAATGGATTATATAGTAACCCAATAAAGAAACAAGGTTTTTATAGTAACATTTTTTATACCCTTGACTCTCAAAGAGACAAGAAAAGTAGAAAAATATCAGTTGAAATGAACTTCTGAAGTGAGGAAAATCTTAATAACCATTGTGGAAAAAGACTCACCATTATCAAGGAAGTAGATAGAAGATGAGAGTGTCAGTGTAGAAGTAAGTTGAGAGCTGTTGTTTCTCTACACGATGGAGGTAGTTCTGGCTGCTTAGAATGGATGACAAGAGTGAGCAATCAAGGATGAGCATGAAGATCATATGTTAGTTGTAAATTTAATAAGACAAGGTGCTGAAATGGATTTGTGGAATAAACTATACTAGAGTCAAGGAAGATTTCTGAATTTAGAGGATGAAACTCAGTGAATAGAGTGTAGTATCCTTTATTAAGAATTAAAAACCTAAGAAAATCTGTTAGGATTAAAGGGTTTGGGTTATTATGTGTTAAACTCAAGATTTCTGCTTTAACAGAAGTCATTAAGGAAGAAGATAGTTATCCGTTTGGAACACAGTATAACTGGTTACACAAAATTCTGAGTTTAACATCATGGGACTAGATGAAATTATCATAAGTAATTTTAATAAAATAATAAGTAAATTTTAATTTTTAGTTATTTTTTAATTAAATGTAATTAATAAGTAAAATTTACAATTTACATAAATAATTTTAGGTATGCTGATGGCAAAGATAAGGCAAAAAGACAGCTTCGGGAGTCTCTGGAGCTAAAGACCCTCCTAAATTCTAGATTAAATCTACTGACCTCATCTGTAGCAGGAAGAGCAGGAAGGTTTTATTGCTACATTATGATTCATGTGAACCTTGATTGTACATGATACCTACTTAAGATTCCATTGTGTCTAAATCCACATTACATTTTTAGTAGCTATAGAGCAACAATGATGTCAACCTTTTTAACAAGCCTGCTATACTCAGACAGCACTCTAATAACTTTCACCTACTAACTCATGATACAATACTCTAAAGTATATTTTTGTTCTAACTTCTAATTAAGAAAATTCATAAGCATAGACTTAAGTAACCCAAATTCACATAGTTACTAGGTGGTAGAATCAGGATCAAACCTACTTCCAAACCTACCTTTACAAATGTTATATGGTAGTGGGTCTTGTATAAATAAATGTTTTATATCCAAGGTTACAGGTTACAGAAGTATAATTCTATACAAACACTGTTAATTCTAATAATCCTTACTCTACTTCAAATTTATAGTAAACAAAAGCAACTACCTACTAAACCAACAAAAGCCCAACACCTTTTATCTAATTCTTTTACATTTTTTAGGAGCTCTTTTAGGGCTTGACACTCATGATAAAAATAAGTGTCAGTATTCTCCAGACTGAACTTTTCCTTCATAGTCATCTTTGACACACTTTTCCCAGAGCAATGAGCACTGAGTTATAGATGCTCAGTTATAACTACCTTCCTCCATTCATCATAAGTGCTGCTCTTTATCATGGCTCCTACTATATGGAAGACCAAATTACACAGCAAAACCTAAAACCTAATTTTCATTGCATGAGTAAAGCAAAATCTGTGATCTTTAAAGTATCCTTTCAGAAAAATCCCAGAGAAAGAAGAATTTAATATTACTAAATATGAACAATGATACAGAAGAGCTGTGGATCTTCTAGAGCAAAGAACATTAAATTTTCTTCCTAAGAGACTAGATATGGAGGAACTCCTTAATATAATTTTCAGAGTTAAGCAAGATCAATAGAATTGGTTTACATCTCCTTCCATCTTCAATAGAGAATTGTGTGTGCAGATTTATGAAATTTTGACAGATCTCATAGCCAGATAGAGTTAATGTAACTTTATATAAGTGTATTTGTTTCACACTTTCTCTCTTGACCTGGCTATCATCCAATTAATTGATATTTTATTATATTATTTGTTAAACAGCCTTCACAGCACAAAACCTGAGCAGTTGTTACTCTATTCTTAACCCACTAAACTAATCTGGCTTCTATGCCCCAGTGTAAATCCCAGAGATACTTGAAATTTTGGGGTTTCCTCCTTCAGATGAATCTCTCCTGCCTCTCCATCTGGCTGCAACTTTTTACTTCCTTTCTTTAATTTCTACTGCCCTGAAGGGCAGGAAGTCCAGTTCTATTGTTCAGTGGTTGACTGTAAGGTGCTTTATTGGCATATCAGGGGACAATTGGGGAGCAATGTTTACACAACATTCAGACAGGAGATTCTATATACAAGGATTGCAACCAGATATGGGGGCTACAGAAATCAGTATTTGAATTCCACAATAACCTTATCCCTATGAGAGTTTTTCTTACAAATGAAATACTTTTTCTTGACCACATTTTACATAAACAGTGAGGTGTTTAACAAAACTGCATTTTCTACCAGCTACAATCTCATTTTCACAGTATCTTTTTTTTTTTATTTCAAGAGACTGAATAGTGTCTATTATGACAATTATGTGAGTGAGTTTAGGTATAGCACCAAACAAGAGAGTGACTATACCAGATGCCAGAACTCAAATCATATCATTTTTCTTAAAATTCTCACAGGAACTCCTGCTGTTAATATTGAGTTGTAATCTTAAGGATCCACAGTGAGACCCAAACTTTGTCCTCAGGAAAAATTCCTCCTTGGAACATTTGCCAAGGAGGCTGTGTTTGATGAGATGTTCCATGAGTGGAGTGGGTTATGTAATGAAATGAAAAAAAATTGTCTGTGCAAAATATACAGAGGGAAGAGAAGACAGCACCAGACTGTTTGTCTAACAGTATTTACAAGTTCCTCAAGGGTTAAAAAATAAATACAGGTATTTTAAAATTTTTAACCATTTTCTTATGATCTTGATTGGTAGTTATGCTCTAATGTGAAAAAATATGTGCAATAATGACATAATAATGGTATAAGGCATTATATGTTGACAGTACTATCTGAACTTTTTTTTAGAAATGGTTTAAAATCATGTTATCTGTAACCGAACTTTTAAATTATTATTTAACCCTTATTTATTTATTACTAAATTCACTTATAACAAACACCAACAATTTCTTATCTATTAATCCTATAAATTCCTACAACCCCTTTAACCTATCCACTAAACCTATTGATAATTATTTTTCTAACCTTTTAGAACGATACAGTCTCTGGGGCAGGTCCTCAGTCGTCAGGAACACAGTCTTTGTGGTAGATTCTTTAACGCACTTAGCAGTCCTTTTTCTGGATCTCTCAGATGCAGGTTCGTCAGGGTAAGTTGGTTATTGCAGTCTCACCTTAAATAAGGCTTCATGCTTTCTTCTCTGTGGGAGACCCCAGCCGTCTGCACCAACTTACTTCTTTTGAATCAGGAACTCAGCTGCTCTGCCTCAATCCTTAAAGCCAGGCACAGTTTCCCCTAGGCCACTGTTCAGACAGATCAAACCCCTCCAGGCAAAAGCTGAGCCACAGGGTCCAGTCCTTGGCCTTTTGGTGTCTTGCTCAGGCTTTCTTTGCTCACCGGCTTCTTTCTGCTTCAGGGAGAGAGCTGGCCATCAATGGCCAGCCCTTTTTTCAGCAGGACTCTTGGAGCTCTCTAGCATCAGGGGCCTCTTCTCCTCTGAGCTCCACGCACTGTCCTTAAATAGGAGGAACTCTGTTTCAGCTTAATTTGGGCTGCGCCCACTTAGCAGCTGAAAACAATGTCAGGCCAGATACTTTGTTTCTTCAAATCCATTAAATCTTTCCTGTTTTCCTGACTTCAACCTTGTTTTTCAGTCTATTGAGTCTTTCCTGTTTTTGCTGACTTCATGCTGATAATGCTCTTCAGGCCCCGAATTAAGAGACAGTATCAGAAACTCCTATATATTTTTTAAATCTAATTTATCTAACCCGTACAGTTATCACAATAACATTATAGTATTTTTAATGAGACTTACAGATTCTAATGGTAGGAAATAGTCTTATTGTTCACTAGGTCTATTGGGGTTAGCCTTGTACATTGTATATTCAGATGCTGAGTTCTGAGCCCAAATATCAGGTTTCAGTCTGGACAGGGACACTGTATTTGTCAATGTGCTGAAACAATGCTCCCCAATAATCTCTGATTGATTATAAAAGGCTGGAGCCTATGAATGGGCTGAGCAGATATATAGGCGGGACTTTGGATTAAGTGAGGGGTCTCAGGTAGGGACCACAAGGAGAAGGAAGAGAAGAAGAAGGTCTGGTGGGATGGATCAGGAGCACGTAGCCAAGGGAAGTTCACCCTGAGGACACACAACTATGACAGAAACAGCCCGGGCAAGGCAAAATAGCAAGTAATGGGGCATTTATGTGGGTTTTAGCAGCATAGAAGGATTAGACTAGCTCAGAACCTGCCCTCAACATAGTGCCAACAGCTAGTAAATAAAATACAGTATCTTTGTGTATTTTACTTGGAAGCTAAATTGATCTAGAGTAGGGTAGTAACCCTTAAAAGGGTGTGTATCAACTCTCCGGAAAGATAATTCCATTTTATTGATGTGGATTGGATCTTTAATAATGGATCAGATGTGACTACATTTGAGGAGAAAAAAAAATCAAGGAAAGAAAGTGGTTCTAATCCACTCTAGTGATCTCTGAAAACCATGGATGTATTTTCTAATTCACACTGTGGAGTTTTGTTCATTTAGTTGTACTCAGGTTAACAGTCCATTGTCCATTCTGATTTCTTTCAGAAACTCCTTCTGTCTTTTATTTATAGAGGGGAATGGCTCTAGAAAAAAAATAAGCAAATAATTCAATGTTTATGGTATTGTTATCAGAAGAGACTAAGAGACTGCAGAATGTCCAGCTCTAAATGGAATATCACAAAAAGAAAACAGTGTGTTCTGGAGATTGCAGAGTAGCTTCACATAAAAACTCACAGTCATTGTGACAACATGCAGGAGATCAGTGCAAGCTTAAAAATAGATCCAATCCAAGCATGGAAAGGGGAGTTAGGAATGAAGTTTCACTCCCATCAAAGGGGATTTTCCCAACTCTTAGCTAGTGGGACAAGGAAAAAAACAAACAAACAAACACTTTTCTCTAGGATTGTAGCCCCTGAGGGATCAAATGTTCTAATGGAAGTTCACATACTGAAGAATATTTGAGAAGACCACAATGACGTTTATAGGCATAAAATAAGAATTTTAAAGCAAGCCAGTAACCAGCATCAAATTAAATGGAGAGAAACTTAAAGCTTTTTCTCTAAACTCAGGGAGAAGACAAGGATGCCCACTTTGGCCATATCTCTTCAACATAGTACTTGAAGTTCTTGCTAGAGCAATGAGACAACTAAAGGAGATCAAGGGGATACAAATTGGAAACACAATGTTTGATATGAAGAGAGGAGGATGGATCTGAGAAGAGTTGATAAAAGAAGAGTGAACATTATCAAAACGTATACGAAAGTCTTTTAGAATATACACATACAGCTGGGCGGTGGTGGCGCACGCCTTTAATCCCAGCACTTGGGAGGTAGAGGCAGGCGGATCTTTGTGAGTTTGAGGCCAGCCTGGTCTACAAAGCGAGTCCAGGACAGCCAGAGATATTCAGAGAAACCCTGTCTTGAAAAAACAAAAAAAAAAAAACCAGAATATACACATACACACACACACACACACACACACACATACATGTCACTTAGATTATATCATGGGTGTGTGAGAAGAAATATGCTGCTATATGCTGCTTCTAACTTGTCAGTGTTCTGGAGGTCTATCCAATCAGAGAGAAGGAAGACCATACTCATCTGACCTTCATCATCATCTGTAGCAGAGTTTATCCATCTCCTAAGATACAATGGATCTGAACATGACACTTCAGGGATGGTAGAACTCTTTGAACTGTTGAGATACTCTACTCACATGGAAATAAATCTCACAGAAAAGCCAAGCACTTTTCCTCCCAATAGTGCACATGGACCCACACATGCGCACATTCCTGTGACTGTTCAACAGTGCAGAGTATGCACATATGTTGCCTTAGTTAGGGTTTTATTGATATAAAAAGACACCATGGCCAGGGCAACTCTTATAAAGGAAAACATTTAGTTGGGGCTGGCTTACAGAATCAGAGGTTTAGTACAATATCATCATGGCATGCTTCTGGACATGGATCTGAGGGGTCCTCAGGCAGCAGAAGGAGATTATGTCACAATGGGCATAGCTTGAGCCTTTGAGACCTCAGAACTGGCCCCCAAAGTTACACACTTCCTGCAACAAGGCCATACCTACTCCAACAAGCTACCCCTCCTAATAGTGCCACTCTCTATGGGCCAAGGATTCAAACACATGAATATATGGTGACCACAGTCTATTCTAGCCATTACACATGTCCACGTGTCTCGTACAATTCTACAGTGCTCATGGATGCATACGTGCTTCTGACCATTCAACAGTACACATGGATTCACACATGTCCACATGCCTCTTACAATTCACAGTACACAGGGACATGCATTTGCCCACATACTTCTTACAATTCCGCAGTGCATGTGTACACACACAAGCCCGTACATCTCTTACAATTCTACACTGCATGCATGCCCACATATCTCTTACAGTGAGATGGGCATTCAGTTTGAGGTAAATTCATTCAACATCTACATGATATACTGTTTCATTTTCAGAATGAAAACAAAAGCTAACTATAATACCTTTATTTCCTTTGAGCATTAAACACTAACACACGTTTATATAAACATATATGTGTATATCCAAGATGCTTATACATGCATGATTGAGAGTGAGTTTTAAGTGTCAACTTGTCATAATCAAGAATCACATGGGGGGAATGCAGGGATGGTTCAACATACGAAAATCCATCAACGTAATTTGCCACATAAACAAGATGAAAGAAAATAAAAATCACATGATCATCTCGCTAGATGCTGAAAAAGCATTGACAAAATTCAACACCCCGTCATGCTAAAAGTCCTGGAGAGAGCAGGCATACAAGGACCGTACCTAGAAATAATAAAGGCAATATATAACAAGCCAGTAACCACAATCAAATTGGATGGAGAGAAACTTAAACATTTCCTCTAAACTCAGGGATAAGGCAAGAATGACCACTTTCACCATATGTCTTCATCAAAGTACTTGAAGTTCTTGCTAGAGCAATAAGAAAACTAAAGGAGATCAAGAGGATACAAATTGGAAATGAAGAAGCCAAATTATCCCTCTTTGCAAACGAGATGATAGAATACATAAGCAACCCCAAAAATTTGACCAGAGAACTCTTACAGCTGATAAACACCTTCATCAAGGTGGCTGGATACAAAATAATTCAAAAACAATCATAAGCCCTTCTTTATACAAAAAAAATAAATGGGCTGAGAAAGAAATTAGGGAAACAACACCCATGATCATGGATAGGTAGGATCAACATAATAAAAATGGTCATCCTGCCAAAAGCAATATACAGATTCAATGCAATTCCTATCAAAATACCACCACAATTCTTTATAGACCTTGAAAAAGCAATTCTCAACTTCGTATGGAATAACAAAAAACCAAGAATAGCTAAATCAATCCTACAGAAAAACAAGAATAGCTAAATCAATCCTGTACAAAAAAAAAAAAAAAAAAAAAAATCTGGAGGTATCACTATCCCAGATTTCAAGCTGTACTACAGAGCAATAGTAATAAAAACAGAATGGTACTGGTATAGAAACAGACCAGTGGATCAATGGAATTGAATTCAAGACCCAGAAATGAACCCACATACCTAGGGTCACTTAATTTTTGACAAAGAAGCCAAAACCGCACAATGGAAAAAGGACAGCATCTTCAACAAATGGTGCTGGTACAACTGGATGTCCACATGTAAAACAATGAAATTAGACCCATACTTATCACCTTGTACAAAATTTAAGTCCAAGTGGATCGAAGACCTTAACATCAGGCTGGACACATTAAATCTATTAGAAGAGAAAGTGGGGAAAATCCTCGAACTCATTGGCACAGGTGACAACTTCCTGAACAGAACACCAACTGCTCAGAATCTAAGACCAACAATCACTAAATGAGACCTCATGAAACTGAAAAACTTCTGTCAGCAAAAGACACCGTCATTCTAACAAAACATCAGCCTACAGATTGGGAAAAAATCCTCACCAACCCCACATCTGACAGAGGGCTAATATCCAAAATTTACAAAGAACTCAAGATATTAAATGCCAAGAAACCAAGTAATCCAATTAAAAAAAATGGGGAACAGAGCTAAACAGAGAATTCACAAAGGAGGAATCCCTAAAGGTTGAGAGACACTTGAAGAAGTGCTCAACATCCTTAATCATCAGAGAAATGCAACTCAAGATGACTCTTAGATTCCATCTCACAGCTGTCAGAATGGCTAAGATCAAAAGCCCAAATGTCAGCACATGCTGGCAAGGTTGTGGAGAAAGGGAAACACTCCTCCATCGCTGGTGGGAGTGCAAGCTTGTACAACCACTATGGAAATCAGTCTGGCAATAGCTTAGAAAATTTGGAATAGCTCTTCATCAAGACCCACCCATACCATTTCTTGGTATACATCCAAATGATTTCTCAACAAATCACAAGGAAATTTCCTCATCTATGTTCATAGCAATCTTATTTGTAATAGCTAGGAATGTGAAACAACCCAGATGTCCCTCAACAGAGGTATGGATAAAAAAGAAAAAAAAGAAAAAACTGTGGTACATCTACACAATGGAATACTACTCAGCCATCAGAAACAACTTAATCATGCAATTTGCAGCCAAATGGGTGGAACTAGAGAAGCTCTTCCTGAGTGAGCTAAACCAGACTCAGAAGGATGCACATGGTATCTATTCATTAATAATCAGATTTTAGTCATATAGTACAGGATAACTATACTACAACCAATGCACTAAAGGGAACATGAACATAGACTTTGTTTCCTGTCAATGAGACACTTTGCCCTAGTGGTGCTGCCTTATAGGCCTCCAGTGTATGAGGAGGCTATTGGTCCTCATATGACTGCTGAACCGGGGGGCTGGATGTTATTTAGGGACACTTCACTTCAGAGGAGTGGGATGGAAGGGATAGTGGGTAGACAATGGAAGGGCAGGACTGGGATGTGTGGAAAGAGGACACTGTGATGGAGATGTAACCTGAAGTAATAAATTAATATTTTTTTTAAAAAGAAAGAAAAAATGAGGACCTGAGTTCAGTCTTCAGGACCCATGACAAACTCCAGGGGTCGGTGGTGCTCACTTGAACTCCTCCTACTTGTGAGACAAAGACAGTTGGATCCCTGCAGCTTGCTTAGCAGCCAGTCTAGCCTAATGGTTAGGCCTAAGCCATGAGATCTTGTCTCACAAAGGTGTACAACTTTTCTAAGGATGACACCTGATGATGTCCTTGTGCCTCCAAGCACATGTACATACACACAACATGTGTTCCCACACATATAAACATGCACACTTCTCCACACACATTTTATAAAAGAACATAATAACCTATACTAAAATCCAAGCTGTTCATGACTAACTTACACATTGGATGAGATAGCGCTAGTGTAAGGAGAGTTGTCTGAGTGTCCCGTGCTGTCCAGCCTGTTCTCTGAAGAGTGCAGTCATTCCACAGAGTAGAGAACCATTTAGAGTCAGATACATGTGAATTTAACAACTTCTCCATCACATTGTAGCTACTCTGTAATGAAGAATGTGAATGAGTCAATAGTCATTAGGAAATATAAGATGTATTTTAGCATCAATACAAAAATACTGTATTTTATATTCTAATCATAGGATCTAAGAATGCTGTTCTATCACTTGTGTTGAGACAGCTGCTACAGAATATCCCCTATGGGCTAAGTTAAGTCCATAGTGTTACTTTGGATTAAAGTTAGGAACAAAAATCAATTCTTAAAAATCATCCTTCATTGAATATATGTGAAGTCATTTGTAATTAATGTCTTTTTAGAAGTATGAATTTTACAATCAACATTTGTCATATTTTACTCATAGATAATGTTTTCTAGAGGAGTAAAAGATTCTCTCTTCATCATGGAACTCATAAATCACATCAAAATATATTCTTGGAATAATTGTGTTAGTTATTCAAGAGAGTAATATCTGTGTTATTTGTCACATTCATTTCTTTACTTATATGAAAAGCACAATGTATGTGACTGATAACATAACACAACTTGCTTTCTAATTGTTTCAAAAATATTTAGTTTTGATAAACAAATAAAATTTATATATACTAAAATAGTAAAATAAAAAAAAACCCAAAACAGCAAAACAAACAAAAAACTGAGTAAGAGAGGTTATCCAGTGATTGATTTTTACATTTTTAACAGTTTTGAACAGTTATATAATGAATTTTACCCATTTTTACCCTTATTCTTTCCTCTCATCCTCTTTCCTCTGGGCTGTAAATATTTGTTTCAAATAAGCCCTTATTTCCTACCTTCTTTTGTGTGTGGCCGATGGAGCTTAACTAGAATTTTCAGCCCAAATACAGGAGACCGGAGCAACATCATAATATGGGAGGCTATATCAACAAAAAAATGACACCTCCACTCCAGAAATCATTAGTCGCCAGTAGTCCTTCTGGGATTATATTTTTTCTATGATAGAACAGTAATTTCTATGAAGATGACCTGTCAAATAAAAAGTTACTTAAATATTTAAACTATAAAAAAACTTTGCCATGAAGCCTTTGTAGTACATACCGAAGTTTCCTGGTACCAGGAATCCTGCAAAAATAATCAGATATAGTTCTTCATTTTGTAGCTGATGTTCTAGAAGGAAATATGGAGAATAAAAAACACATTCTTGAAAAATATGTCTTCTGCATTTCTAGAGGGAATTCTGAGTTTCTGTGAAAGGGAATGAGGAAGAATTTTTATGTCAGATATGTTTGACCACAATATGATTGATGGAACATAGAAGTGTTCCTGTGGTATTGGGTGTGGTAAGTAATGGTTTTACTGAGCAGAAGAGCTATGAGTAAAAGATATATACCAGAAAAGCATTTCAGAGATTAAAAAGAAAGATGGATTGGAATCTTAGATAATTGAAGTGCACATTCCAGGTTTAAGTCTCTAGTGTACATACCTTGAGGGGAAATTTTATAATTAAAAAAATCAGATATTGTGTCTTACCTCTGGAAGTAAACAGAAATTCATTTACCTTACTTCTAAAGCAAAGTAATACTTATATTTCTGAGCATTTTAATGATTTTTTTTTCTGTAAGCCTCTTGTATGCATACTGCTAGTTCAGATCTCGTGTACACCTCATCCCCATGTGGGGGAAAAACCCTGTTTAACTCTTTTTTTTTCTTTTTAAATAAAATGATAATTTTGTCAGTCAGGACAAACACTAGAAAAAGAAATAGAAAAATAGGCACAAAGCAATAATTTTCTGTATAATAGATAGCAAACAATCCAGGGAAAAACACTGGCCCTTGAGAGACAAAGAAGCCCTACAACTATCTTCAGAAAATTTTCCAGGCGTCCAACAGGGAGACAGAGCCAAAGCAGGCTCTGCAGAATCACAGGACTGAAGACACAGAGCTAAGTGTGCAGAGAACGAAGTGGTTGGAGACTACAGAGTACCAGAGCAGACAGACGTGCTGGAACTTCTCAGAACGCCATCAGGGATTTAGCCAAGCTCTGTTCAGCATGTGTGTGGGGAACTTGTCTTAGTTAAGGAAAAGAACCATAGGATAGATTAAAGCAGACAGGAAGAGTGGTTGCTCCCAGCTGGCAGGTTGAAAAAAAGTCACAATTTCCTTGCAGAGTACTCAGAAAGGTCTTGCCAACATTGTAGAAATGCCCCAGGGAAAGTAATTAATTGTACACATTTATAAACCTTACCAACAAGAGCCAAAATAATGTGAACTATGTAAGAATAAAATATAATGTGCGTATATGTACATATAAATATAATATTATGATGTAATTATATTTGCATGCTCCCATACAAAAATATTCAAAATATTTGACACCTCTCTAACAAAAACAATCAAATATGCATTGAATAAAGAAAATAAATTTCATTATAAAAATGATGTATGGATTTTAGGATTAGGATAAAATTATAGTAAACAGTTATTATAATTTTCAAATAGTTAAGTGCAGTCAGGGTAAATTTGAATTGGGCAGGCAGGCTGGCTCAGCAGGTAAAGGCACTTTCAGAAAACTCTAAGACCTGAATTCAATCTTGGACTCATATGGTAAACTCATAAGTTGTCTTCTGAGTCCTATTCAAGCACTGTGGCATTCATACACACACACACACTCACACACACACACACACACACACACACACACACACACACACACACAC
>CAJQZJ010032660.1:146494-170007 GCA_907164525.1 Lophiomys imhausi | reverse complement strand
CACACACACACACACACACACACACACACACACACACACACACACACTAACATGTCCTGAATAAAATCAATGTAAGAAATTTAAAAAACAAGATCCAAACTGAATTTGGGAATATAAAAACTAGAAAGATTTTTGTATGAGATTAAAAAAAAAAATACACTCGAAAGGACTTGTACCAGTACAAATACAACAGAAGAAAAACTAGTCAACTTGGAGAAACTACACAAGATGAAATACAGAGATAAAAATATAGGAAAATTAGTTGGGTTTGGTGACACATGCTTTTAATCCCAGCACTTGGGAGGCAGAAGTAGACAGATCTCTCAGAGTTCAAGGCCAACCTGGTCTATAGTATAGAGTGAGTTCCAGTATAGCCAGGGCTACACAAATAAATCCTGCCATGAAAAACAAAAAACAAACAAACAAAAAAAACCCACAAAAAAACCCAAAACAAAACAAAAGAAAAACTAACAAAATTTTATGGGGTGAGGTCATACATCATACACAAGAAGACTAGAATATATGTGGATGATACTCTACAGCAGAAGGATAACAAAAAAGATCTGAATAAGTAATGATGGAGAATTTTCCAGTGCAAGTAAAGACACAACTAGATTATGAGAAAGCTCAAGACAATTATTAATAAAATATAAAGAACTCAGTTCTATGATATATTAAGATCTATAATATATAAAGACATTTGTTTTAATTATGTAAAAACAAATAAATTTTCAAAATTCATTTGTGAAAAATGATAAAACATGAAATCAGACCACAAAACACTGCAAATTAGTACATGAAAATAACCTCAATTTTATGTCATGAGAAAATGGAAGATAAAACTGAAATTAATAATAATGATGTCAAGCGGAGCAACAGTCTGAGAGGCTCAAGCATATTTGTTTTTACCCAGAAAGGTGTGGACATACAGGCTCCTCTATTGAATTTACAATCACTCAGAACACTGTGGCTAGACAAAGCAGTGGGATACAATTCCTGTAGTGGGCTACACCTCCTGCACCAGTATAGTGTCCCGCAGGTCTCATCACTGTAGGGCCTTGCAGGCAGCTCCAATCACCAGATAGAGGTACCTCCCAGCTTCCTGAGCACCCAGTTTCCACTCGGCAGTACCAGCACCCAAAAGAGAACCAGCAGAGCCACAGGAACAGTAAGATCAGAGAGGGCTGAAAGGTGGATGGTCAAGTTAAAAGGCTGTAGGAAAATCCACTGAGCCCAAGCCCTATGGACGGGTTGTGGTGTTCATATCAGACCCCTCAGCCAGTGCACCTGGCTCCTCAGCATGATACCAGATCTCCAGCATCTACAGTTCCACCCATGGATCAATGAGTTCTTGGCCTGTGTGCATTACCTGAGTGACTCAGACTACACTTATGGCCAAGAGGCACAGAGGTGCCCTAGGTACCACCTAGGAGGAACTGCCTGGGAATAACAGGACCACAAATCTAACCCTTGGACAAGACACATGAACAGCAAGGTACCTAGCTTACAATCCATGGTCCTTCCAGCCCCACAGACATCACTAGGAAGACCTGCTAAAAATCAAGACTCTCACATCTCACCCAAACCCCGACCTGAGTTCCCAGTTGGGACACAACTAGAAGGGGTGAACTTCAGGGGACCCACTGAAATCCAGCCCCCAAAACAAGATTCCACCTAGCCGGTGTTGAGCTACAGACCTGCAAGACCATACGGCCTCTAAAACAAAGCTCCATCCTTGGCACCAGATCCACAAGACACTAGGAACAATCAGCTAATTTCTTCTTATAAGAAGAAATTAAATCCCTGAAAGAATTTAAAGAATGCTCAATTTTATAAATGGAGAATACCATTAGAGACCTCTAAGCCAACTCAGCCAAATATGAATGGGAAAGAGACAAGGCTATGGAAGATGTGAAAGACTAGTAGACAAAGACAACTAAATTGGAGGAGAAAACATATAAAAGTGTTCAAGACTTGAAATTGGAAGTGGAAGCAATAAGGAAAACACAAGCAGAAATAGACCTGGAGGTGGAAAACCAAGGGAAGAGAACAGTAACTACAAACATGACTATCAAAAATAGGATACAAGTGTAACCGAACTTTTAAATTATTATTTATCACTTATTTATTTATTACTAAATTCACTTATAACTAACACCAACAATTTCTTAACTATTAATCCTATAAATTCCTACAACCCCTTTAACCTATCCACTAAACCTATTGATAATTATAACAACTACTTTCATAACCTTTTAGAATGATACAGTCTCTGGGGCAGGTCCTCAGTCGTCAGGAACACAGTCTTTGTTGTAGATTCTTTAACGCACTTAGCAGTCCTTTTTCTGGATCTCTCAGATGCAGGTTCATCAGGGTAAGTTGGTTATTGCAGTCTCACCTTAAATAAGGCTTCATGCTTTCTTCTCTGTGGGAGACCCCAGCCGTCTGCAGGCCAACTTACTTCTTTTGAATCAGGAACTCAGCTGTTCTGCCTCAGTCCTTAAAGCCAGGCACAATTTCTTTTAGGCCACTGTTCGGACAGATCAAACCCCTCCAGGCAAAAGCTGAGCCACAGGGTCCAGTCCTTGGCCTTTTGGTGTCTTGCTCAGGCTTTCTTTGCTCACCGGCTTCTTTCTGCTTCAGGGAGAGAGCTGGCCATCAATGGCCAGCCCTTTTTTCAGCAGGACTCTTGGAGCTCTCTAGCATCAGGGGCCTCTTCTCTTTCTGGGCTCCATGCACTGTCCTTAAATAGGAGGAACTCTGTTTCAGCTTAATTTGGGCTCCGTCCACTTAGCAGCTGAAAACAATGTCAGGCCAGATACTTTGTTTCTTCAAGTCTATTGAGTCATTCCTGTTTTTCCTGACTTCAACCTTGTTTTTCAGTCTATTAAGTCTTTCCTGTTTTTCCTGACTTCATGCTGATAATGCTCTTCAGGCCCCGAATTAAGAGACAGTATCAGAAACTCCTATATATTTTCTAAATCTAATTTATCTAACCCCTACATACAAGAGATGGAAGATTTGATTGAAGAAATCAGTACAACAACCAAAGAAAATCCAAAAAAGAGAAATCTAAAAATGTCCTCACCCACAACAGCCAAGAAATCAAGAACTAAATGAAAAGAAGGAACCTAAGAATTATAAGCACAGATGAAAGAGAAAACTCCCGACTCCAAGGTCTAGGAACATCTTTAACAAAATCATAAAAGAAAAGTTCCCAAAATTAAAGAAAGAGATGCTGATAAAATTCCAAGAGGTGTACAGAACTCTGAACAGATTAGACCAGAAAAGAAATTCTTCTTACCACATAATAATTGAAACTCCAAATGTACAGAACAAAGAAAACATATTAAAAGCTGTAAGAGAAAAAGATCAAGTAATGCATAATGGCAGACCCATCAAATTATACCTTATTTCTCCTTAGAAGCTATAAAAGATAGAAGGCCTTGGACAGATGCCCTACAGGCCGTAAGAGAACATAGGTGCCACCCCGGCCTACTATACCCAGAAAACTCTCTATCAACATAGATGGAAAAAAAAAACAAGATATTCCATGGCAAAACCAAATTTAAACAGTAACTATCCACAAACCCAGCTCTACAGAAGATCCCAAAAGGAAAATTCCAACCCAGAGAAGATATCTGAACCAAAGAAAACAGAGGAGGCAAAACTCCACTGCAGCTATATCAAAAGAAACACCCAACCACCACCTACATCAAAATAACGGGAAACAACAACTTTTGGTCATTAATATCCCTCAACATAAATGGACTCAACTCCTCAATAAAAAGACACAGGCTTACAGAATGGATCCATAAACAAGACCCATCATTTTGCTGTATACAAGAAACACATCTCACTAACAAAGATTGTCTCTACCTCAGAGTAAAGGGCTGGGGAATGGTTTTCCAAGCAAATGTTCCCAGGAAGCAAGCTGCAGTAGCCATCCTAATATCAAATAAAATAGACTTTCAATGGAAATTAATCAAAAAAGATAGGGAAGGGTAATAAATACTCTTTAGAGGAAAAATTCATTAAGATGACATCTCAATACTGAAAATCTATTGCCCAAATACAAGGACACTCATGTTTGTAAAAGAAATTCTTCTAAAGCTTAAACTACACCTTCATTCCCACACATTAGTAGTGGGAGACTTCAACAACTCACTCACAACAATGTACAGATCATTGAGACAGAAACCAAACAGAAATAATGTGTCTAATGGAGGTCATGAACCAAATGGACCTAACAGATGTCTACAGAATGTTTCACCCATAAACAAAAAAAATACACCTTTTTTTCAGCACCTCACAGAACCTTCTCCAAAATTAGTCTGTCACAAAGCAAGCCTCAATAGATACAAGAAAATTCAAATAACCCCTTGTATCTTATCAGACCACCATGGAATAAAACTGGACTTCAACAACAAGAGAAATAACCAAAAGCTTACACATTCATGGAAACTGAACAACTCTCTATTCAATGACCACTGGGTCAGAGAACAAATAAAGAAGGAAATCAAAGACTTTTTAAAATCCAACAAAAATGAAGACACAACATACCCAAACCTATGGGACACAAAGAAAGCAGTGATATGAGGAAAGTTCATAGCACTAAGTGCCTTCAAGAAGAAAATTGTGACAACTCATATTAGCAACTTAACAACTGAAGTGGAAGAGCTAGAAAAAAGAAGCAAACACTCCCAAGAGGAACAGATGGCAGGAAATCATCAAACTTAGTGTTGAAACCAACAAATTACAAACAAAAAGTACAATGCAAAGAATCAATGAAACCAAGAGTTGGTTCTTTGAGAAAATCAACAAAATAGACAAATCCTTAGCCAAACTGGCAAGAAGGCAGAGAGAAAATACCCAACTCAGTAAAATCAGTAATGAGAAGGAAGAAATAACAACAGACATCGAAGATATTCAGAGAATCTTTAGGTCTTACTTCAAAGATCTATACTCCCCAAAATTTGAAAAACTAAGCGAAATATACAATTTTATTGATAGATTCCACCTACTAAAGCTAAATCAAGATCAGATTAACAAATTAAACAGTCCTAAAACCCCTAAGGAAATAGAAACAGTCATTAAAAATCTCCCATTCAAAAAAAGCCCAGGGTCAGATGGTTTCAGCACAGAATTCTAACAGACCTTCAAAGAAGAGCTAATACCAATATTCTTCAAACTGTTCCACAAAATATAAACAGAAGGAACACTGACAAACTCAGTCTATGAGGCCACAATCACCCTAATCCCTAAACCAAACAAAGACCCAATAAAGAAAGAGAACTTCAGACTAATTTCCCTCATGAACATACCTGCAAAAATACAGTATTTTTACTGGCAAATTGAATCCAAGAACACACCAAAAGTATCATACATCATGATCAAGTAGGCTTCATCCCAGAAATGCAGGGGTGGTTCAACATAGGAAAATCCATCAACAGCCACAAACAACATAAAATACCTGGAGGTAACTCTTTCCAAGCAAGTGAAAAACCTGTATGACAAGAACTTCAAGTCCTTGAAGAAAGAAATTAAGAGGACATAAGAAGATGGAAAGATCTTCCATGCACAAGGATAGGTAGGATCAACTTCATAAAAATGGCCATCCTACCAAAAGAAATATATAGATTCAATGCAATTCCTATCAAAATACCAACACAATTCTTGACAGACCTGGACAAAACAATTTTAAACTTCATATAGAATAACAAAAACAAAACAAAACAAACAAACAAACAAAAAAACCCACCTGGAGGTATCACCATCCTAGATTTCAAGCTATTCTACTATTTTACAGATCAATAGTAGTAATAACAGCATGGTACTTGTATAGATACAGAATAGTTGATCAATGAAATTGAATTGGAGACCCAGAAATGAATACACACACCTATGGTCACTTAATTTTTGACAAAGAGGCTTAAACTGTACAATGGAAAAAGGAGAGTATCTTCAACAAATGGTGGTTGTTTAACTGGATGTCGACATGTAAAAGAATGCAAATAGACCCATACGTATCACCCTGCACAAAACTTAACTCCAAGTGGATCAAAGACCTTAATATAAAGCCCAACACACTAAATCTGATAGAAGAGAAAGTCGGGAAAAGCCTCAAACTCATTGACATGGGTGGCAATTTCCTGAATAGAACACCAACAGCTCAGGCTGTAAGACCAACAATCAATGAATGGGACCTCATGAAACTGAAAAACTTCTGTAAGGCAAAAGACACTGTCATTCAAACAAAACGGCAGCCTACAGACTGGGAGAAAATCTTCACCAACCCCACATCTGCCAGAGGGCTAATATCCAAAATCTACAAAGAACTCAAGAAATTAAATGCCAAGAAACCAAATAATCCAATCAAAAAATGGGGGACGGAGCTAAATAGAGAATTCACAAAGGAGGAATCCATAATGGCTGAGAGACACTTGAAGAAATTCTCAACATCCTTAATCATCAGAGAAATGCAATTCAAGACAACTCTGAGGTTCCATCTCACACCTGTCAGAATGGCTAAGATAAAAAATTCCAATGAAACCACATGCTGGTGAGATTGTGAAAAAAGGAAACACTCCTCTATAGCTGGTGGGAATGCAAACTTATACAAACTGTGGGAATCAGTCTGGCAATATCTTAGAAAACTTGGAATAGCTCTACCACAAGACCCAGCCATACCACTTCCAGGTATACATACAAATGATCCCTCACCAAATCACAAGGAAATCTCCTCATCTATGTTCATAGCAGCTTTATTTGTAATAGCTAGAAACTGGAAACAATCCAGATGTCCCTCAACCGAAGAATGGATATAAATGTGGTACCTTTACAGAATGGAATACCACTTTGCTATCAGAAACAAGGAAATCATGCAATTTGCAGCCAAATAGATGGAACTAGAAAAACTCCTCCTGAATGAACTAACCCAGACTCAGAAAGATGCACATGGCATCTATTCATTTATAATTGGATTTTAGCCATAGAGTAAGGATAACTCTACTACAACCAACACACCAAAAGGAACAGGATCATAGAGTTTGTTACATGTTTGTGAGACACTGCCCTAGTGGTTGTGCCTGTAGGCTCCTTGTATATGAGGAAGCTCTTAGCCCTTATATGACTGCTGAACCAGGGGAGACAGGATTGATATGTATGGACACCACACTCCAGAGGAGTAGGATAAGAGGGAGAGGGGGTAGAGGGTGGAAGGGTGGGACTGGGATGGGGAAAGAGGGTGCTGTGATGGAGATGTAACTTGAAGTAATAAATAAACATAAAATAAGAAATAATTTTTAAATTAAAATTTAAAAAAGTAAGAAAAATAAAATAAAGTATGTTTTAAAAAAGCTATGGGGTTAATTCAAGAATAAAGCTTTTTGATTTATGAAAAAATGTAATAATGACGTCTATTTGGAGCATAGATAAAAAGCTTGAGCACACTAATGTTGAGCTCGCTAATTCTTACATCGAATAGGAAACTTAAAACTGATGCAGTGATTCTAGAAAATGTTTAGTGGCTTTTAAATAGATAATCAAATCAAAACTACATGTGCCAATCCTTCCTCTCTGCATATTTGTAAAGGAATTTAAACACAAATACTTCAACTATTTGCATGTGAACTCTATTTAAAGAACCTGAATTCTACCCAGAATTTTTACACTATCCTTCAATTGAATGGATAATTTTTGGAATGATAGAAGACAATGTCAAGGTACTAATGTCAGGTTAGTTCTCCTCTAAAGCATTCCTTTTCTTTGTGTCTTCTTATGACCTCAACTGACTGATATGAAGATATGCATGTCTGTTGTCTCAGAGTGGTCGCAAAATTGTTTTCTCTAAAGGAACATGAGTCCAGTCAGATAATATTGTAAACAGATAAAATAGGCTTCAATTTAATCATCCCTGCAGAACCTTATCTCTAAAGTTAGCCATTTTCTAAATACACATTCTAAGGAGTTATGGTTTTGACATGACTTTTGGGAGACAATATGGTATGGGGGCTTGAATTCTGTGGAACTTGATTTGAAGATCAAGGTTTGCTCCTGACTTACCATATCACATATTGGGAATGATGGGTTAGTACGAGTGTAACTAAAGCTTGGTCCCATCTTAGAGTCCTTATGTTACATCTTTTCTTCCCTCAAATATTTTTAAGTCTATTCAAACCCATTCCTCATTATATTTTTACCTAGGGTTATATGTTCTCTTGTAGAGAGCTGCGATGTACCGCGCCCTAAAGATGGCGCCGGTTTCCGCCTCCCACCAGCCCGAAGGTGAGCGCTCTCGATGATAAACAAGTTCATATTTGGCAAAGACCGCTGATCTGTCTTGCTTCCGCATACGTGGGCCTCTAAGATAGCACTACGTGGCTTTACTTGATTGGCTGTTCATTTAGTATTTAGCCTGTGGGTTGGGTCTGCCCAGGCATTCAGATTTCGGAAGACTGTTTTCAAGGGACCTGAATAAACTGCTGGAGAAGAGCTTTTGTGAGTTGCGTCATCCTTGCTGGTCGAGGGGGACGCGACAAGTGGTGGCACGTACGGGGACCCAAAAAAAGACTCAGAACTCCTGCAGTCAGGAGCAGCGCTGGTAAGTTCCTGGGATAAATTAAGACAATAAAGTTTCACGGAGATAGCGAACACAAGGTAAAGTTTCGCGGAGATAGCAAACAAAAGGTAAAGTTTCGTGGAGATAGTGAACATACGGTAAAGTTTCGCGGAGATTGCGAACAAAAGGTAAAGTTTCGCGGGGAAGCAGCGAACCGAAAGTAAATTTTTAAACATGGGATTGTCTGAGTCACATCAATTTTTCTGGCTCTTCAGGAGCTACTTTTAGCTAGGAATTTGAAGATTAAGAAGTCTACCCTAGAAAGATTTTTGAATGAATGTGATTCCGTGGCTCTGTGGTTTGCAGTGTCCGGGAATCTTATGGTATCCTGCTGGGACATTTTAGGCAGGGACTTGGATTTTGCTTGGGAGCAAGGGACTCTGAAGCATGGAGTAAGACCGATTTGGAAAATGGTGAGGAGTTGTTTAGAAGATCAGAGATGTTCTAATGAAATCAAAGAGGGAGAATCAGCCTTGGAACTGCTGCAAGGGGAAAGATCTGAGCAAGTAGACAGTGAAAAGGAAAGTAACAAAGGCGAAAGATTTGAGCAGGCAGACAGTGAAAAGGGAGGCAAAAAGAAGATTCCTCTCTATCCCGATCTTAGAGATTTTAGAGATTTTAGAGATTTTGAGGACTCAGAGGGCACGGATTCTGAAGGGGAGCTACACGCTTTAATAGAACAGTTGGAGAGGACTGCTATTAGAAAAAGGGAAAAGAAAAGGGTAAAAGAGAAAGACACGTTGGCGGCAGTCAGTATAAGTGAAGCCATTGCTGCGGCACCTTCAACTCCCCTTCCATACCCAGAAGCCGTTCAGATAGATCAGCCTGTTCAGTCCTTGAAAGTAGGGAGATCTTTCTGCCCGGGGATGTGGACACAAGTAAGAACAGAATTACAGTTTGCCTATCCGGTATACCAAGACCCACAAGGGAACAGGTACGAGGAACCACTTGATTTTAAGGTGGTTAAGTCCCTTGCAGAGTCGGTTCGTACCTATGGTACTACCGCTTCTTTTACAATGGCTCAAGTGGAAGCATTAAGCAGACATTGTATGACTCCGAGTGATTGGAGTGGCCTGGTCCGTGCCTGCTTAAGTCCAGGGCAATACTTAGACTGGAAAGCTTTCTTGATTGAGTATGCCACTGAGCAAGCAGCCAATAATCAGAGAGATGGAAATCCAGCCTGGGATAGAGATATGCTGCTTGGGCAGGGGAGATTTGCCAACCAGCAGATAGGATATCCTATTCAGATTTATGAGCAAATAAACAAGATAGCTATCAAGGCTTGGAGATCTCTCCCTAATAAAGGGGAGGTGAGTGGGAACTTAACTAAGATTCTACAGGGCCCCATGGAGCCCTTTTCAGATTTTGTAGCACGAATGGTGGAAGCAGCAGGGAAGATTGTTGGTGACCCGGATGCTGCTATGCCACTAATAAAACAGTTGGTCTATGAGCAATGTACCAAAGAGTGTAGAGCCACTATCACCCCTTACAAGAACAAAGGGCTAGAAGCCTGGATGAAAGTGTGTAGAGAACTTGGAGGGCCGTTAACTAATGCTGGTCTTGCTGCCGCAGTAATACAGTTGACCAGAAAAGGTGGAGGAAGTTCAGGAGTTTGTTTTAAGTGCGGCAAGATGGGACACTTTAAAAGACAGTGCCCCAGGGGAAGGAGTACAGAAAGTACAGGAAGTGTACAATGCCCCAGGCGGCCGGGGTTATGCCCAAAATGTAAAAAAGGGAACCATTGGGCTAATGAATGCCGTTCAGTGATAGACATCCATGGCCAGCCTTTAACTCAAGGTTATGGTGGCGCTCGTCCAAAAAACGGACAGCGGGGCCCACGACCTCAGGGCCCACAAATATATGGGGCAGTAGAGAATCAGGACAAAGAACAGAATCAAGAGAGATGGCCAACCCTCTGCCATCCGAGAGACCGCGGAGAGCCACTGCAGGCTCAGCAGGATTGGACCTCTGCTCCACCACGAGACTCGTATTAACACCCCAAATGGGGGTCCAGTTAATTGAAACAGATTTTAAAGGACCCCTTGAACCTGGTACAGTTGGTTTGTTGTTAGGGAGGTCATCATCAGCCTTGAGAGGACTTGTTGTCCATCCTGGAGTTATAGATCCAGATTATACAGGAGTGGTTAAGATCATGGTAGCCTCCCCCCATGGTATAACGGCTATCTCTCCTGGAGATAGAATTGCTCAATTGATCATGTTGCCAAGCTTACATGACCGCTATGCAGCAAAGGATAGAGAGAGAGGAAAAGATGGTTTTGGGTCCAAGGGCACAGATTTGACTTTTCTCTCCCTGGATTTGGACCAACGCCCTGTCTTGGAGTTAAAAGTTGATGGTAAAAAGATCCTGGGCCTTTTGGATACTGGGGCTGATAGGAGTATCATAGCAAAGAAAGACTGGCCTTCAGGTTGGCCCGTACAAGCCTCTTCTCAAACACTTCAAGGCCTGGGTTATGCTAAGACTCCAGATATGAGTGCAAGATTATTAAAGTGGCAGGACCAAGAAAACCACTCAGGAGAAATGCAGCCATATGTACTTGAGCTCCCTATCTCCCTTTGGGGAAGAGACCTTTTAAAGGATATGGGATTTAAATTGAGTAATGACTATTCTGATTCAGCCCAACATATGATGCAAGATATGGGATATGCTCCAGGCTTTGGAATAGGAAAATATTTGCAGGGACGAAAGAGTCCCATATCTATGCAGCAAAGACAAAAGAGACAGGGCCTGGGTTTTTCCTAGGGGCCACTGAGGAGGGCATTCCCATAACTTGGAAGACGGAGGATCCAGTATGGGTTCCTCAGTGGCCACTTTCCTCTGTAAAATTGAATGGAGCCAAAGAGTTGGTGGATGAACAGATGTCTTTAAAGCATATAAAATCATCTGTATCTCCCTGGAATACACCTATCTTTGTCATTAAAAAGAAATCTGGAAAATGGAGATTGTTGCATGATCTGCGTGCCATAAATCAACAAATGCAGATCATGGGCCCAGTGCAACGCGGCTTGCCGCTTTTGTCATCTTTGCCAGCCTCATGGCCCATTATAGTTATAGATATAAGAGATTGTTTTTTCTCCATCCCTTTGTGTGCCAAAGATAGTGAGAGATTTGTATTTACTGTTCCATCCTGTAACCATGAGGAACCTGATCAGTGGTTTGAATGGGTAGTATTTCCTCAGGGCATGGCAAACAGCCCCACTATGTGCCAACTGCATGTGGGGGAAGCCATTGCTCCCTTGAGAAAGAATTTTCCAGATTTGAGATGTGTTCATTATATGGATGATATCTTACTGGCAGCTAAGAGTGAACAAACGTTAGATCGGGCCTATGAAGAATTAGTTCAATTATTAAAAAAGAAAAGGTTGTTTATTGCTCCTGATAAGGTTCAAAAGGAAAATGTGGTTGATTATTTAGGAGCGAAGGTTGGACCTGAAAAGATAATACCTCAAAAGATTGAGATAAGAAAAGATAATTTAAAGACTCTAAATGATTTTCAAAGGTTGTTAGGAGATATCAATTGGATAAGAGGCTATTTGAAGCTACCAAATTATGAAATAAGACCCCTATATGATATTTTGAAAGGTGACTCAGCACTTAATTATCCTAGGCAATTAACAGACGAAGCAAGAAAAGCTTTATGTAAAGTGGAAGAAAGGTTACAGAGTGCCTTCCTAAAGAGATGGCAAGAAGGACAGTCCATTGCATTGTGCATATTTGCCACCTATGGTCAACCTACAGGATTGTTATGGCAGGACGGACCATTATTATGGACCTATTCAAAGATTTCTCCGAAAAAATACATAGAACATTATCCCACTGCACTTGCTGCTTTGGCCTTGAATGGTATCCAACAATGCTTGCAGTCTTTTGGAGTTGCTCCTGCCATTATAATAGTGCCCTATTCCAGTTATCAAATTAAGATTTTGTGTGGCACTGTAGATGACTGGGCAATATTGCAATGTAGCTTTGAAGGAGTGATTGATAACCATTATCCGAAACATCCATTGCTATCATTTTTTAAGGAGCACCCAGTGATATTCCCTAAGGTTACTTCAGCAGTACCACTTCCTTCAAGGGTCACCAAATGTGTTTACTGATGGCTCAAAGACAGGCTGTGGAGCCTATTTGATAGAAAGACAAGAGCCCGTGTTATGTCAATTTCAACCGGGCTCCCCCCAAATAGTAGAGTGGAAAATAGTAATTGAGGTGTTTAAAAGATGTCAATTTGCATTCAATTTGATTTCAGATTCAGTCTATGTGGTCAACGCAGTGAAAGTATTAGAATTAGCAGGTCCTATTAAGAATAGTAGTACTGTATGTGCCTTATTACAAGAGTTGTAAGTTTTAATCTGGCAGAGAAAAAGGTGTTTTTATATTCAACATATCAGAGCACATACAGGATTACCTGGACCATTAAGTGAGGGTAATGATAAAGTTGATCAACGGACTAGGATGACATGCATTTTTTGGAGCTCATTCCTGGACCAAGCCAGACAGTTTCACCAATTATTTCATGTAAATGCAAAAACTCTACGGCAGAAATTCCATTTGTCTAGAGCAGATGCTAGACAAGTGGTTTTGGACTGTCCTCAGCGTGTGATTCATCATCATCCTCCCAGTGTGGGAGTGAACCCTAGAGGGTTGATGCCACTCAAAATCTGGCAAATGGACGTTACCCACATTTCAGAGTTTGGAACCTTAAAATATATTCATGTATCTGTGGATACCTGCTCAGGTATCATACATGCTACACCTATGAGTGGAGAAAAGGCTCGCAATGTCATAGGACATTGCTTAGAAGCCTGGGCTGCATGGGGAAAACCACAGCAGCTGAAAACGGACAATGGACCAGCCTATACGGCACAGTCCTTTGTCTCCTTCTGTAACCAGATGGAGGTACAGCTTAATCATGGATTACCATACAATCCTCAAGGACAAGGAATTGTGGAGCGTGCTCATCGCACCTTGAAAGAATGCTTGCAAAAACAGAAAGGGGGAATAGGCCAAGGCCATACCCCCAAGGAGAGAATGTCTTTAGCTTTATTTACTTTAAACTTTTTCAATTTGGATGCTCAAGGCCGCTCAGCAGCGGACAGACATCAGGATTCCCATGGTTCACCTAAAAGCATGGTGAAGTGGAAGGATATTTTGACAGGCTCTTGGCGGGGGCCTGACCCCGTGTTAACATCGGCGAGAGGGTCTGTTTGTGTTTTTCCTCAGGATCAACAAGATCCAGTGTGGGTGCCTGAACTCCTTGTGAGGAAGATTCGTCATGTAGACCTTCCTAAGGATCCTGGTGTTAGTAGCAGTGAGTATGTCAGGAGTGACCGAGCCGAGATGGGGGATCCTGTCGATATTCCCAAAGCTGATGCCGGTCAGACACGATGCAACTGTGTTTCCACGCTTATTTAGCAGTAATAGAAGCTTAGGCTTACCCTACCTTCCCTTTGATAATCAGAGAAGCCCTATAGAGGGTAATAGAAATGTCAGCTTGAAGGGTAGTCTATGCTTTTTAATGAGCTTCAATAGGTCAGATGATACAAAATGCATTAAATTGTCTCAGCAGTCAGCAGATTTTTTACCACAACTGAGGTTTGGGGGTAGGAGTGGTGGTTTGTTTTCAGGCAATGGTTCTCGCCTTGAAGGATGGTGGCCCACACGAATCTCTGACCGGGACCCCCCCAGACAGCCATGCTGGGCACCTTTTTGTAGAGGATCCACAGGAGAGAAAGGACCTTTTCCCTGGACTGGATGTCAGGAGTGCAGAGCAGTTTGGGTTCAACAAGATTATTTTTCCTTTAGCCCCATGATTAGTAATATAGTGAATAAGTCTTGTACAGGAATGCTTGATATATCTACTAGGGATCCTCAGCAGACTGCCACCAATCCTTTTGATTTGTGGCTTTTGTGTGGGGTAAATGGAAGTTGCATGGACTTGGGACCTGTCATTATGCTTGGGGGAGGAATTTATCAAAGAGGTAATTTTTCCCTAGGGTCCGCTACCAATCTGGATTTTTCTAGCGGTAGTGGCTCTGGTACTTGGAATTCTTTGTTTCATTCTTACCGCAACAAGAACTTTTCAGCCTCGCCAGTATATCTCTGGCCTCCTTTTCTGTGGATTGTAAGTAATGGGAGTGCATCCTTGGGTGAAGAAAAGTTAGTATGCACTCCGGGTACATGTTTTTATGCCCTATGCTGGAATGCCACAGCCTTTCCTGTGGCTGTGGTGACTAGAATGCCTCGATATGTACCAGTTCCTGTAGAGGCCCCTAATACCATGATGCTATTCAGGTTTAAAAGAGATTTTGGCATCACTGCAGCTATTGTTACTGCTATCACTGTTGCTGCTGTGGGAGCTACTGCCTCAGCTATTGCCTTGTCTAGTTCTATACAGACTGCCCATGCCTTAAATAACATCTCAGCCACTGTGGCACAGGCATTGGATACTCAGACCTCTATGAATTCTCATCTCAAAGGAGGTCTTATGATAGTTAATCAACGCATAGATTTAATACAAGAACAGATTGATTCTCTTTGGCAACTAGCACAATTGGGGTGTGAGTGGAAATTGCAAGGTTTGTGTGTTACTTCCGTGCAGTATCAAAATTTTACAAAGGCTGCTAATTTGTGTAGACAATTGTCAAAGTTCCTCTTACAGGATTGGTCGGCTGAGTTTGAAAATTTGATGAGAGAGCTGAGAGCAACAATTGTCCACATCAATTCCACTCGGGTGGATCTGAGCCTGGCTACTGGTTTGACTTCCTGGATTCAGACGGCTATGGATCATCTTAAGGAGTGGGCGGGCGTAGGCTCTTTGGCGATACTAATGATACTAGCCTCTCTGGTTTGCCTATGGTGCATCTACAAAATGAGAACCACACAAAAGCGTAATGCAGCCATGATTATACAAGCCCTTGTCGCCATTGAGGCGGGCCAGTCCCCTCAGGCATGGCTCGCTGCCGTGAAGTAAATCTTCACTAAGCATAGTCCCTGCCCACTGAGGTATTCGTTCCACGGATATTAGGGTCTGGCAAGTCAGTGACGGAGTTGACGGGTAAGTTTCGGCCACCTAAGACAGGGCAGTCCCGAGTTGGGAGGCTGACGCAGAGACGGGTAAGAGTTTGAGCACCGCCCTCCTACAGGCTCAGGCCCACCGTGAGATCCCCAGATAGAGGGATTACGAAACCTTTCCAGGGACTTCTACCAACTTTAGAAAAAATAAAAAAAGTGGGAACTGTAGAGAGCTGCGATGTACCGCGCCCTAAAGATGGTGCCGGTTTCCGCCTCCCACCAGCCCGACGGTGAGCGCTCTCGATGATAAACAAGTTCATATTTGGCAAAGACTGCTGATCTGGCTTGCTTCCGCATACGTGGGCCTCTAAGATAGCACTACGTGGCTTTACTTGATTGGCTGTTCATTTAGTATTTAGCCTGTGGGTTGGGTCTGCCCAGGCATTCGGATTTCGGAAGACTGTTTTCAAGGGACCTGAATAAACTGCTGGAGAAGAGCTTTTGTGAGTTGTGTCATCCTTGCTGGTCAAGGGGGACGTGACATTCTCTATTTATATATAGGGGAATAAAAATATTTAAAATTTGAGGTTCTACAATCCTTTGAAATACCAGGCATTAAAGCTCAGATGCCTACCATTAAAAGACAAACACTGACCTGACATTTTTACCTCTTTCTTGGCAACTAAAATTAGTAACTAACTATAGATAATCCTCATAAAACAGAAAGTTTACTAAAATAGAAGGCAGGACGGTGAAAAAAAAAATGTCCAAGTGAACTTACTTACATTTCTATCTATTGTTTGAGTCTTGAATCCTTACAAAGAATGTAAAAAATAATGGTAGTATTTTATGTTCAGTTAATAACAAGTAAATACCTGGGCTAAAGAGCTGACTCAGAGTTTCAGAGTACTGGCTACTTGCTCTTCCAGAGGTCCTGAGTTCAATTCCTAGCTACCATATGGGGCTCATAACAATGTATAATGAGAGCTGGTGATCTCTTCTGGAGTGCGGGCATGTTTATTTCAATACAGAACATTGATTTCATATTAAATAAATCTTTTTTTAAAGAAAAGAATGAGTTGACCCAGTTGCACTAGGAAAAAAAAAGAACAAGTAAGTAACAATTGGTCTTCTGATAAACAAGTCAAATCTAGAAAACAACTGAAATAGCATTTGTCACATAATGGGAAATGGAGTTTGTAGAAATGTCATTACAAAAATGGAAGACAGTTAGCTGAACCTTCAGTTCTATATCTGCAACATATGCACTGTGATGTGCTAGAAGAAATAAGCAAAGAAATATATTTGTTGGCTACTAAACAGATGGGAGAATGCTAGAACAGATGAAATATAAAGGACTGAATGTAGAGAAAGAATTCCAGAATTCTACAGAGTATGATACTGAGTTTTGGATGTGAAGAAGTCTACCCATTTAAAGGTTAATTAGGATCCCATAGGGGAAAACAAAATCGCAACACATAATACAAAACAAAGGGCTTCCCTGCATTGGCACTACTTCTCCAACTTGAAAGATCTGAAAGTGTCAGCAAAAGCACACTTCTTCCATTATAGTTCCTGTTCTATATTTTGTCACAATGTTGAGAAATCTAATACTTTCCAGAAATTGGTAACTTACAAGTTGGGTTTCTATTGTGACTAATTGTGTCATTTTGAAACTTTTGCAACAAGATAGAGAAAATAATCTGAAAGTGCTTGGAGATGTGGGTAGAGTACCACAAGAATTCTGTAACTAGAGTCTTGGAGATAATTCTGATGGGCAATCAGAAGACAAGAACAGAAATTAATCAGCAAAGACTGCGTTTATGAAGTTTTTGATGAGAAAGAATAATTTTATTTAAATAGGACAAGAGCTTGTTTGTGTTGCATTTCAAAAAGAATTTATCTATATTTTCTCTACATCCTGATACTTTGAGACACAAACTAAAGGTAATGGGCAGATTCATTTGAAAGAAGAAGTTTCAAGGATGTGAACAGTCAGGTCATGGTTAGTAAAAGCTGGTTTTTGTCAGATTTATGGTGAAATTTGAGAGCAAAAATACGGAGCATAAATATTTGAAAGATATGTTGCTTAGTAAGAAAAGACAAAGGTTTAAGATTGACAGCAAGGCACTTGTGCTTAGTAAAGAGATTGGCACCATTAAAAAAAATTGAAGTGCTTTGTCAGGCAATAATAAGTCATTGAAGACATTTGCAGAAATGGCTGGAAATCACCCATGGTAGGATGAAGGGTATAATGCTTTGAAGTCATTAGAAAGATTTTATTTGACAAAATAGACTTCCAGGAACCTTGTGGTGCAAGGCTGCAGGAGAGCCCAGGGAAGTGTTCTTCTAAATTTAGCAACTAGACATTCAGAAACCACTATAGCCATGGTCTGATTGGGTCTACTGTCCAAGCAAATGTCAGCCCTTGGAACCATTCACACATGTGATGCTGGGTCTGTTACCATACATGATGAAAATCTGGAGGAATCATGGAGGACTGCAACATCTTCATTTCAAAGGAAGGTGTGTAAGTGTGTAGTAGCTCTTAGTAACTCTGACCTGGCCCTAACAATCTAAAATAGGAAGTATGACAGCAACCAAGCCTTCATGATCTTACATTGCACCACCGTGTACACTGAATAGCAGACATGAAACAATGGAATTTAATTTTTTCTCCATTGACTTTTCATCTTGCTTGTTAGTCTTATCATTCCTTGATATATCTCATAGTTTCAAGACATACACATAGGACAATAAATAGCTGGAGATAGGCAGCTATGTCCCCACCACCCTCTTCATTTAGTAATTTCTTTTATAATTAAAATCTCCAAGATGGTTAATGTTTATGAATGAGCCATAACCCAAGCATTCACTATGACTCATGGGGCTTTAGTCCATGACATCATCAAAAAATTAGTATTTTGGTTTATTTATTCAGTCACAGTTAGTTTTGTGAGCAATAGTACAAAAGATTTTCATCTTCATGCTATAGATCAGACTATACAGGGAGTTACTGAGTTTCCTAAACTCTAGAGCTACATCATAATATTCATAAAATGAGGCTTTTTATTGATCCCTTCATTAATTGTACATATTTAACCTTTGAATCTAGCATTTCAGGACTCTAATACTGCTAATTCTGACTTAATTATAAAAGAGTTATTTAAACATTGCATTTATTTCCTTCTGTATATGCATTCATCTAAAATTTGGGAGATTGAATTTTAGTCTTCATTACTTACTTTCCTTTTGCCAACAGCATCTTCAACAAATGGTGCTGGTCCAACTGGATGTCCATTTGTAAAAGAATGAAGCTAGACCCATACTTATCACCTTGTACAAAACTTAAGTCCAAGTGGATCAAAGACCTTAACATAAGGCCGGTCACACTAAATCTACTAGAAGATAAAGTGGGAGAAACCCTCGAACTCATTGGCACAGGCGACAACTTCCTGAACAGAACACCAACAGCTCAGGACTTGAGATCAACAATCAATAAATGGGACCTCATGAAACTGAAAAGCTTCTAGAAGGCAAAGGACACTGTCATTTGAAAAAAACGGCAGCCTACAGACTGGGAGAAAATCTTCACCAACCCCACATCTGACAGAGGGCTAATATCCAAAATCTACAAAGAACTCAAGAAATTAAATGCCAAGAAACCAAATAATCCAATCAAAAAATGGGGGACAGAGCTAAATAGAGAATTCACAAAGGAGGAATCCCTAATGGCTGAGAGACACTTGAAGAAATGCTCAACATCCTTAATCATCAGAGAAATGCAACTCAAGATGACTGAGATTCCATCTCACACCTGTCAGAATGGCTAGGATCAAAAACTCAAATGACAGCACATGCTGGCGAGGGTGTGGTGAAAGGGGTACCCTACTCCATTGCTGATGGGAGTGCAGGCTTGTGCAACCACTATGGAGGTCAGTTTGGCGATATCTTAGAAAACCTGGAATAGCTCTGCCTCAGGACCCAGCCATACCACTTCTGGGTATACACCCAAATGCCTCTTCAAGGAATCATAAAGAAGTTTCCTCATCTATGTTTATAGTAGCCTTATTTGTAATAGCTAGAGACTGGAAACAACCCAGATGTCTCTCAACCGAAGAATGGGTTAAAAAACTGTGGTACATCTACACAATGGAATATTATTCAGCTATCAGAAACAATGAAATTATGCAATTTGCAGACAAATGGATGGAACTAGAAAAGCTCATCCTGAGTGAACTAACCCAGACTCAGAAGGACACATATGGCATCTATTCACTTATACCAGGATTTTAGCTATATAGTAGAAGGTATCAATACTACAACTAACACACCAAAGGGAACTTGAACACAGACTTCTTATTTTTAATTTTTATTTTTTATTTATTTTTTATATATTAGTTATATTTTTTCTATTTTTTAGTCTTTTTTATCTATTGTATGCTTATTGATTTGTTTGTTTAGTAGTTCTCTCTCCCAGGCAATGAGACACTTTTCACTGATGGTACTGCTTCATAGATCCCCAATGAATGAAGAGGCTCTTGGCCCTCATACGACCTCTCAACTGAGATGAGGGACTGTTATATAAGGACATCCCACCCCAGAGAAATGGGATGGAAGGGTTTGGAGGTAAAGAAAAAAAAATGAAATGTGATGTTTCGGACTTTTACTACTAACTGTCATGAACTGTTTAGGATAACTAAGAAATGCAAACTAATGGTTATGCAAGCCAGTCATTCTGTTAGGTACTATGACAGCCTATTATAGTTACTTGCTAAGCTAATCAGAAATAAACCTGCTAAGAGACAAGCAACATCTGCTTACCCTAATATAAGAGATAGATAGGGCCTCTTCAAAAACCTCAAGAGATCTGCAGAATATGGCATTCAAAGATGTTTTCGTAACTTTAGATTTTTTTTATATCAAGACATATCAGCTCCTGACAGCACCCCCTATTCTCCTCCAAGTAGAAGAGTAGCATCAAAGAATCTCCAGTGGGAGATGATTGAATTAGTCGCAAGCCTATCTCTTGGTAGGAAAAGCCCCTTGCTCCAACTGTAGACAGAATGCTGTCCAAAAAGGACAAAACCTGGAAGCAGGTAAGTCGACAGCCTAGCTCTGCCAAGACAGGGTAGGTAAGTCCTTCATAACCCCTGCTCTACAATCAATGTCTGTCAGAGAAGCAGGGCCAAACGACTGAAGAGCAATGTTGTAATGTATGGAGAGAAAGTGGGAACTGTCCAGGCAGCCACTGGTATGTCATTTCTTAGTTTGGGAAGCTGCAGACTCTGTACTTCCTATAAAATCAGATATATTTATCCCTCTCAGGTCTCTGAAGTGATTAAAGAACAGATAGCTAGAGTCTCATAATTAAATTTTGAGTTGTTTAGGAGTCAAGAGAGTGTTATACATCTAAGAAGATACTTTTAAAATTGTGTTGCAATTAGTATGAATGTTGAGTCAGATATACAACTTTAAACTCAGGGAGATATTTAGATAGTAGAATGTTAAAGTCAGGTACCAAATACATATGGACTGGTCATTGGGAATGTACGTTAAGCCATATAACCCTCATAACTGTGGTCTAATTACCTCTGTTGTACTGTATTGTATTTATTATTATAAGAGAAAGAGCCATTTGTTGGACTGAAAGGGGAAACTGTAGGGGGAAACAAGATATACCTTAAACTTAAAAAAAAAAAAAAAACAAAGGAAGAGGATGGGGGGTTGAGGGTGGGAGGGTGGGCCTGGAGGGGGAATAGGGAGGGGACTACGATTGAGATGTAACTAGAAGAAATAAAAAATAAAGGAAAAAAATAAACAAATAAAATGTAATTTTATATGGTAAAGAGTTTTGTGGATGTGATTAAGATTTCTGACAAACTGAGCATTAAAGTAAATATACTCTACTGAATTACCTGAGGAAACCCAGCACAATCACATAATTCCTTTCAAGCAGAAAACTCTCTAGCTGAAAGCTGAGAATATGCAGAAGAGATACCAGAGAGATCATCAGTGCACAAAAGAACTGATACCTATCACTGTCATCGGAATGAACACCTGTGTAAGAACCACAGACATTGAGAGGCGGGTGAAACTCATAGTTGTCAGCCATGATGATCTAGATTGAAGTAAAAAAAAAGTTTTTCTTTGCATTCAAACACTAGATCACTGGTATTTTCTTTCAATAGCCAGCAATGAACTCTCTTATCACATAGCCCCCATTTTGGCTTCAAGAGAACAGATGAGGAGAGCTTACTGAATCTTGGTACTCAGATTGCTTCCTGGAATATGCCTCAGTCATCAATAAAGTAGGACATCGTCCCAGTATTTCTGGAAAGTGGCATTTCACTCTGGCTACCTGGAAATAAAATATATATGTTGAATTTGTAATAATAAAACAAAATAAGACCACTATAATATGAACACAATATTTGTGCTAGTTCCTCTTATGTTTCTGTGAGAAAAAACATGATAAAAGTAACTTAAAGGAGAATTAATCTTTGAGTTGATCAGTACAGTAAATCAAGATATAAAATAAGACAAATTGTTAGATAAACATGTAACAGTTCTAAGTGATTCAGTTCTATATTCTAAGTGATTTAGCCTTTTTGACCTCTGGAAAGAACTCTCCAAAGTTTACTCAAGTAACATCTACTGATAACAACAAAGTTGGTGCTGTGTCCTGAGCCCACCTGTTACCATCTTTCCATATTTTGTCAGTGTAGGGGAAATGTCTTATAGTCTCAATATCAGACTCTTTCCTGTATGGGTAGACCAAAAACATATCTCCTGTTCCTGCTTCACTGGTCAATTCTACATCATCTCTTGGTTCCCATTTCTGATCACAACTCCTGTCCAGTTCTGGAATGGCCCTAGCTCATTGTTGTAGTTCATTCATAGGGTGAACCTTTCTTTTTTATGAGTTCATTGATATCCCCCTGTAATAATGCAAAATATCCCTTCTGTGGATTGGGAAGTCTGGGAGTTTCTTAGAATGAAAGATGGACAGAAGTTCTTTATTTGCTCAACACTCTATAAAATTCCATGCACATGAATTTCTTAATATAGTATTGGTTGCACTTTCAGAGATAAATTGAATATGAAAATAAAACTAATTTTAATTATATATGTAATTGTAATTACACCAGTACATGTATTTTCATGAAATTCAATATACCTAACTGTTTGCTAGTCAACTGCTTTCTATGTCTATTAGCATCCTTAAAAGTTGCCCATGCTGCTAATATGGAAACACCTACTGATGTCCACCTATTATGAACTTGCCCTTCTAAGAATACAATCCAGGTTATGTTATCAGAGCTGATTCTTTCTCATAATTTTTTTTCTCTTCAACAGACTGAAGAAGGTATTTCTGTTGGATTGATGTCACTTTCTAAAGATGTTTCTGCAAGATAAATTCTGAGAAAAATCCCTATATACTGAAACTGAACTATGTCATCAGTTGTTCTCTGTTTCCACTAAATTTGTTACTCTTTTATTATTTGAGTCTAGTCACAGTTCAACATCAATATCAATGAAAGCTACACTTTAGAAAAGCCTAACCATTAACATCAATGAAAGCTATGCTCTAGCCAAGGTTAACCATCAATATTGAAGATGTGTAGTATTGACATATAATTGATTTAACTAGTGCATTCTTCTCATTTCTCTTTGCTTCTTGCTCAGGTTTCCATTACAATAGTGAAGACAAACCAACTGTCCATTTAGATAACCATATCATGTTTGAGCAGTGATGGGAATTAATTGAAGTCTTCAGTTAGAGTTTTCTGTAACTTTACATCATTGTAGACAAACACACACACACACACACACACACACACACACACACACACACACACA
>CAJQZJ010032660.1:94972-135342 GCA_907164525.1 Lophiomys imhausi | reverse complement strand
AAAAAAAAAAAAAAAAAAAAAAAAAAAAAAAAAAACAGAGCGAAATGACTCCAACAAAAGAAAGCAACACTATTCCACACAGCCCGAACCATCTCACCACAGCTGAAACACATGAAAACGATGACAATTCTACATTATGGAAAGTGATAGAGTCCCTTCAAGAAGAACTTAAATCTATGAAGGAATTCAAAGAAGCCACAATTGCACATACGAAAGCGATGGAAAACACCATTAGAGAACTTCAGAACAAGGTGAGTCAACTTGAACAAGAAAAAGAGAGGGCAATGGAAGACTTCCAAGCAAAGACAAGCAAACTGGAGCAGGAAATGTACAAAACAAATAAACTCACTCAAGAAATGAAAATGGAAATGGAAACAATAAAGAAAACACAGTCAGAATTAAAAATGGAAATGGAGAGTCAAGGTAAGAGAACAGGAACTATGGATTTGACTACCAAAAATAGGATTCAAGAGATGGAAGACAGGATATCAGGCATGGAAGATTCGATGGAAGAAATCAATACAACATCCAAAGAAAATGAGAAACCTAAAAAATCTCTCACCCACAACATCCAAGAAATCAAGGACTCAATGAACAGTCGGAACCTAAGAATTATAGGCATAGAGGAAAGAGAAGACGCCCGACTCCATGGTTCAGGAAATATCTTCAACAAAATCATAGAAGAAAATTTCCCAGTCCTAAAGAAAGATATGCCAATAAAAATCCAAGAGGCTTACAGAACATCAAACAGATTAGATCAGAAATGAAACTCCTCTCGCCACATAATAATAGAAACTCCAAATGTAGACAACAAAGAAAGGATATTAAAAGCAGTAAGAGAAAAAGGCCAAGTCACATGCAATGGCAGACTGATTAGAATTACACCTGACATCTCCTCAGAAACTTTAAAAGCTAGAAGGGGCTGGGCAGATGTCCTACAGCCCTGAGAGAACACAGGTGCCCAGCCAGACTACTATACCCAGCAAAACTCTCTATCAACATAGATGGAGAAAACAAGATAGTCCATGACAAAATCAAATTCAAACAATATCCCCCCACAAACCCAGCCCTACAGAAGACCCTTGAAGGAAAATTTAAACACAGAGAAGGTAACTACATCCAAGAAAACAGAGGAAATATAAACCTCCACAGCAACTAAACAAAAAGAAACACAGGACGACCAGCTATACCAAAATAATGGGAAATAACAACCCCTGGTCACTAATATCCATCAACATAAATGGACTCAACTTGCCAATAAAAAGACACAGACTTACAGACTGGATCCATAAACAAGACCCATCTTTTTGCTGTTTACAAGAAACACATCTCACTATTGAAGATAAACACTATCTCAGAGTAAAGGGCTGAGAAAAGGTTTTCCAAGCAAATGGACCCAGGAAACAAGCTGGAGTAGCCACCCTAATATCAAACAAAATAGACTTCCAATTGAAGTTAATACAAAAAGACAGAGAAGGGCATTACATACTCATTAAAGGAAATTCCCACCAAGAGGACATCTCAATATTGAACATCTATGCCCCAAATACAAAGGCACCTACATGTATAAAAGAAATGCTTCTAAAACTTAAAGAGTACATTGATCCGAACACTTTAATAGTGGGAGACTTAAACACCCCACTCACAAAAATAGACAGATCATCAAGACAGAAGCCAAACAGAGAAATAATGAGTCTAACAGAGATCATGAACCAAATGGACATAGCAGATATCTACAGAACGTTTTACCCAAACACAAAAGAATACATCTTCTTCTCAGCACCTCATGGAACCTTCTCCAAAATCGACCATATATTTGGACACAAAGATAGCCTCAACAGATACAAGAAAATTGAAATAACCCTTTGTATCTTATCAGACCACCAGGGAATAAAGCTGGACTTCAATAGCAAAAGAATCAACAGAAAGTCTACACTCACATGGAAATTGAACAACTCTTTACTAGAGGACCACTGGGTCAGGGAAGAAATAAAGAAGGAAATCAAAGACTTCTTAAAATCCAACAAAAATGAAGACACAACATACCCAAACCTATGGGACACAATGAAAGCTGTGCTACGAGGAAAGTTCACAGCACTAAGTGCCTTCAAAAAGAAAATTGTGACAGCTCATATTAGCGAATTAATAGCTAAACTGGGTGAATTGGAAAAAAAAGAAGCAAACACTCCCAAGAGGAGCAGAAGACAGGAGATCATCAAACTTAGGGCTGAAATCAACAACTTAGAAACAGAAAGAACTATACAAAGAATCAATGAAACCAAGAGTTGGTTCTTCGAGAAAATCAACAAAATAGACAGACCCCTAGCCAAATTAACTAAAAGACAGAGGGAGAAAACACAAATCAACAAAATCAGAAATGAAAGGGAGAAATGACAACAGACACTGAGGAAATCCAGAGAATATTTGTATCCTACTTTAAAAATCTATACTCCACCAAATTTGAAAACTTAAGTGAAATGGACAATTTTCTTGATAGATTCCACCTACGGAAGCTAAATCAAGATCAGATAAACAGATTAAATGGCCCTAAAACCCCTAAGGAAATAGAAGCTGTCATTAAAAATCTCCAAACCAAAAAAAGCCCAGGGCCAGATGGCTTTAGCACGGAATTCTACTGGACCTTCAAAGAGGAGCTGACACCAATACTTTTCAAATGGTTTCACAAAATAGAATCTGAAAGAACATTGCCAAACTCATTCTATGAGGCCACAGTCACCCTGATTCCTAAACCACACAAAGATCCAACAAAGAAAGAGAACTTCAGACCAATTTCCCTCATGAACATAGATGCAAAAATACTTAATAAAATAATAGTAAACCGAATTTAAGAACACATCAAAAGTATCATACACCATGATCAAGTAGGCTTCATCCCAGGAATGCAGGGGTGGTTGAACATACGAAAGTCTATCAATGTGATTCACCATATAAACAAGATGAGAGAAAAAAAACACATGATAATCTCGCTAGATGCAGAAAAATCATTTGACAAAATCCAACATCCCTTCATGCTAAAAGTTCTGGAGAGAACGGGCATACAAGGGCAGTACCTAGAAATAATAAAGGAAATATACAGAAGGCCAGTGGCCAACATCAAATAAAATGAAGAGAAACTTGAAGCATTTCCTCTAAACTCAGGGACAAGACAAGGATGCCCACTTTCACCATATCTCTTAATATAGTACTTGAAGTTCTTGCTAGAGCAATAAGACCACTAAAGGAGATCAAGGGGATAAACATTGGAAATGAAGAAGTCAAAATATCACTATTTGAAGATGATATGATAGTATACATAAGCGATCCTAAAAATTCCACCAGAGAACTCTTACAGCTGATAATCACCTTCAGCAAAGTGGCTGGATACAAAATTAATTCAAAAAAATCAGAAGCCCTTCTTTATACAACAAACAAATGGGCTGAGAAAGAAATAAGAGAAACAACCCCCTTCACAATAGCCACAAACAATATAAAATACCTGTGGGTAACTCTAACCAAACAAGTAAAGGACCTGTACAACAAGAACTTCAAGCCCTTGAAGAAAGAAATGGAAGAGGCCTTTAGAAGATAGAAAGATCTCCCATGCTCATGGATAGGTAAGATCAACATAATAAAAATGGCCATCCTACCAAAAGCAATATATAGATTCAATGCAATTCCTATCAAAATACCAACACAATTTTTTATAGACTTGGAAAGAGCTATTCTCGATTTCATATGGAACAACAAAATCCCAGAATAGCTAAATCAATCCTGTACAATAAAAAAAAAAAACATCTGGTGGTATCACCATCCCAGATTTCAAGCTGTACTGCAGAGCAATAGTTGTAAAAACAGCATGGTATTGGTTAGAAATAGATCAGTAGATCAATGGAATCGAATTGAAGATCCAGAAATAGACCCACACACTTATGGCCACCTAATTTTTGACAAAGAAGCCAAAACGGCACAACGGAAGAAGGACAGCATCTTCAACAAATGTTGCTGGTCCAACTGGATATCCATTTGTAAAAGAATGAAATTAGACCCATACTTTTCACCTTGTACAAAACTTAAGTCCAAGTGCATCAAAGACCTTAACATAAGGCCGGACACACTAAATCTACTAGAAGAAAAAGTGGGAAAAACCCTCGAACTCATTGGCACAGGTGACAACTTCCTGAACAGAATACCAGCAGCTGAGGACCTGAGCTCAACAATCAATAAATGGGACCTTATGAAACTGAAAACTTTCTGTAAAGCAAAAGACACTCTCATTCAAACAAAATGGCAGCCTACAGACTGCGAGAAAATCTTCACCAACCCCACATCTGACAGAGGGCTAATATCAAAAATCTACAAAGAACTCAAGAAATTAAATGCCAAGAAACTAAATAATACAATCAAAAAATTGGGGACGGAGCTAAATAGAGAATTCACAAAGGAGGAATCCACAATGTCTGAGAGACACTTGAAGAAATGCTCAACATCCTTAATCATCAGAGTAATGCAACTCAAGATGACTCTGAGATTCCATCTCACACCTGTCAGAATGGCTAAGATCAAAAGCTCAAATGACAGCACATGCTGGCAAGAGTGTCGAGAAAAGGGTACCCTACTCCATTGCTGATGGGAGTGCAGGCTTGTGCAACCACTATGAAGGTCAGTCTGGCAATATCTTAGAAAACTTAGAATAGCTTTCCCTCAGGACCCAGACATACCACTTCTGGGTGTACATCCAAATGCCTCTTCACGGAATCATAAGGAAGTTTCCTCATCTATGTTTATAGCAGCCTTATTTGTAATAGCTAGAAACTGGAAACAACCCAGGTGTCCCTCAACCGAAGAATGGGCTAAAAAAAAAAACTGTGGTACATCTACACAATGGAATATTATTCAGCTACCAGGAACAATGAAATTATGCAATTTGCAGCCAAATGGATAGAACTAGAAAAGCTCATCCTGAGTGAGCTAACCCAGACTCAGATGGATGCATATGGCATCTATTCACTTACAGTAGGGTTTCACCTATATTGTAGAAGGTATCGATACCTCAACTAACACACCAAAGAGAATTGGGCATCGACTTTTTATTTTTTATTTTTATTTATTTATTTATTTATTATTTTTCATTTTTTATCTGTATGTCTGCTTATTTGTTTGTTTGTTTTTTAGTTCTCTCTCCTGGGCAATGAGACACTTTTCACTGGTGGTACTGCCTCATAGACCTGCAATGAGTGAGGAGGCTCTTGGCCCTCATACGACCTCTCAACTGAGATGAGGGACTGTTATATAAGGACACCCCACCCCAGAAAAATGGGATGGAAGGGTTAGGAGGTAAAGAAAAAAAATGAAATGTGATGTTTCGGCCTTTTACTACTAATTGTGATAAACTTTTTAGGATAATTAAGAAATGCAAACTAATAGTTATGCCAGCCGGTCATTTTGTTAGGTACTATGACAGCCTATTATAGTTATTTTCTAAGGTAATCAGAAATAAAGCTGCTAAGAGACAAGCAACATCTGCTTATCCTAATATAAGAGATAGATAGGGCCTCTTCAAAAACCTCAAGAGATCTGCAGAATATGGCATTCAAAGATGTTTTCGTAACTTTAGATTTTTTTATATCGAGACATATCAACTCCTGACAGCACCCCCTATTCTACCCCAAGTAGAAGATGAGCATCGATGAATCTCAAGTGGGAGATTATTGAATTAGTCGCAAGCCTATCTCTTGGTAGGAAAAGCCCCTTGCTCCAACTGTAGACAGAATGCTGTCCAAAAAGGACAAAACCTGGAAGCAGGTAAGTCGACAGCCTAGCTCTGCCAAGGCAGGGTATGCAAGTCCTTCATAACCCCTGCTCTACAATCAATGTCTGTCAGAGAAATGGCGCCAAACAACTGAAGATCGATGCTGTAATGTATGGAGAGAAAATGGGAACTGTCCAGGCAGCCACTGGTATGTCATTTCTTAGTTTGGGAAGCTGCAGGCCCTGTACTTCCAATAAAATCAGATATATTCATCCCTCTCAGGTCTCTGAGGTGGTTGAAGAACAGATAGTTAGAGCTCATAATTAAATTTTGAGTTGTTTAGGAGTCAAGAGAATGCTGTAGACCTAAGAAGATGCCTTTAAAATTGTGTTGCAAGTTAGTATGAATGTTGAGTTAGATATAGAACTTTAAATTCATGGAGATGGTTAGATAGTAGAATGTTAAAGTCAGGTGCCAAATACATATGGACTGGACATTGGGAATGTATGCTAAGCCATATAACCCTCATAACTGTGGCCTAATTACCTCTGTTGTTTTGTATTGTATTTATTATTATAAGAGAAAGAGCCATTGTTGGACTGAAAAGGGAAACTGTAGGGGGAAATAAGATATACCTTAAACTTAAAAAAAAGGGTAGCAGATGGGGTGTTGAGGGTGGGAGGGTGGGACTGGAGGGGGGAATAGGGAGGGGACTGCAATTGAGATGTAAGTTGAAGAAAATAAAAAATAAAGAAAAAAAGGAAATTGTATCATTTAGATTAACCTTTGTAAAAGTGTACAATTGTCACTGTACAATCACCTCATAATATGTGTGCATCTGTTGATTTGACAGTCAATGAAGTTCATACCCCCTTCAATAAACTATGCAAACATCCAAATCTCAACTGTATTACCCAAAATGTATTATCAGATCTAGAGGATTTGATAATAGTATAGGTTCACTGCCCTAATCCATTTTTAAGTATACCACATTCAAGGAAAGGTAAACCTCGAAGAACATTTGGGGTTTAGAGATATAGTGTCTGCTAAATATTATTCTGAACACTAATACTTTTATGTAAACATTTTGTGAAGGAAACCAAATTCCATATATAGTAATAATTATTTAGATGATTTTAGATGGTTTAATTTATGCTGTCACTACTATACATAATATCTAATAAATTATACTAGAATAAACATAAACATATAAACTAGAAATTTATTTTCTTTATGAAAGATGTTCACCTTCTTTATGCTACCTCCTTCCCCCCTTTGATACATAAAAAGATCTAATTGATGAGAAAAGGAACATAGAGGGTTTTAGCATAACTTGGAGCTCTAGAGCCCAGAATATTAGTGAAAACATGAAAAAATGCCAGAAAATATGTATGATGACAACAAAGTGGGATCATATAAATTCTATTTGAGAAATATATCTTTCATTTTCATAAGACCAGAAAATTAGGAAGTTAAAACATGATTATAAAAAGTTAGCATTTATATAAATATGGTGAACATTAAAAGTCTCTGTAATCCAAGAGACAGAAACTCAAAATAGGCCTTCCATAAAGAGTGATAGAGGTAAACATTTCTCTGGTTAAGTTTTGAAAAATCGATAATCATGCTATTAAAGAAATTTCTTTTTTCTCTCAGACAATATCCAGGGTCTATGTTATTAGTTGTGCCTTGGATACTGAAAAGACAGTGAAAACTGATGAGATAATGAAACAAAACATGACAAGGAGATCAAGAAATAAAGTCAAGAATAAGCTCTGGATTTAAGCTTCAAGACACCTAAAATCTGAGACTCAGCCATTTGTGAATGTTGAGCGATGCAAACTTCAAGGTCTAGATCTCCATTTAGTTGATTAAGAATGATAATCTAAGCTGGGTGTGGTGATGCACACCTTTAATCCCAGCAATTGGGAAACAGAGGCAGGCGGATCTCTATGAAATGAAGGCCAGCCCTGTCTACAAATTGAGTTCTGGATAGTCAGGGCTCTGTTACATGGAGAATCCCTGTCTTGAAAACCAAAAAACAAACAAACAAACAAAAAATTAATGTAGAGCCCTAATTTAGTGATTAGGGACACAGATGACATGACATTTTAGGAATAGAAAAGCCTTAAATTTGTAAGTAAAGACAGAAGAGTCACATTTAAGAGAAGATGTGTCTGATGGGAGAGTCCTCAGAGTCAATTTCAGTTTGGATTAGTAAAGGTTTTCTTTCTCGTATTCCACCAACATTTTCCAAATTGTTAGTTTCACTTTGGCACATGCTGCAATACATTTCCTGCAAAATGAATATTCCCTCAAAATCACTTATTTTATTTTAAGCACAAGAATAATTTATATAACTATGTATTAATGGGTACATGCAAATGATTGAAATACCTAATTCTAACAAGATATTTCTATTATTCCAAAGGCAATTAAACATGACAGCCAAGGATACACAGAGAAACCCTGTCTCGAAAAACCAAAAAAAAAAAAAAACATGACATCACTAGGCATTCTGGAAACTTAAAATGATTAGAAGGAGCACTTTGCAATAAATCATATGCTGATTTCTTTCCAAAACAAAGTAAACCAAGACAGTTTGTATAATGGAAAGGACGTGGCTTTTTAGGAGCCATTTCTTCATGAATACCCTGTGGTTAACTGGCCACCTGGTAACCCATCAGGAAGAATCATCTAACTCTACTTACTAGACCGACAACTGCAAAGAAAATGGGCCTTTGCTTAATTGAGTGTAGAATTATCTCTAAGTGATTGATATGAATCATCACAAACCAGTGTTGGCTATTTCTCATTTTGACAGTGCTCCTACTGCTGCTGTTTTCAAATGTTTTCACAGTACAAAAGGAGGAACTTGAAACCTGAATCTAAACTCAAAATGACGTGTTGGATACAAAGTATGTTATGAACTTTCAAAACTCAGTGCTCAAAACCTTTCCATTATGTCCATTGATTTAGTTTCAGTGTTTTAAGGAAACTTAGCACTGTTCTTCACAAAGGCTGTTGATATTTGTTCTGGGACATGCCATATAGGCTTTCTTTTGCTCTATATTTTTACCAGCATTATCTTTTGACTTTCTGATGATAGCCATTCTAACCTATCTAACATTTCTGTCTGATAGCTCTTTAAGGTTTTGATTTGCATTTCTTTTACAACTAATACAATTTAGGTGTTGTTTTTTTTTCAGAAACATGTTGGCTGTTTTCTCTTGAAAAATATTTATTTACAGATTAATTATAGTTTTGTTGTTATTGAGTACTTTGTATTTTTTATTCATTTATTTTGTTTCTCACTACATCTTTGGTCAGGTTTTTATTCAAATAGGTTCTCTCTATTTGATGTATGGAATGAAACAGATTTTAATAGTTTTTCCTCATGCCTTTCTTCTGCAGTAGGTTTCTTCTCCACTGGTTCCTTCTTAGCTGCTGGTTTCTTGGAAGCTGCAGCCCCTTCACCCTACACTCTAAGGTTTCTTCAGCTTCTGGTCACCTACAGGCTTCTTTCTGTTTTTGCTCTTTGACCTCTGGGCCATCCTTTCTCTGATTTGGCTCTCAAGTTGCTGATGTCATTTCAGCTTTCTTGACTGGATTTTGTGGTTTCTGGCCTGGTGAAGAATGTCATTCCATGCAGTCTTTGCATAAGGAAGGGTTCAGGTTCAACATGAATCCCAGTTTATCCCTGGATTCTTCAAGAGTCTGTGACCAATCTTTCTGTGCCTGTGGTTATCTTCCAGGATTCTCAAGTACGTCCATCTGCTTCTGTGTCTCCCAGTGGGGGAAAAAAAAAAGATTCTCTGTGTAAAGCACAGGGTTTCTGTTCTAATGTCATGTAGTCTCACCTTCCTATACTCTTTCTGCCCAGCTAATTGGCCATCAGCTACTTTTGTTAACCAATCAGGAGAATGCCTCAGAAGGGGTGGTAAAACCAGATCTCAGCACTGAAATGAGCCTATCAGAAACAATGTTATTAGATTTTCCACAACACATTGGTTTACCAAGTTTCACTGGGTAATAGACATTAAAAACAGAAAAAAATTCTACAGCAGAAAAAAACAAGAACTAAGGAGAGCAGCAGCCACTTCCTTATTCAGAGCACTCTGTTCTTCCTCTCTTTCTCTGAGTTCCCTTTTCCACCCTCAACCCCCCTCTGGGCTCTGGGATTTATACACTCTCCAGAGGCCTCAGAATTAAACTATCTGTAGCTGGCTAAACCATACCCATTCTAGTGTGCAAGACAATTATAGTTAAGAGTTGTGGACAAACTGAAGCAGCCCAAACACCATACCAGAGATTAAAACAAAAACATATTCACATAACATAACTGGGTTTTTAAAGAAACAAAAAATCTCAACACACTAGTTTCTTGAGTACTTCATATATTTTGACTATTAGCACTGTGTTGACTGTGGAGTGGTGAAAATCTTTTCCGCTGTTGTGTTTCCTGTTGCTAGTTTGCAGGGCTGCTGGATATCCTGATGATTGAGACTGGTATTGTCCCCAAAATCCTAATGACCATAATCAGCAGGAAGCAGGTCAAAGAGACCTATATCCCTTTCCCTTCTGACCTTTCTCTCCCAACTAGTTATGAGGGTTGGAAGGAATAAGGGTTGGTAATGAGGTAGAGAGAAGGTTTAAGAACATATAATAAAATAGTTAAAATATATACACCAACAAACTAGACATCAACAAACTAAATAATCCAATTAAAATGTGGTACAAATCTAAAAAGGGAATTTTCAAGAGAGGAATCTGAAATGGCTGAGAAACACCCAAAGAAATATTCAGTATCTTTGCCATCACAGAAATGCAAATCAAAACTACTTGAGGATTGCATGTTACACCTGTCAGAATGACTAAGATCAATAACACAAGTGACAGCTCATGCTGGAGAGGATTTGGAGAAAGGGAAACACTCCTCTACTGCTCCTGAGAGGGCATATTGTACAGCCATCGTGAAAATCAATATTGCTATTCCTCAGAATGCTTAGAATCAATCTATTTCAAGACCTAACTCTACCATTCTTAGACATATACCTAAAGGACAGTGTATCTGACCACCAGGAGATTTGCTCAACTATGTTCATAGAAGGTTTATTCATAATAGCCAGAAACTGGAAACAACCCTGTTGTCTCTGAACCAGAGAATGGATAAATAAATTGTTGTAGATTTACAAAACTGTGTATTACTTGACTGATAAAAGCAATTACATCACAAAATCTACCAGGCAAATGGATGGAACTAGAAAAAAATTATACCGAGTGAGGTAACCCAGACCCAGAATGACACATATAGTATGCATTCATTTATAAGTGGACTTCAGCTGTTCAGTAAATGATAATCATGCTGCAATCCACAAAGCCAGAGATATTGAGTAGCAAGAGGGCTCAAGGGGGATGCATATTTTATATCCCAGGGAATGGGATATAAAATAAATTTTGAGGATGTACATGGGGCATGTGGGAATGAGAACAGGAGGTATATAGTAGAGAGTTAGAGGGAAAGAATACTGGGAAAGACAACTGGAATTGGGGGTATTTTGGGAGCAATATAGATATCTAGTGCAGTAGAAACTCCCTGGAATCTATGGCAATCACCTTAGTGAAGTTTTCTAGTAATGGGGGATATGGAGCCAGAACCACCCATCTTCTATGACCAGGCAAGTCTACTAGTAGTGGGACTGGGACTTCAACTCAAACACAAAATTTTTTTTTTTTACTTTATTTTTTATTTCTTCAAGTTACATCTCAATTGAAATCCCCTCCCTGCCCCGCCTCCAGTCCCACCCTCCCACCCTCTTCCGCCTCAACCCACCCATCCCCTTCCTTTTTTATAAGTTTAAGATATATCTTTTCCCCCCAACAGCTCCCCCTTTCAGTCCAACAAATGGCTCTTGCTCTTATAATAATAAATACAATACAAAACAACAGAGGTAATTAGGCCAAAATTATGAGAGTTATATGGCTTGGCATACAATCCCAATGTCCAGTCTATATGTATTTGGCACCTGACTTCAACATTCTACTGTCGATCTATCTCCATGAGTTTAAAGTTCTATATCCAACTCAACTTTCATCACAATTTAAAAAGCATCTTCTTAGAACACCCTCTTGATTCCCAAACAACTCAAAATTTAACTATGAGACTCTAGCTATCTATTCTTCAACCACCTCAGAGACCTGAGAGGGACAAATATATCTGATTATATAGGAAGTGCAGGGCTGCAGCTTCCCAAACTAAGAAATGACATACCAGTGGCTGCCTGGACAGCTCCCATTTTCTCTCCATACATTACAGCATCAATCTTCAGTCATTTGGCCCCATTTCTCTGACAGACATTGATTGTAGAGCAGGGGTTATGAAGGACTCGCCTACCCTGTCTTGGCAGAGCTAGGCTCAAACACAAAATTTTTGACTTTTGTTCATAACCTGTAGGATATGCAGCTAATTACTGGTCCAACTGTGGCCCATATGTAACACTGCCTGGATGGCTAGGAACCAGAGGCTAGAGAACCCTGAGACCCAGGACAGAACCACACAGGACTGGAAGTAAAGTAAATTAAATAATTCCTAATTATAGTCTGCCATACTCATAAATTGGTGCCTAGGCCAATTGTCATCAGAGAGGGCTCATCCAGCAACTGATGGGATAGACAAGGCAAGGCAAGACAAGGCATTGAGGTTTTTACTTAGATTACAAGATCGTAAGTGTCCATATAGCTTTTTACTCACATGCTTCATTTTGGATACTCCTTTATACATTCTGTTGTTTCCTGATCCTCTGACTGTACTCACTGCTTGGAAGTTTTCTGCTGCCAGAGTATCCTCTTGTGTTTATTATCCATGGTTGTCTAGAGTAGAGAAGTTATAGCTCTCTCTCTCTCTCTCTCTCTCTCTCTCTCTTGCTTCTCCCCCCCAAATACTCCAAAATAGCAAATAAATATAGGCAAATTTGACTTCAATGAGTATAGGAAATGAAAGGCTCAAGGTCTTGATTACTTCTGCTTGGCAGCAGCAGTAAGTCTGCAGTAATGTCCATGTAGGTTCCTAGAACAGCAGACTTAAGTCCTTTAAGGAGTAGTAAGAAACTTATTGCCCGATCTCCCACCCCTGACTCAGTTCCTGTTATGAACATTTCAGAACATTTATTGATGATAAAATTTTCACAGACATCAGAAACAAGGAAACCATGCAACTTGCTACCAAATGGATGGAACTAGAGAAGCTCATCCTGAGTGAGCTAACCCAGACCCAGAAAGATGCACATGGCATCTATTCACTTATAACTGGATTGTAGCCAATAGAGTACAGGATAACTATTCTACAACCAACAGACTGAAAGGAACAGGAACATAGACTTTGTTATCTTAGTGGGATACTTTGCTCTGGTGAAGCTGCCATGTAGGCCCCCAGTGCAAGAGGAAGCTCTTACTTAGCCCTCATATTGCTGCTGAACTGAAGGGGGCTGATATGTAGGGCATCCCACACCAGAGGAGTAGGATAGGTGGGAGAAGGGGGAGAGATATATTCAAAATATGCTCTTAGAAATGTACTGATACTGCCTTTCAGTTCCAAATAGGGAGGTGCTGCTAATGTGCCTTGCTTTCCGAGGATTAAATATAGGCAGAGCTAGTACAGCATCCTTCCCAGGAGGAAAATGCTCATCATTTTGCTTAGGCTGACTTCCATTTACCTATATAGTAATATATTATGAAGCATATCTTCCAGAAGGCTTAGGACAGGTTCTGATCCATTAACTCCTGCCAATTTCAATGTTTTCTGGCATAGAGTATACATGTATATAGTATTCAAATGGGTGATAGAAATGAAGTCCAACACATTTCCTGTAGTTCTCAGTTAGTACACTTCTGATGAGCTGAAATAAATACCAGGGTGTTTCCTATTCTATTGAGCTTCCTCACCATAAGTCACAGTGTGAAATCACTGTAGTTTGAAGCTATATACAGTATTGAGTATTTCCAATATTTCATTCCATAAAAGCAGTTCCTGCCCTTATACTTGTCTGGAAATATCGGACAGTATGTTGGAAGTTTTACTGATGACATGAATTCTTTGGGGGGACAGAGTTTGAGGAATACCTGATATCATTTCAGGGATCAACAGTACTGTCTAGGGTTGAGGCAGGACAATCATAGGCTGTGTGGCTATTTGAAGTTTACTGGCCCTAATTTGTCCATATGTAAAATGGAATGGACACCACTTTCCACATGTAGTCCCTTAAAGAACTAAAGGAACTTGTAAAGGCATAACTCAGTGCTTGATAGCAACAGAATCAAAAATAGGGAATGTTTCTCCCAATTATAGCATATTTATTGCTACTAATATCCATAGATATTATGGAATCTATCAATCATGAGATTAAGTAGAAGAATATCTGGGACATATGTATTATAGCATCTGTTACAGACATGACAAATGCCTTTCCTTTAACATCATGGGTACCACAAAACTTAAACTTAATCCAATCAACACAGCAAAACTCTGTTCACTACAAATAATTTCAATTTCAATGAGGATTAGAGATAGTCTGGAGGGGCCTCATGCTCAGAAAAGCTATTAAAGCAAAGAGGTCCTCTAGGTTTCAGTCATGTGCATGGGGCAGTACTCTTCAGTGCTGATGGCTGTGACAGCGCCTTGAAGGACAGGCTCAAAGCAGGAGCAGCTGACCTTCTTCAGTCAACCTGACTATCTCTGAAGCTCAGAAACTCTTAATTAACCCTAGTCAAGATATGTGTAATGTAAATGAAATCTAAGAATTTAAGAGACAATAGTTTAAAATAGTTGGCTTAGTTTCTGAATTCACAACTTTCTTAACCAAGAAAGTTCTCTTAACATAAATATTTCAGAGCTACTACTTGTACCCAGAGCCTTCTTAGAGAAATTTTATCTTTCAAAGAGAATAGCTTTGCTAAATAACTGTTAAGCATGCCTCAAACACACCCCAAAATGGTGTTTCTCTGTTGCCAGCTTACCTACCATGTTTGTTACTTTTATCAATGTTATGACAAATACCTAAAAAGAATGACTTAAAAAGCAAAAACATTACTTTCAGTCACAGTTAAGAATGGGAACAATCACCTGCCCCTAGAGGCATTGTAGATGTGACTGCCACGTCACATGTGCATCAGTAGGTGGCAGAAAGGACAGAGGCTATATCTACATTCAGTGTTCTGACCTATGAACATCTGAATGAATCGTAGCCTAACATTCCTGGAAAAAACAAAAGCAAGCTGGATACCAACATCACTTTGGTGCCATCGGGTAACCTGAGATGGCTAAAAGACCAGTACCAGGCAAGCACCAGATGGGATCCTAGGACAGGAAACAAACCAGAAACTAGAAGAACTCTGCATGGCCCTGGATGTGGGGGATGTGGGTGAGCCATCCCTGAGGGAGTGAGTGTGGGAAAGCCAGCCCTGACTTTGGTCTTCTATGTGATGGTGTTGGCTAGGGAGAGATACCCTCCCCTCCCTTTTGCCCTCACCATTATTGACTGACAGGAGATCTGGCCCAGATGAGGTCACAAGAGCAGGACATCTGTTTCTTCCCCTCACATGAGAGCAGGCCCTGCACCTTGCGAAGGTAGCACACTGCAGCTGGTCCTGGATATGGGGGTCGTGGGTGAGCCAGCCCTGGGAGAGGGAACGTGGGAGAGCCATCCCTGCCTTTTGTCTGCTATGTGGTTGTATTGGCTAGAGAGAGATGCCCCCCTCCTTTTGGCCCTTACCACCATTATCTGACAGGAGATCTGGCCCAGAAAGGGTCATAAGAGAAGGAGAGCTGTCTCTACCCCTCACATGGTGCAACACTCGGGAGAGCAGGCCCTGTACTTTTCCATAGTAGAACTGACCATTCAAGTGGGCATTGCAGGTCCAGAAGCATGGCTTTGAATTGGCCCACCCCAACATCTACCCAATGGATGAACTGCTGGAGTGCAAGAAGAGGTCAGTTCCACAACCCAGGACTTCAGGATCTCCATGACACAGGACAGTTATAGCATATCTGAGAGGAGTTCCAGTGAGGTTCCAATACTTATGGAGTAGTGGAAATCAGGGGCCTTGAACCAGACCAAGGAGTAATTATAATAAACATTTCCAAGCAGAATGTGTGGACAAAGGGGAATATTGGGGGACATACTGAGATACACTGCAGCTTCCACAATGATTATTTTGTATGCTTATGCTGGGATAGATTGTAAGGGTGGAGGGTGGTTCTGGGGGAAGGCAGGAGATGGGAGGTAACAGGGTATATGATGTGAAATTCAGAAAATATTTTTTCAATAAAAATAAAGTTAAATTAAAAAAAAATTAAAAACAGAAGGGACACAATCACCATGAAGGGGGGGGGGGGAGACAGAACACAACCACATGAGACTCTGTTCATCTTGCATTCACAGGCAGAAAGCAGAAAATGCTGAATTCTGATTCTTAACATATTATTACCCTTCTTATTTCTTGGGAGTCCATGCACATGATGGTTCCACCTTCACCCTGAAAGGGCATATTTTCCTTTCTCAATGAATCCACTTTCAAAACACCTTCAAAGACACACCACGGTCTCCTGTGGGATTTCAAATCCAGTCAGGTTAACAAGAAGATTATCTGCACATCCAGCCAGCCTCCTTGTGGAATAAAGGCATCACCATTTTAAGCCTTCGATGCACTGCCTGCATCAAAATCTCTCTTCTTTCATCAGAATGCTCTCCTTCATCTCATCCCATCCTCTCACATTTCAGGCAGATGACCTTCTCCAAAACCACATGAACAGACACTGAAATTTGGGCTTCTTCCTTCTCATGCTAGCTGTGAGGGAACCTTTACTATGTGTCAAAATTAAGCATCCTACTCAATATTCCCCTTATTGGTAGCATATCCATTACTGTCCAAAATACCTGTTCTTCAATGAAACCTTAACTTTTTAAGTTTTTTAATTTTATTGATTGTTTTTATAATTGTCTGTGGCTTGGGCATATACAAGACATTTGTATTAAGCAATTCTAAAAACAGAGTAAAAGGATATATCTAATCTAAGTCCTGTAAGCACAATGATCTCACTATGTAGGATTTGGCATGGACCTTTGCACCCTATGATTGTGGGAAAGCAAGATTACTTTATTTTTTTTTATTTCCTGTGCCAAAGTAAATATTTGCAAGGCTACCTCAGAGTAAGGAGCCTTTTTTTCTGTTTATTTATTTATTTTTGTTTCTTTCTAATTCTATTTTCTATTTTCTCTCTCAGACCAGTGACTTCAAAACTAACTGACTTCATGGTCAAATACTTATACAGTGTTATTCAGTTTTGAACTATTAAGTACATATCCATTTTAAGCTTCATTCATTTTTTCTTTTATGTATATGAATGTTTTTCCTACACACATGTATGTGCATATGTGTATGTCTGTACTTTCAGAGGCCAGCAGATGGATCTGAGTCTCCTGAAAATAAAGTTGTAGGCTCTCATGTGAGTGCTGGGAAATGAACCCTGGTCTTCTGCAAGAACAAAAAGTATTCTTTAACACCTATCCATCCCTTCAGACCCAGAATTTCTATTTCCAAATGTCTATCACTCATTGGCACAGGTGACAACTTCCTGAACAGAATACTAATAGCTCAGGCTCTAAGAAAAACAGTCAATAAATGGGACCTCATGAAACTGAAAAGCTTCTCTAAGGCAAAGACACTATTATTACAACAAAATGACCACATACAGAATGGGAAAAGATCTTCACCAACCCACATCTGACAGAAGGCTAATATCCATAATTTATAAAGAACTCAAGAGGGTAAACACCAAGAAATCAAATAATCCAATCAAAAAATGAGAAAAAGAGCTAAACCGAGAATTCGCAAAATAATCTCTAGTGGCCAAGAGACACTTGAAGAAATGCTCAGCATCCTTAATCATCAGAGAAATACAACTCAAGATGACTCTAAGATTTCATATCACACCTGTCAGAATGACTAAGATCAAAACCTCAAATGACAGCACATTCTGGCAAGGTTGTGGAGAAAGGGGAACGTTCCTCCATTGCTAGTGGGAGTGCAAACTTGTACAACCACTGTGGAAATCAGTCTAGTGATATCTTAGAAAACATGGAATAGCTCTACCTCAAGACCCAGCCATACCAATCCTGGACATACATCCAAATGATTCCTCACCAAACCACAAGGACATCTCCTCAACTATGTTCATAGCAGCTTTACTTGTAATAGCTAGAAACTGGAAACAACCAAGATATTTCTCAAACGACAAATGTATCAAAAAGCTGTGGTATCAAAATACCAACACATTTCTTTACAGACTTTGAAAGAATAACTCTCCACTTCATATCGAAAAACAAAAAACCCAGAATAGCTAAATCAATCCTGTACAATAAAACAAAATCTGGAGCTATCACCATCCCTGATTTCAAGCTATACTACAGAGAAATAGTAATAAAGACAACATGGTACTGATATAGAAACAGACAATTTGATCAATGGAATCAAATTGAAGACCCAGAAATAAACCCTCACACTTACAAGAAGCCAAGACCTACAATGGAAAAAGGACAGCATCTTCACAAATGGTGCTGGTCTAACTGGATGTCAACATGTAAAAGAATTCAAGTAGACCCATAGTTATTGCCTTGCACAAAACTTAACTCCAAGTGGATCAAAGACCATAACATAAAACCTGATACACTAAATCTAAAAGAAGAGAAAGTGGGGAAAAGCCTGGAACTTATTGGCATAGGTGACAACTTCCTGAACAGAACACCAATAGCTCAGGCCCTAAGACCAACAATCAATAAATAGGACCTCATGAAACTGAAAGGCTTCTGTAAGGAAAAGGACACTGTCATTAAAACAAAATAGCAGCCTAGAGATTGGGAAAAGATCTTCATCAACTCCACATCTGACAGAGGGAAATATCCAAAATCTATAAAGAACTCAAGAAATTAAACACCAGGAAACCAAGTAACCCAATCAAAAAATGTGGAACAAATATAAACAGAATTCACAAAAGAGGAATCTAAAATTGCTGGAGACACTTGAAGAAATGGTCAACATCCTTAATTGTCAGAGAAATGTGACTCAAGAAGACTGAGATTCCATCTCACACCTGTCAGAATGGCTAAGATCAAAAACTCAAAAGACAGCATATGCTGGTTAGGCTCCAGAGAAAGGGGAACACTCCCACATTGCTGGTGGGAGTGTAAACTTGTACAACGACTATGGAAATCAGTCTGGCGATATCTTAGAAAAGTTGGAATAGCTCTACCTCAAGACCCAGCCATACTACTCCTGGTTATATATCCAAAAGATTCCTCACCTATCCACAGGGATATCTCCTCAACTATGTTCATAGCAGCTTTATTTGTAATAGCTAGAAACTGGAAACAACCCAGATGTCCTTCAACCAAAGAATGGATAAACAAAAAACAAAAAACAAACAAACAAAAAACTGTGGTACATCAACACAATGGAATACTCCTCAGCCATCAGAAACAAAGAAATCATGCAATTTGCAACCAAATGGATGGAACTAGAAAAGCTCATCATGAGTGAGCTAACTCAGACTCAGAATGGTACACATGGTATATATTCACTTATAACTGGATTTTAGCCATTATAGTATAGGAGGATAACCATCCTACAATCAATAGACCCAAAAAAAGAGCAGGAACATTGACTTGGTTGTCTTTTAGTGGGACAAGTTGAAATATTATGTATGCCTCCTGTGCAAGATGAAGCTCTTAGCTCTCATATGAGTGCTGAACTGAAAGAGGCTTTTAGGTAGGGCACCCCACACTGGAGGAGTAGGATGGGTGGGAGGAGGGGCAGAGGTGGGAGAGTAGGACAGGGAGAGGTGGGGGGGCTCTGACGGTGATGTAACATGAAGTAATAAATAAACTTTTAAGAAAAACAAAGTTATTTTATGTGAACATGTTTTTGTTTTAATCCCAGGTGTGGGATATGGGCTGCTTCAGATTGTCCATAGCAGCTAACTATAATATGTATTGTATTCTGGCAGGGACACTACTTGTGCCAGCTGCAGATATTTTAATTCTGGGAAAGCTTGAGGGGGTTCAAATGAAAATGCTTGTGGTGGCTGTTGCTCTGCCTGCTGCCTGCTTCTGTGTGCTGCTGGGAGTTCATTCTGCTGCTCTGCTTGCTATTTCTATATTGCCAATTTGCTGGATATTCTGATGTCGAAGATTGAACTTGCTCCCAAGGAACTGTCTCCCTATTCACCAGGAAATAGCCTACAGAGATGTATTCCCCTTTTCCACTCCAATCTCCTTTCTCTCCTACCTAGTGTTCAGGATTTGGAAGGGATTGGGGTGGATAAGGTTTGGAAGAGAGTTAAAGGTAAAGAACCCAAATAAAATAGATTTAAAAAGTAGTGCCTATACACCCATGTATCCTAGGAAATAACTGTTTCCTGGCAAGTATGCAGTGTGTGTGAAGGAATTCTCTTGACAAATCTGGAAAATTGATCAGTGGTTGTTTTAATATGTGTCATCTACCATTTTAGAAGTTGTTATATACAAAAGTCAGCTAAGCATGGGTTCCTCCCGTTTCAGGTGTGTGTGTGTGTGTGTGTGTGTGTGTGTGTTTTAAGCAAGTACAACCTTAGAAGTCTGTATCTTTTGGTATTATTTATTGATTCATGTGTATGCTCCAATTCTAAGGCACACTCAGAAACATTCTGTCAGCCAAGTATAGTAACATACAACTTTAAACCCAACATTCAGAAGGCAGGAACAAGAAGATCTGTTAGATACCAGCTTGGTGTGCATGTGAGTTCCAGGTCATCCAGGGATGCATGATGAGATCCTATCTGTCTCAAACAGTAACAAAAACAATAACAACAGCAAAGAAAAGAAAAAAGAACCTGAAATATTCTCTAAATTGTTCACTGTATTCTGATACTGAGTCTTCTCATCAAATTCCCCAATGCAGAGCACTTTGGTAACTTTGTAATTTTTCTCTTAGCTGCCTCCTTACTATCTTAAAGCACTTTAAACTCAGCATGCCCAAATCTAAAGTTGTCATCTTCCTCCAAGACTCTTCCTCTTATACTTTACCCATTCTATAAAAGGTACCACTATCTATACATAATTTCATATACATTTTTAATTGATGCTGAATGTCTCTTTCTCTGTTGATGACTGTCTTGGGGTTTCTATTGCTGTGATCAAACAGTGTGACCAGACAACATGATGAGGAAAGAGATTTATTATAGCTCATATTTCCATGTAACAGTTAAGGACTCAAGGAGGGTAGAAACCTGGGTGCAGGAGCTGATGAAGAGGTGATGGAGGAATGTTGCTTATTTGATTGTTCTTCAAGGCTTGCTCCTCATGGCTTGCCCCTCATGGCTTGCTCAGTCAATTTCTTATAGAATCCAGAATCACCAGGCTGGGGATGCCACCACCCACATTGGGCTGAACCCTCCCATATCAATCACTAATTAAGAAAATACCCCATAGACTTGCCTACAGACTGATCTTATGGACACATTTTCTCCATTGACTTTCCATCCTCTCTGATGATTTTAGCTTGTGTCAAGTTGACATAAAACCACCCAGGAGAACCTAACTCATAATTCAAGCTGTGGTAAATTGTTTCTTTCCTTAAGTGTGTACCCCAGTCTACCAACCTTACAGTTATCACATGCTTCTGCATGCCTAGCTTGCATATTGTCACATGTTTCCCCTACAAAACTGCTCAATGAAGTTTTGGTTTTTAGATCTCTGTCTTACTCACTAGACTGCTGCTTCTAATGTGAATAAGAGGCATGTATGTCTCACTTGAAGCTTTAGTTATGTGGTTACAGATATGGCTCATATCACACAAACAATAAACCGTAGTTGAATAATGTTGTTTCGCTCTTTTTAAAAGATTTTTAAATAAAGCTTATAAGTGGTAGGATTAGGGATTTTGGAAGTTTCATGTCTCAGATGAAGGGTATGGGCAGATCCAATTACCAACTACAAATGGTTGTGATTGACATTGAAGGATGTGGTTGGAAAGTCCACCAAAGGCAGATGATGTCTTTGATCAATTGACTATGGACAGGGGCATGCCTTAGAAAAACCCACCAGGAACCATGCCAATGAGAGGATGGAATCCATGCCAAGACTCATTAAGACACAAAGAATTTAACTCATCAGTGCACCCAGCCTCGATGCCTTCTTCCTCCTCATCTTGCCAGGAGGCTTCCCCACACTCTGACCTGCTGCAAATCCACACTAGTGAAGAAGGTTAAGGCTGAGCCTCCCTGGTGTTCCAGAACATTTAACCAGAGAATTATCTTCCATCAGCATGTAAAAGCATCTGAATGGTGTGCCCAAGAAACTTTTCATCTTATAAATAATTGGGACCTAGCACCACAGAGACAATTCTTGTCTGATTTAAAGACCACCCCACTTTAATGGTCGAAAAACAGATTAAATTTATGAACTGCATTAAGAGAGACTCATAGACTTTAATATTGAAAGGTTGCTGGAGACCAGCCACCCGTACGGATCCACACCCAGAGGATTAACCTAAGAAAATATCCTTTTAAGAAACTTAAGGTAGTGTTAAGTGTTTGTTTTTATAGATATTAAATAGTTTAGGTATTAAGATATTCTTAGTTAGGTTTTAGGTTTTAGAATTCGGGTTTGGGTTTTAGGATTTGGGAACTTTATAGATAATTGTTAGGTAATTGTTAAGTATTAATAAATATATAAGTAAAAATGAAAAAGTATAGGAAACAAAACAAGAAGCCTAGAAGTGAGTCATCTAATCACAAGTATGAAGAAAAATTCCAGAAAAGAAGCTATGTCTGGAGATGAACAAAAATTTCTGGAAGAACTTTTTGTTCCTGCAGAGACTGAAGAACCAATTGGAATTGCTCTACTGTACAAAGATTGAAATTTTGTAGGTTTAGAGGCTAATTACTTTATCTTAGGCTACTGTTAGCCTTCTAGAAAAGCCATTCCATGTCCCCTTCTGTATCTGAGGTAACACTTCGTGATAATAAATAACCCCCCAGAAGCTATTAAGGAGTACATAATATTTTCCAAATCAAAGACATAAGATTTTCATGAGATGACATTTGAAGACTATAGGAAAACATTCCCCATTTCAGTGTGTCTAATGTACCCACCAATGTATTTTGAGCTTACCTTGATATATAACTTCCTTTGTTCTCTAAAACTAGAAAAACTTCATGAACTTGGAACTTGGAATTTGGGGCAACCTAAATCTGTGTTCTTGGGTACTGGTCACACAAAATGGCTCCAGAATAAATGATATTTCATAACCTTCAAGATGAGAGCTGTGGTTTTCATGATGACACAAGCAGCTCAGCTTGATGTATTTTTTAAAGAATTTTTTTGTCTGTTTTACATTCCAATCCTGTCCCCTTCTCTCCCCACCTCCCTGTCCCATCCTCCCACCCACTTCCCCCATAACTCACCCCCCACCCAGTACCAACCCACTCTGGCACATCAAACCACATCAGGACTAAATGCCTCATCTTCCATTGAGGTATGATAAGGCAACTCTGCTAGGAAAATGAGCTCCAGAGGGAGGCAACATCATGTAAATCCTGGATAGACCCTGCTCCAATTGTTAGGGGATCCACTTGAGGACCAAGTAGCCCAGCAGCTTCATATATATAATGGGCCTAAGACCATTCTTCGCAAGTTCTTTGATCAGTGGTTCAGTCTCTTTGATCCCCCTTGTGTCTGAGTTAACTGGCTTTGTTGGTCTTCTTGTAGTGTCCTTGATCCCCCCAGCTTCTTCAAACCTTCCCCTAACATTTCCTCAAGAATCCCTGATTTTTACCTAATGTTTGTCTGTGGGTCTCTGCATCTGTTTCCATTTTCTGGTGGATAATGCTCCTCATATAGCAGTAATGTTGGGTTCTTGTCTAGATCCCTCTCTCCTATCTTTTCCAACATCTATTTTCTCTCCCCTTCTAGTGGGATTCAAGCATCTTCCCTTAAGCCCTTTGATATTTAGTTTCTTTGAGTCTGAGGATTGTACCATGGTTATCCTGTACATATTGGCTAATATCTGCTTAGTGGTGAGTAAATATCCTGTGTGTCTTTTGGGTCTGCTTTAGGTCACTCAGGATGCTCTTTTCTGGTTCCATCCATTTGCCTGAATATTTCATGATATCCCTGTTTCTGATAGCAGAGTAATATTCAATTGTGTAGATGTTCCACAATTTCGATATCCATTCCTTGGTTGAGGGACATGTAGGTTGTTTCCAGTTTCTGGTTATTATGAATAAAGATGCTATGAACATAGTTGAGTCATTGTTCTTGTGTTTTGGTAACGCATATTTAGAGTATATGCCCAGGAGTGGTACAGCTAGGTCTTGAGGTAGAACTATTCCCAATTTTCTTAGAAAGTGCCAGGTTGAGTTCAAGATTGGCACAAGTTTTCACTCCCACCATCAATGGAGGAGTGTTCCTCTTTTTCCCCATCCCTGCCAGCATGTACAGTCACTTAACCTTTGGATCTTAGCCATTCTGACTGGTGTAAGATGGAATCTCAGAGACATTTTGAACTGTATTTCCCTTATGACTAAGGATGTTGAGGATTTCTTTAAGTGCTTCTCAGCCACTAGAATTCCTCTGTAGTGAATTTTCAGTTTAGCTCTGTACTCCATTTTTAAAAAAATTTTTATTTATTACTTTAAATTACATCTCCATCACAGTCCCCTCCCTTCACCCCTCCCATTCACACTCTCACACCCTCTCTCCCTGCTCCTAGAACTCATAATTCTTTATTTTGAATAATTAGGTTACAATTATGAAAATTATTAGGTATAACATATATTCCCAATGACTGATCCATACATGTTTGGCAACTGATATTAGTATTCTATTATCTATCTATCTCGATGAGTTTAAAGTTCTATACCTAACTCAGTTTCCGTCCTAACTTAGATTACCAACTTAAAAACATCTTCTTAGACTGTCATTTTTAAATTGAATTATTTGGTTTATTAGTGTTTAATTTCTTAAGTTCTTCATATATTTTGAATATTAGCCCTCTGTCAGATGTGGGATTGATAAATAACTTTTCCCAATCTGTAGGCTGACTTTTTTTTTTTCTATAGACAGTATCCTTAGCCTTACAGAAGCTTTTCAGTTTCATGAGGTCCCGATTATTAATTGTTCGTCTTAGAGACTGAGCTGTTGGTGTTCTGTTCAGAAAGCTGTCCCCTGTTCTAATGAGTTTGGGGCTTTTCCCCACTTTCTCTTCTTTTAGATTTAGTGTATCAGGTTTTATGTTGAGGTCTTTGATCCTCTTGGAGTTGAGTTTTGTGCAGGTTGATAAATATGGGTAAATTTGCATTCTTCTACAGATCACTCCCTTTTCTCCTGGGTCCCAACCCCAGCAGGTAGGTACCCCTGCTAACCCAAGGATCTCTCCTGCCAGAGAAACAAGTAGTCTGACAGCAGATATGCACCTCTCCTTCTGCTCCTCCAAATCCAACCTCCCAGTCTCATCTCTAACTCTGCAACAGAAAAAACACTGCAGTCTTCCTTTCCTGTCCTACCTCCCATCCTCATTTCCTCTGAATGCAACAGAGTATGCCCTCTGAACCTCTTTTCCATCCATTGCTGTATTCTCACCCCCAACTCCGGCAGGCACCCCTGCTAACCCAGGAGCTTCACAGGCCAACTGTGTGGTAAGCTCACAGGTAAGTTGACTGCAGATCATCTCTTCCCCCTCTCCTCTCCCAGATCCAATAGCCTAGTCTCATACCCAGCTCTGCAGCACAAACACCTGTGGCAACCTTGCCTGCCTCCGTGTTCCTATCTCCTGTGGTTACCACAGATCTTCCCCTTCTAACCTCCCTGCTACTACTTGTTGCTTTGTCCTAGCTGAGTTCTTTCTTAATGACTATGACACACTTCCTTCCTACCCTGAGCTATTCCAAGTGTTGTGGAATGATTGTTTCCACAGTTGGACTCCTTGTCAAACCTGAGCACCAGAAGAGTTAAGTTTAATTAGGGAAAGAAGCATGCGCACACATGAATAGTGGTTATTTCACAATCTGCATACACGCCCTGGTGGAAAGGAACTAGCCACCTACTTTCAATTTCAGTAGCTCTGTATGGTAAGAGAGAAACGCCATGGCTGGTAAGTTTTGCCTATTGTTAAAGGGGTTAATTTGGTAAATAAGTCATTTGGAATGGGGCTGGCTTTTATTGAAGGCATCATTAACTTCTGTAGATATTCAGGTGATCGAAATCTGTGGGAAGAGAAGACTGTGTGGAAAAATCTGCACAGTTGATTCTCTAAGAATCAAAGCCAGGGCCAGAAAGGAAATGATGCTTGTATCCTGCCTTCAGTTTTGCAAGCTTAACTATTAAGTGCCCCTAGGCTGACAGAGTGACCTGCATGAGTGACAGAGATGGTGGCTGGAGAGAAAATGGTTTATTGTATGTCTTTATTTTTTAATGTGACTTGAAAACATGTGGAACCAGGATGAAACTTTCTGCTTCTTGAGTTCTAACAGAAAGCCAGTAATTGGGCACTGTGACTCACCCTGTATGCTTTTGTGGAATGTTGAAGGGAAATGTGGTGCAAAGAGAATAAAAGAAAGGGAGAAGTAACTGTGTGTGAAAGGGACATTTTACTGTTTCAATCTGAAAGAGACTATGCCCTCTTTACTACAGGGAAAAAACATGCAACTGTTCTCTTAACTTGAGAAAACTTTGTGCCTTAAACAGATAACATCCTAAAGTCAAAGAGGAAGCAGTTTATCAAATCAGTGGGCGTGGGGACAATAAATGGCTTGCTGGATGAACTTTTAGAGAAGAAAGTGCTGAACCAGGAAGAGATGGAGAGAATAAAACTTGTACATAGCACTGTTCAGGACAAGGCACGGGACCTCTGTGATTCTGTCACTCGGAAAGGTCCTAAGGCAAGCCAAATCCTTATCGCTTACATTTGTGAAGAAGACTCCTACCTGGCAGGAATGCTGGAGCTTAAATCAGGTATGAACCTGCATCTTAGACTAAGTCGAGAGTCTATGTATTTTTATAACAAAGTCTGACTGATATATTGCGTATGTGGTTTGAAGACAACTCAATCACCTCCAACTCCAGAGTCTAATTTTTGTGTCAGTGGCCCTCTTGTCCCCCCTGGCTCCTTTATTCCTATTCTTTCTGCCTTGTTTCCTGTAGCTTACCTTGGCCCCAATCCCACCAAGGATGACACTGTCATGGAGAATTGATTCCTTTTGTCTCTCTACTGGTCCACCAGCTGAAAATTTTGGCATGACAGAAGATTCCAAGGGAGCTCATCCTTGCTCCTCAGGTATATATGCTTGCAAAGGAGGAATACTCATTGGACCCTCATCTTATTGCCATTATCTGTATAACGAACCCATGATGAACCCAGGCTGAGGGGGCTATGAGTAACTCCCAAGCACTGATTCTACTATTTTCCTCTTATTCTCCACATATCTTACTTGAGCAAAAGCAGTTCTCATGGCTTCATCACTGGTTTTGTACTAAAATTGTCTGAGTCTGTGTCCAAGTCTTGACTCCCTAGTTAGGTAGCAAACCTTACTACTCAAGTGCCTAGTGCACATATTGCCTTCTCCACTGGACCTGTATGTCTAAACACTCCCCCCACCCCCCATGACAAACTTGTCAATCTTGACAATCCTACTTTTTTCAATTTTCTCTTAATTAATTCTGTCATTACTAACAGTTGTTCAAATGTGAAACTCAAAAAGCACCTCCTTTCCTCTCCCACCTACTTTCAGTCTGTGGTTAAGTTTTAATGAGCTATTCTCTCAAGTCTTCTATCACCTTATCACACTCCAGTTAATCTTAGAACACAGTAATTGTCAATCACAATTCTCTCTACAGTTATCTATGTCGGCTATAGTTATCATATACCAACTGTACTCCAGATATTGTTCTATAGAAAGTTGAAGAATAATAAATATTATGAATTATACTTTCAATTGAATTGAACTTGCTTAAATAAATATAAAGTGAATATTTATTTAAAACTCTCATGGAATTAGAGCTATGAACGTATTAGGCATAATAATGATAATGCAAACCCTCATTAAGATAACATGGAATGCTGTAAGAAAGTCAATGTTCATAGTGATTCTTACATGGTGGAAATGTTTTTTTTATTCATGAGGATTATAAAATCATCAATATCAATGAGCAAGTAGCTGTCCTCCATGTCAGAGATATTCCACTCTGTGTCTCTCAAACCTAGAGCCCACAGCACTAACAGAACTGTGCTTATAGCCATCCTGTGAGAGACACTGGAAAGAATGTGAGAAGATCATTTGTGAAAGATTTTGAAAGCTCAGATTAGATGTGTCTCACACCACACACATGTGTCTTCTATTGGCTACAAATGATCATTCAGACACAACACGTTCTGGAATGATGGTAACAAGGAAAGATTTGCGGCAGAGGGCAGGGGCATCTTATGGACACCAAGAATAGATTCTGAGAATATACAATCAACCTTTACTCCAAAAAAAAGAAGAAGAAGAAGCTTCATTTCACACACTACTAGAGCTCCCACAAGAAATATTTATGTCCCAAATGACAAAAACAAACAAACAAAAACCCCAAAACCGTATCTTATGGAAGTTGAAGCAGTCAGCACACACCAGATCCTTTGTTGATAATGTTGCTTTTGAGTAAGTTCATCTCTTTCTTAAGAAATAACTAGAGTTGCAATGTACAAGGGAGGTTTACACCATAGTTCTGAAATAATTTCATCTAGAAGACAATCCTTTCTCCCCAACTCAGAAATCCAAGTATTTAGAAAAACTCAATTATTTTACTGGATCTATTAATAGTGATTAACCCACATTTTCTTAGATATTTCATGTGTTGTGACATTCTATATGATAGAATACTTTATTTCATTACTTAAAAAATTCTAATATAAATAAATACTTGTTTAATTTGTTATTGCTTTAGACATACTTGTGCTACAGCAAGATATCTTTTATCATTTAATATGTTCATATTTTACAGTATATTCTCTGTATTTGTATTCTTTTCTACATCCAGCACATTTTTGTGACTTTGCTGAGCTTGTTAAACATAAGACAATTTATCCAAATATCTTTTAAAACTAGTTAAAATCTCCTCATCATAATTGCTTAATTTCTATTCTCCAGGTACCTAAGACAAATTGTTACTATTTTTAAATACACCAAATTTACATCAAATCATTTAGAAGTATATCACATTGTTTGATGATACTGAACTTGGGATCCAATAAGAGCCCCAGGAACTACTCACATAAAACATTGTAAAAGCACTCCCTCAGAGATATATGCAATCAATAAGGAGTGATAGGAATTCACAAAATTTGTACATTAAATTACTACCTCACTTTCATTCCAGTTCGTTTATTCAATCAATATTATTCCTTCTTTAATGTGCACATACTGCAAAAATTGATCATAAGGGAGAGGACAGAGAATCATTTCTAAAAAGTACTTGATGCTTTCTATTATGAATAAGTTAAAAAGTAGGTAAACACATATTTAAAAAATTTTTTCATTGGAATTAAATGAGAACTATTTTCCACTCAACCTGGCCACCTGAAATTTCATCCTAGACTCCAAATACTTTCTAAAATGAATGTGTTAAACATTGTAATATTCCTAGCTTTGTTTATACCTATAATATTTGTCAAAATACTAATCTCAGAGTAAACTCCACATCACAAAACTGGTAATCTCTGGCTTTAAGTATGTTCCATTAACAGTGATCTGTCTCTTGTTCTACTCTATGGTCATAGACTCAGGGTTGTTCTCATCTGCCTTTACATGTAGCTAAGGCTGTAAGGGACTTGAAGTGAGACCACCAGGCTTGAATGCATTCATGATATTTGTCATCTCTTACAGAAGCAAAGCAAGAACATATCAAAGAAGATGCCACATTTTTTGGACCAAGTGGGACCCTGAAGATTTGCTCCTCAGAAGTATACCAAAAGATTTTGGAAGAAGATCCTTCACAGGTACTGTGCTCAGAATCCAGGATAGAGAAAGCTGAAGAATACTGAGTCCATCCTGAAGGGTGCTGATCTTTGTCATGGCCAAGTTCATTGTAATGTCCCAAACACTCATCAGGCTACTTTGCCTTACATAAAGATCCTTAGCTTCTAGAATCTCAGCTTTATCTGGAGAGTTACAAATTTAGTCTAATTCCTAGGTAAACAATAATAGCAACAGCAAAATGAGTGGCTAACATTAGTTGCTTAGTGTGAGTTAAACACTATTTTATACATTTCATGTATAACAAAGCTATTAGTCTTCAAAATAGCCCATTTTAAAGATTAGGAAATTGAGTCAGGTCTTGATCCACTATTATATCTACAGGCAATAAGAAACCTGAAGAATCAGTTTACAATTTAGGGATCCTAGCTATGACCCCATTGTATTTTTTTTTAATTTCACTTTCAAAATTAAAGTCAGATGCTCAGAGAACCCCTGGTATCTTGTAGATCCCATTAGCACTCTTAAACTAAGACTCAGTTTCCTCCCTGTTCTTAATCTAATTTATACAAGGTTGGATTCTTGAAAGGATTAAGAGAAAGGAATTAGGAACTATTATAAGCACATAAAATAGATAATGAATTAAACAAGGGTGTTCATTCAATCTGCCTCTCCTACAGGTTTATCCAGTAATGAGCACATCCGCTCGTACACGTCTTGCACTCATTATCTGCAACACAGAGTTTGACCATCTCTCTAATAGAGAAGGGGCTGATGTTGATCTCAGAGAAATGAAGCAGCTGCTGCAGGATCTGGGATACACTGTGAAAGTGAAAGAAAATCTCACAGCTCTGGTAAGATTTCTCAAAATATAGAAACAAGGTGTGTGTCTTTCATACCTCCTAGATAATGCTAGAGAATATGTTACAGAATCAGGAAATTTAAAGTTTTGCTAGTTTATAATAATGATATCCTTTGGTGACTGGCCACGGAATATTCTATGTGCCTGTCAAATGCTACCATATTATTGCTAAAGTCTCTCTTTAAATATCTAACTGGAAAATGTTTCTATCAGCTCAATAATATAAGAATGACTTCCTATAATTTTATAGCCTTGCTTTACATAAAATTGAAAATTAGAAATTTTCTTTTCCATGTCACTCATTTTCATGGATACATCCAAGGACTCTTTGTACTGTCCCTAGTGAAATCTCACACTGCAAAATCACTGGTCTGGTCTCTTACAGGAGATGAAGAAAGAGGTGAAGGAATTTGCTGCCTGCCCAGAGCACAAGACTTCTGACAGTACTTTCCTTGTATTCATGTCTCATGGCATCCAAGAGGGAATATGTGGGAAGGCATACTCTACTGAAGTTGCAGATGTTTTAAAAGTTGACACAATCTTTCAAATGATGAACACTTTAGGTTGCCCAAGCTTGAAAGACAAGCCCAAGGTTATCATCATTCAGGCCTGCCGTGGGGGTGAGTGCTGACATTCTGACTTTATCATTTATATTAAAACAGTCCCTTTCAGTGTTTTGGGATTGATTCCTAAATATCAAGTATCTATTTTGCCACTCAGTTAATTAGGTATTCTGTGGATTTTAGTTCAAATTGGTAGATATTTGCTTCATTTTCCACTAGAGAATATCACTATCAATAATCAATACATACATATTGATCTTTGGTTGTTATTGGGTTAAGGGAGAAAAGAATTGTTGAAACGTGGCTTATAACAAACACTATATACATATGTATGTATTCATATTCATAGGCAAACACACATACATAGCTATGAATAAAAGACAGACTAATATGTTTATAAATAGAGTATAAAAGAAATTACAAGAAAGCAATAATTCCCTTGGAAATAGTTAGAAATATAAAATTAATTTTGATTTTCCAGGGAACTGTGGAGTGGTGTTGGTAAAAGATTCAGTAGGAGACGCTGAAAAGAAATTCTTAATGGATGCAAATTTTGAAGATGATGGAATTAAGAAGGCCCACATAGAAAAGGATTTTATTGCTTTCTGTTCTTCAACACCAGGTAAAGCATTTTCATACAGGTCACTCTTATCCCTGTTAGAAAGAGAGTCTCCACACATAGCATTAGATAAGACTTTTAAGACCACTTTAAAACTTTTTATTCAATCCCCCTTATCCACTCGAACAAAACATACATGTAGCTTTCTGAATTAGTAAATTCTTCATGATATATAATATTTCTCCTAGAGTTATGAAGTATAACAGAGGATTAAATAGATGAATATCCACGCTGAAGCTCATTAAAATCTGAAAGGTGCACATCAGCAGGCTTAGTGAGAACACCAGTGTGCATAGGTATCAAACATTTAAAGAATCCTGATGATGGGGGTATAGACACAGTAAGACTGATCACTAAACTTAAGCTACTCAGAGCCCATGAAAAGCAGGCCAAACATCTACAATCCCAATGTTTCTATGAGTAGTTGAGAGGGTGAATTCAGGATAATCTCCTGATATTATACAGGCCAGCTAACCTGTGTCACATATTGGAGGATAAGTGAGTTTTAATCACTGACATTCTCATTTATTACATCTTATATTAAGTGTAACTTTTCCGTTTTGCTGATATTTCTTCAAATTTCTCACCAATATATGCAAATATAGTCATTGTTGCAAGGATTGAATAAGATGACATTTGAGAAATATTGAACAAGTCCTAAAAAATATTCACATTGTTATTCTTTTTTTTTCATAACTGGTTTTTTTTTTAATAAGCAAAACTCTTACCACAGCAGGGAGCATGGCAGCATGCAGGCAGGTGCTGAGAGCTGCATTCTGATCCATAGGCAGAGAGAGAGACTGACTGGACCTGGGATGGCGTTTTGAAACCTCAAACCCACCCCCAGTGACATATTTCCTCCAACAAGGCCACATTTCCTAATCCTAAATCTTTCAAACAATTCCACTCCCTGGTGACTAAGAATTCAAATATATGAGTTTATGGGGGCCATTCATATTCAAATCACCACACCCAGCAGGCTTCTTTACTCCCTAAGCCAACCAAAGATCTTGGTTCTAATTCAAATAGTATCACTATGTTAAAACATGGTCTCTACAGGCACACTGTTTTGTAAGTGTATTGTGTAGTTTTTCCTGGGGAGATATGAACAATGTCTATTCAACCCAAATGGGCTCCCACAATAGAACAAAGAAATGATCCCACTCCTCTAGTTTGTTGCACCGATGAGTTTACTGAAGTCACTTAGAGGAGCAGAGTTGTATCACTGAAAAAGCTCACCTCAACATGGGTGACCACTCACTAACGCTGCACATTTGGAACTCCTTGAAGAGCTTGGAGTCAAAGTAAGTCTCCTCTCCCCCCGGGAAATTATTCTTTGTTTTTATAACCCCCCTGGGGGGGCTTTTGGACTCCTTGAGTCCTAAGAGCTTCCTATACTTCTCTAGGAGGGAATGTTTCAAGTAGGGAAGAATAGTTACACAACATTGGCCAATTGAAGAGACTGAGGACTGTTCCAAAGTCACTGAAAGCATATATTTTAGTACAGGATTGATTAACTATCACCATTAACTTGCCATTCAGCAACTGAAGAACTGGGGTGACACTAGGCATAAAGAGTGGTCCAGAGTAAGAGAGTCCAGTAGACTACTTCCAGACGTCTTACTACTTTTGTAGAGTCCATAATTTGGTTTCTGTATTTAAAAAACAGAAAAACTTATAGTGATTTCCCTTACAGGTATGAAATGAAAATTATTAAATGTCTAAATTTAAAAGGCCATAAAAATTCAAGAGATCATTAGTGTTGATGCTAAATGGGCTCTAACTATTGGGGGAGGGGGGAAAGCTTAGCTATCATTGCTTGTGACTTTGGCTCATTTACCAGGGGATCCTGGCTTTTCTTGGAAAGCAAACTACTACCTTGGAAGAAACGTGAGATCTCTGAAGGAAGATTCCCTTCAAGTGGACAGTTTAAGTATTTACACTTGGTACCACATAACTGAAAAGAAAATCTTTTTCACAGAAGTGTCTATTTGTTGGGTTAACCAACATCCCAAACAGGGAGTAGAAGCACAAAAAGGCTTTGTGAAGACTACTGTCTTACGTAAGGTTTCTAGTGTTAGGATGAAACACCATGACCAAAGCAAATTGGAGGAGAAAGAGTTGATTTGTCTGACACTTCCTGTCTCAGGGAGAAAGAGAGAGAGAGACTGGATTTTTACAGGAACTGAACTTTTAAAGTGTTTGAATTGGTGAAGACTATGGGACTTTTGAGCTTGTAATATGTTTTATATTTGTGATATTTATTAATCTGAGATTTTGAAGATGAACACCCTCCCCAAAGGGAATGGTTTTATATATATTTTATGTTTTTAAGATTTATTTATTTATTTTATGTGTAAGTCCTCTATCTACATGTACACCTGCAGCCAGAAGAGGCCATCAGATCGCATTGTGGATGGTTGTGAGCCACCATGTGGTTAATATAGAGAAACTACTCTTTGTGCCTGGGAATTGAATGCAGGACCTTTGGAAGAGCACTAGCCAGTGCTCTTAACTGTTGAGCCATCTCTCCAGTCCAAAAGGTTATATTTTTAAAAAGTTTTGTGTGTCAAGTTGACAAAGGTCTATTGTACTGTGTAATTTTATGTCATCTGAGAGAAGAGAGCCCAAATGAGAAATGCCTCCATACGATGAAGCTGTAACCGAGAAATGCCTGCATATGATGAGGCTGTAGATAAGCCTGTAGAGTGTTTTCTTCATTAGTGATTGATGTGGGAGGGTCCAATCCTTTGTTATTGGGGTAATCCCTGAGCTGGTGGTCTGGGGTTCTATAAGAAAGCAGGTTGAGCAAGCCACAAGGAGCAAGCTAGTAAGCTGCACCCCTCCATGGCCTCTGCATCAGCTCCTGCCTTCAGGTACCTCCCCTGTTTGAGTTCCTGTCCTGACTTCCTTCAGTGATGGACTAAAATACATTAAGTTATTCTTATTATTAAGGTTTAAATTTGTAATCTAACTTAAGATACTTACTATGTTAAGGCTTAATTAAAATTCATTTGAGTTGTTCATTTCCTGAATTTTACATTTTTTGAGGCCTACAATCTTTTACCCAAATATAACCTTAAGGCTCACCTCTAATCAAGTAGTTTACAGATTATATTATTGACTATGGCTACATCTTCCAGATATAACTTACTTCTACATTGGGTGGACCACACCTTGATATATATATCACTACATTCTTTTTCCAATGATAACAACACCATGGTTATTGATACATTCTGGGCCCATAGGGATTTGCTGAACTATTGCCTACTGATAAATTCTGGCAGATGAGTTATCACCTGAAAATATAAAACCTAGTAAGCCTATGAGACTCAATTACATAGTTTAATATCTATGGTCACTTGGACATTCCTGATTACACTCATTGAATCACTAAAAATACAAAAGACACACACCCATGAAAGAGGCATACAAGAGGGAGGGGCTGGTTAATGAGCAGGAGAGATTTAAAGAGAGGGCAGGTCATAAACATAATCATATGCATTCTACACATGAAAAATATTTTCAAAGAATAAATGTATTTAATTTTAAAATACAATAGCCAAACACCCACAGGTCTCCAGCCTAAGAACGCAGCCAGCATTATTCGATTGAGCTGTTCCTTTAAGTCACTTCTTTTGTCTTGCACCACACTTCCCTCTCTGGTTATAACATCATCTGCTGACCTTCACATTCTTGCCACCCACCCTGCTGGATCCTGTCTCCCTTTCTTTTGCCTTCTTCACGTTTCTTTGTAAGCAGTTCAGACTCTTCTCTTCCATTACCGAACCCAGCTGCATTATGCCTGCATGAACAACAACCACGTAGTGGGATTTTCTGAAAAGAATCTGGACTTTTACTCCCTTCACTGTACAAAATACGTTCAGTGATACCTGCTTCCACTCCTTTACCTATCTCAGATATTTGTGGTGTATCATCTATTTTTCAAATATCTCTTTTGGTAGAAATAATTACTCTCAACTTATAGTTAAGGACATTGCATTTAAAAATGTACAGTGGACTTAGAGTTGTTACACTGCATCCTGGAGACACACACTGAGCCAATTTTTCTCTCATATCTAATCACTTTCCCTACCCCAATCAGCCAGCCTCTCTAGTAAATTTTGACCTTTTTGAAATCAGGAGCTACATCATCTGAATATCTGCATTGTACATAGCAACTATCTTGAGTAAGAGGGTAAATGTACTCATTGACTTTCGTATATATCCACGGAAAAATGGCAAGAAGTGTATGGAATATATATGACCGCTGTAATATTTCCAGCTAGAGTGGGAAGGCTAGAGCAGCCTGTATCCGGGGTAAGACCTATCATAAGATTTGCAATATATCTTATTCACAGATAACGTCTCTTGGAGAGATCCTGTCAGGGGCTCTCTTTTCATTATTGAACTCATCAAACACATGAAGGAATATGCCTGGTCTTGTGACTTGGAGGACATTTTCAGAAAGGTGGGTCTCCAGATTCATTATCAATTCTACTTCCCTATACTTTGGCTATTCAAGCTGCTTCTAACAGGAAACCCCTGGACGTGTTTGTCCTGTAATAATGTCATTCTTATCAATGGACTATTATTAATAATTTATTTATTATTTATTGGTTAGTCAACAATCCCTACATTGTTCATATGTTTTCTGTATTATGATGAGAAGCCTTAGGAAATAATCATTTATATTAACCCATGTCTTTCCTTAGTAAAAATGGAGCAGAGTCTAATATCCCTGTGTCCAACATACTTGGGAACTCCAGTTAAAGAATTTAATAGTTTGAGAAATGTTCTTATAGCTTTGGTTCTTACAAGTTCCGTGACTTATTGTTTAATTGTTTATTGTCATGCTAGCCAATGAAATCTTTTTTCATTTCACATCAAGATTCTACTCTCTGAAAATTATGGCTATAAACCTTCTTTTCTTTTCTAGGTTCGATTTTCATTTGAAAAACCGGAATTTAGGCTACAGATGCCCACCACTGAAAGGGTGACCTTGACAAAACGTTTCTATCTCTTCCCAGGACATTAAAATAAGTATGTTGTAGCAATGTTTGTGTGTGTGTGTGTGTGTGTGTGTGTGTGTGTGTGTGTGTGTGTACGCATGCAAGGGCAGTTGGGGAAACTTAAATGAAGACCATTGGCCATTGAAGAGTAATAGAATCGATCCTGGTCCAGGTTTCTAGGTCTGCTATAATAAATGGGGAAATCAGAGAAACACTCAAGGGACGCCATGTTTTCAGTTCTCTACAAAGGACTTTCTTTACTCTTTATTAGCATTCTCAGATGTGGATGATCCTTTCTCAGGGTTGGCTGTTTTGGACCAAAATTTTGAGAGGCCTATGTCCTATATGACTACATTTCATCTCAGTAGAGCAAAACTTAAACTTGCCCTGGGCTCTTCACTGTTGTGAATGTGCATGCCAGAATTACAGAGTAATACAATAACCTGCACCTATCTCAGCAGAATGCTTATGTTTCTGTAATTTCTCTTTCCCATAGGAAGCCAGAAGTTTCATCCTCTGTGCCGATTTTACGAATCATGCCAATTAGAAGCCAACATTTCTCTAAGTGGTTCAATAAATCTTAAGCAAAAACTGAGAGGCTATCCTGTTTTTGTTGCTGTTGCACTTGTTGATATTGGGTTTTCCTTTATTTGAATTGATGTTCAGAACACAAGAGGAGAAACTTATATTGTTTTAATTGAATTTATTCTTCAAAACTTTTATCATGTATAAAATACATTCTTATTACTGTATCATCACTCCCTCTATAGTATTCTTCTAACCATATAATTACTCTATTCTCTGCAATTGCTTTTCAAATGCTCATATCTCTTCTGTTTTTGAGACACACTGAGTTTAACCAGAACCATCAGTGCAACCATGGGAAGGGATTTTGCTCTGTAGCCTTGCAGATGCCTTACTGGAACACAACTGAAGATGGTTAGCTGCCTGTCTCCCAGAATCTCTCAGTAGTTAGAGCATAAGCAGAATTCTTAGACTTGACTCTTAAATGCTGAACTGGCTGCACACCATTATTTCATTTATGATATCATTTGTTTGTTTGTTTTTTCCTATGGACATATAAATTTGATACCTTCACCGCAGGCATCTGAGTTCCAAGAATTTAGAGCTCATCAAAAGACATGTAGAAAATATAATTGAGACAAGGATAGCATCTCAAAATGGAGTACTCGCTTACTACTGTGCAAGTTTTGACCATAACCCAGCAATTTTTATGTGCTGCTATACTTCATGAATTTACAGAAAATATAGATTTAGATCAAGAACCTTACAATTTCATACTCTGATTGAGAATATAAAACAGTCAGTACCACAAACAAATAGAGAACAATTATCAGATGCACATAGCACCGAACATATGGTTGGTGGTGACACCAGTTTAACTCAGCAGTGTTTGTGGAGTTCAAGAAGAGTTGAAAGAAGGTCATTTCCACCTGTACCTTTCTAAACCATCCTCTTTAACTGAACATTCTCTAAAGCCACAAAGTTGAACACACCATAGCCTTTGTCTTTCTCTAATGAATTTCATGGTATATACCTCTTTCCTGAGATCATATGATCATGCATACATTCTGTTGTTGCCTGAAACTGCCTCTCTGAGCAGTCTTTGTTCAGAGGATATCAAGCAGTAGTGGCAATCAGCCACTCTCAGCAAAATTAATACATAAAGACATTCTTGCCCTTTACGTATTCATGGAGAACAAAAGGGTTGGTCTGAACCATATCTTATAAAAGGTAGGCTGTAGGAATACAAAAAGAAAGGCTATAAATGTTTAATGCATTTAAATAGGAAACAAAACAATTGTCTAATTCTCCCCTAGAAATGAGACTGTTAAATTTCACTGACTTAGGACTGATGCATTATAGAGCAGAGGTAGAGGTCTTGAGAAGTCAGAGGAGAAAGATTCAGTACTGGGTATTATGCAGACCTTGAGGAATGGGGAAAATGCAAAGTGAACCCCTTCAGAGGGTGGAGCCTGCAGAACAGTATTTCATTTCTATTTTTGCTGCTGTTATGGGTTTGTGGTTTTTTTGTTTTTTTTTTTTTTTTTTTTTTTTGCTGTTGTTTGTCTGTTTATCTGTCTGTCTGCTTGTTTTCCCAAGAGGACAGAGTAGTGTTCAGGAAACGGAGGGCAGTTTTATGAGTCACAGGGGACTTCCCCACAAGGGTTGAGAGTTTCTGAGCAAGGCTTTCACAATCTCATAAATCCCCGCCTCCATATAATAAGGAAATGCCCAACAACTTTCATTTTATTGTACAAAGCTGTCTGCACTGTGAGAAAGAACTGAGGCTTTTTCTCATGGCTGGTGAGTCCGGGGGCCCTTCCTTAATTGGGACTAGGATTTGAGTCCTAGAATTTACCATTCCATAGCTCTGGGACAGGTAGAGATTAAAAAAAAAAAAAAAAAAGTGGTGGGGAAGCAGAGCAGTGGTGTAGAAGCCAGATTCCTACCTGCCAAGTTCCTGTACAACCAGAAACTACTGTGTATCAGGAATTGTGGAGCTGCTGAGATACATGTAACTTTGAGACACATAGAAGTTGATCTCTTGTTTTCCATTTCAGGAAATCAAAAAGGAGGGTAAAGCCAGAAAAACACACATATGAGACAACTCTACAAGTCTGTAATGAGCTTTAAAATTGCTTTGTTTCCATGGAATGCTGAGTCAGACACTGAGGCACCAACATTCCTCTTATAAACAGAGGCACATATTTGAAATCAGCACACATTTCTCAAGCCTACAATTATTCTCTTCTTCCACTTAAGATGATTCCATTTTCTTACTAGGTCTCTATTTCTGTTAACATCAACCCTGTTGTAATTCATTCTTGGATTCCCATCATAATATTTTGACTTATGTCCTCCTTTCCAGGTCTTAGCCTTCTGTTCCATCCTTGACATTGCTTTCAAATCACCCACCCATCTTACACTCAGAAGCTGACAAGGTACAGGGCTGGAAATCACTTGGTGTTTTGGTAGCAAGTGTTGAAATGCATCTTATAATTTCCTTGGCTTTATTCTCTCCATTTTGTGTTTGTGAAGACAGACAAGCTCAGGGATTTCTAAATCTTATAATTAATCTGAGGCCCTTAAGAAGGTTCTAGTTTACTACTCTTCCCTTACCTGGATAGCTAACCCTTAAAGAGGGTTCAAGCATCATGGGACAACTCTGCAGTTGGTTTAGAACTGACTTACATATACATGGATTTTTACATTCAGGATTTACAGGCAGTTGGTTCTCAATTGTGACATTCTACCTATCTGTTACTGTAGTTTCTTACTCAGGGACATAGGTGACTACCTTTACCTTTAAATAAACACAGATAGATACAGGTGTCCATCAGTGATGCACATGCAGATATGACTGCAACATTTCAGTCAAAATTTCCTTCCTGAAAATATGCACTTGTCCATTCTTCTGTTGTCCCTTTAAAACTCGATTGTGGTCTCACACAAAGCAGAAGTCATTTAAGCCTTTACCTTTACACAGTTTCCTTTCTA
>CAJQZJ010032660.1:53909-94572 GCA_907164525.1 Lophiomys imhausi | reverse complement strand
AGCTATTTCAATTTTTAAATTCAATATAGTGAGATTGTGGGCTACAGAAAAAAGATAGTGCATTGATTATTGAATATGTGACTCTGAATATTGGGATCCAAGTTTAGGCTGGATCTATGAAATCAACTACTACTTGTTTATTATTTAGTGTTTATAATTAGTGTACTGAGTATATGTGGCTTAAAAGTAAGCTTTGGTACAAATATTTGTTTTACGTAATAATTTATGTATTATGTAATTGACAAAAAATACATATGGATATTATATAAAAGGTTTTAAAATATGTGTACACTGTTAAACACCTAAGTAGAATTAAATAACATATATCATACTTCTTATTTTTTCTTGTGTGGTGATAAGCACTTTAATTCTCTGAGGAATTTGCAACAATATAATATATCATTATTAACTATAGTCACTGCTGTCTGTAGAAGCTATGGAATTCATTTCTCCTATCCAGGAAATGGTAGCATCCTTTCAGTAGCATCTCTCTAAGCTACTGAATATAGCAAAGTAATTTCCCATCCTACTTCTCTACTCTCTTCCTGGATGTAACATTTTTAGATTGCACATATAAGTAATTTGTTTTAGCTTTGGGTACACTGTTTTTGTCTATTATAGTTAACACAATGTCCTACAGTTTCATCAATATGTTCACAAAGATCAGAACTTCACTTAAAATGCTAAATTTTACAAATGCTAAAACACTATATATATATATATATGCACACATATATGTGTATGTAGCATATATTTTTTTCTTTTCATTATCCATTTATCTATCCACAGACACTTATACTGACTCTATATCTTGGTGGATATAAATAATACTGCAATGAGTATTTTATAGTATTCCTTCAGAATCCTTATTTCATACATAGGATATAGCCACGAGTGGGTTTGATTGATCCAAGGTAATTCTACATTATTTCTAAAGGTTCTCCATGAATGATTTTTATTATTCTAGTGGCTGTACTAGGTTGTAGTGCATGATAATGTACAAAGGGTCATATCCTTAGCATACTCTGAAACACTAGTCCTGTGTCTTTTTTTATTTTTATCTGTTCTTCATTTCTCTCTTATACAATAAACCCTGACCACAGCTTTCCCTCCCTCCATACCTGTCAGTTTTCCCCACCACTTCCCCTCTTCCCCAAATCCACTCTGCCCCCACATCTCCTCCCAGAAAATAATAGGCCTCCAAGGGACATCAACCAAACATGGAATCTGAAAGTACAATGAGTTCAGCACAAACCCTCACATCAAGGTTGGGCAAGACACCCAATAGTAGAAAAAGGGTCCCCAAATAGGGCAAAAGAGTCAGAGACACCACCACTCACACTGTCAGGAGTATCCCCAAAATATCAACCCAACAACCATAATACACACACAAAGAACCTAGTGCAGACCCATACAGGCTCTGTGATTGTTGCTTCAATCTTTGTGCGCCCCTTTGAGCCCTACATAGTTGATGCTGTGGGCCATGGTATCCCAGTGTCCTTTCTCTCTCTGGCTCCCACCATTCCTCTTTAGAGGTGCTTCACAAGCTCTGAATGGAGGGAACTAATGGAGACCATCAACCTGGGCTCTCTCTCCACCTATTGTTCAGCTGTGGGTCTCTTATGATGATGATCCTGTCTGATGATGACTGGATTAGACACCAGAACAATGTGTATAGCTGAACATCATTAGGAATCATTTCATTGATTGTTTCTCCCTTTGACCAGTGTTCAGATTTACCCTATAGTCCCTAGCTATCTAGCTTCCAGTTCCTGACCATCCATGCAGTGTAGGCACTGGCTCCCTCTCCTGGCAAGTGCCTCAAATTAGACCAGTCATTGGTTCACCACTCCTACAAGTTCTGTGTATCATTGTCCAAGTGTATCATGCAGGCAGAACAGATGGCAACTCAAAAGTTTTGTGGTTGATTTGGTGCCTCAGACTCACCACTGGAAGCTTTGCCTGGTTACAGAAGATGGCTGGTTCAGGCTCCATATACTCCATTACTAGGAATCCTCACCAGGGACACCTCCATAGATTTCAGGGATTCCACTACACTAAGTTTCCACATCATCTCCCAAATGCCCTCCAGTTCGGTTAGTGTCTTCCTATCCCCTCTCCCTCCATTTTTCTCCCCCCTTATCTGATCCTTCCTATTTCCATCTCCACCTGCCTCTAGTCCACCTGCAAAATCTATTCTATTTCCCCTTCTATGGAGATCCGTGCATCCACTCTTGGGTCCTCCTCTTTACTTAGCCTTTCTGGGTCTATGAATTGTAGCATTATTATCCTTTTCTAAACAGCTAATATCCTTTTATAAGTGATTACATACCATGTTTGTCTCTCTGGGTCTGTGTTACCTCATTCAGAATGATTCTTCTAGGTCCATCCATTTTTTCTGCAAATTTCATGATGGTATCCTTTTTGTTTTTTTAACAGCTGAGTAATAACACAATTGTGTAAATGTACAACTTTTTCTTTATCCATTCATTTGTGAAGGGGCATCCAGGTTGTTTCCAGTTTCTGGTTATTATGAATGAAACTGTTATGAATATAGTTGAACAAGTGTCCTTGTGGTAAGAGGGAAAAAGTTGTGTTTCATAAATATTGGCTACCTGTACTTTTCTGTAATTCTGTGTATTCAGGTCCGGACACTATTTTTTAAATCTGTTTTCTTGGTATTAAATAGATTGGCTCTTTTACATAATCAAGGTATTATCTCATCAGATTGCAAATCTGAACTTCAATTCTGCAGGCTGTGTGTTCTCTCTGCTCATTGTTTCCTTTGGTTTCAGCTTGTTTTGTTTGGTCTGAGATGAACTAATTTTATTCCTCTACAAGTATATAGCTAGTTTTCTTACTAATGTTTTTTTTTATAAGTACTTTATTTTTTTTTCTTCAAGTTCCATCTCAGTCACAAACCCCTCCCTATTCCCCCTTCCTGTCCCACCCTTCCACCCTCTTCCCCCCGCCAACAGCTTCTCTTTTCATTCCAACAAATGGTTCTTTCTCTTATAACAGTAAATTCTATACAAAACAGCAGAATTAAATATGCCACATTTATGAGAGTTAAATGGCCCAGTATACCTTCCCAATGTCCAGTTCATACATATTTGGCCCCTGACTTTAACCTTCTACCTTCTAACCATCTCCATGAGTTTAAAGTTCTATAACTGACTTAGCTTTCATACTAACTTGCATCACTATTATAACCATCTTCTTAGATCTAGAACGCCCTCTTGATTCCTAAACAACTCAAAATTTAGCTATGAGACTCAAGCTGTCTATTCTTCAACCACCTCAGAGAGCTGAGAAGGATAAATATATCTGATTATATAGGAAGTGCAGGGCCTGCAGCTTCCAATACTAAGAAATGACAAACCAGTGACTACCTGGACAGTTCCCATTTTCTCTCCATACATTCCAGCATCAGTCTTCAGCCTTTTGGTCCTGTTTCTCTGACAGACATTTATTGTAGAGCAGGGATTATGAAGGACTTACCTACTTACTAATGTTTTTTAAAGAGACAATCTCTTACAGATTGTGGATTATCAGTACTTTGGTTGAAAGGACATTGAGGCAAATCTTTAGCTGTAATTCCAATCTATCATATGGATTTTTGTGCTTGTTTTTCTGTGGGTTTCATTCGACTTTAATGTAATTGCATTATTTTCCCACTTCTCTGCTCCCTCCAAATCCTCCAGTATATCTCTCGTTGCTCTCTAACCCTTCTTGCTTTCTTACCCCTGCTAACTCTCTAACTCACCTTCCTTGCTCTCTAACCTTCCTTGCTAACTAATCTTGTATGTAGGAACAGCTTTCTGTTCCCTTAAAAATCTTATGCTTTCTATTTTGTTTTATGATTTATAGAATTTTCAATATTTTGTGGAACAAAAGTAAAGAGGGAAACTTTGTTTCTTATACAGAAAATTATTTCATTTGTGGCGATTGAATATAATGTTAACCATGAATTTTTAAACATACAGATATGTTATATTTTAAATATCTTCATCACTTACCACCCATCACTCAACCCACACTGTGCTCATCTTCAATACACAAATTATTATGACAGAGGGCCAGAACTCAGGAGGTATAGATGCTTCAACACTAACCTGAGCTTCTATTTACATGCTAGAAAAGTCTGTGTGACAATTTTATACACTGTCATTCAACATCAGTATTTCTTCCATCTCTTCTATATAGTCTCAACACTTTAATGAAATGGGTTTCTTTCTCTACTCTGTGTCCTGAAACATCAGCTATTATGTTTTCAAGCATCTCTTCACCAAATCACATGGAACCCCATATGATGTTAATAAAAGAGGGTCTCTAATTTCTGAGGTGCTGTGTTTCAAGCTCTGCTTTCCAAATCTGTTAAATGTACAGTATTTTTATGATTTGATCAATTAATAACTAAGTTCTCTGTGTATGGCATGTGTTACTAATATCCTTTTCACAGAACCAGTTTTTGTGACATCTTAGGGAAAACATTCACATGAAAAATTGGCACATTGGTAAATCTTTATTGTTACAGATCCTATGTCATAGTTAACTATGTATGATCTCAATTTGTATATTTTGTAGTACCTTGTTAATTAAATGGTATTATCCTATATTTAGTTGTTATGATATTAAAAATAAGTAGTACTACCACACAGACTTACTGTGAAGGTCTGGTATATTAATATGTATAAAAAACCCGGGCAGTGGTGGCGCATGCCTTTAATCCCAGCACTTGGGAGGCAGAGTCAGGCGGATCTCTGTGAGTTTGAGGCCAGCCTGGTCTACAAAGCGAGTCCAGGACAGCCAGAAATATACAGAGAAGCCCTGTCTCAAAAAACAAACAAACAACAAACAAAAAACCCTCAGACTAAAGATCTGTGCCTCATAGTGGTTTTTATTGGCTTTCATTGTTTTCTAGGCCATCTCCGTTTAGTCATAAATTCTCATAAGTCCACCTCTATTGAGTTAACTGCTGTTAGATAATTTTTCATGTTTTGTAATTTCTATGTGTCTTTTTCAGAATAAATGCCCAACAAATGTTTACATAAACACACAACATAATAAAGACAATTAGCCTTGTGATCTGGGCCAATGTCCTGTTTGCTATGTTGACAAATTTCTTTGACTATGACATTTTAGTGTGAACATTATTTTGACATTGTCTTCAATCACCAGGTGGCTAATGTGGTAAAGTTAAGTGAGAATTGCTTAAATAGTCTGCCTTTTCATATACTCCATGCCCAAGTTTTATCTTTAGTACTAAAATTAAAAATGGTACTTTGATATCTATATTCTACTGCCCTGTAAAATTTAATCATCCTAAGGAATAATACATCAACTGCATGCCAAGTTAATTTTGCTGTACTGGAATATTAATATTTATAACATATTGAATTCTAAATCCTGTTTATAAACAAAACAAAATAATTAGGAATTTTGATGCATTCATCCATTTATTTGTAATTTATATATTTATAAATAAATCTTTTAAATTATTTTAAGCACAAACACATGAGTACAACATGTTTAACATGAGTGTCAAAAGCATACTGCTTTAACTGAAGAAACTAAATGCAAAGGAGGGAGAAAACTATACAGACTAATTGGAAGAATTTCTTGTCTTAACAAGAGCATTAGCTTCCCCACAACCATACATTCTGACTGAATCATCATCACTCCAGGAGTGACCAAGAGAATGGTAAAAATAAAACTAGTGAATGACCAATGCTACACTATAAAGAGAATCATCTACCGAAAAACCTACTTAGCAATGAGTCAATAGGTACAGGTGCTGAGCTTGAAAGATTGACTCATTTCTAACATGTACAATGACATAGGCATGTAGCTTTGTGGGAAATGGGAAAGTAGAATTTTTTTCAGAGATATTTCACATTGCAAAGACTGTTCAAGTAGAGTCCAAACACTTCCTGGCTTATATTTGAATGAGTCTTTCTGTTTCTGACAGGAAACAACCACCTTAGCAAATCACTAGGTAAGCAGCTGGAACAGCTGGGCAAAGAGCTCCTTACAGAGCAGGCAGAAAAATTGGTTCAAAGCAATAAAGTGAAATTAACGAAGGAAGAAATACAAAGCTTTAACAATGCTGACTATGAAGACAAGCGCTGGATCTTTATAGATGCCATGAAAAAGAAACCCAGAAAAGTGGGTGAAATACTTCTCCAGACTTTCCTTAATATGGACAGAAGCAGTCACCATGGTGAAGGTAAGAGCAGAATACACAGACAACTGCTCAGTGTCCATGATCTGTTCTGTTCTCGGGTCCTCTTTGATCTTCTAATCTTTGTGTCACTAAACTATCATTTATCTCTAAAATAGTTAACCTTTTAGAAATTGTTTCAATGTTCATGTGTGGCATCCAGTTCCAACTAGGTAAAAACCTAAGTTTTGTGTTTAAGCTTTTGAGAAATAGCTAGTCACCTGGCAATTATAGAATTGACCATTAAACCTAAAATTTATCACACTATGAATTTTGCGACCCTCATCAGTCTTAGCATCCGTAAATTGGGGGCATTCTAATACTTTCTATCATACTCTTGTAGATCTAAAACATAGTAAAAGCAGGACATAACTCTCCAAATGCTGGCTCTCATCCAAGGTCCTTTCCTTTGGACTACTTACTCATTCAAAGCTGGCTGTACAGTCAGGACTTCTGTGCATATGTTCCATTGCTTCCTAAAATGAACGTAAGTAAAACTAAACACCATTGTCCACCATGAAATCAATTACCTGATTTTCCACAAACTGAAATAATCTCAAAGACAAAAGTAAACTAGAAATGATGCATGCAATAAAGATAAGAATCAGATGAAGGTGTTCAAATGTTTTTAGTTACCTCAAAAACCACATTCTTAAAGGAACCAAATGCTCAGCACAGTGGAGGTACAAGTGAGCACTTTCAAAGGTCTTGAGCACACTGGGCTCTATCTGTATGTGAATCTCCAGGGTTACCCCAGGACAATTAGAATGTGCTGGCCAAGTAGACCAGGCCACATGGGACTATGGGATAGTAGAATAGGTTCAGACTCTGGCTAGTCATTTGCGTCTGAATTTAATTGTGAAGGTGCTCAGCACAGGTCTGAAAAAAGAAAGTGAAGGATAGGAGGAATCCAAGATATTTGTTTGTTTCATTGAGCTAATTTGTGCCAGAAACTTTCACCCAAACACAAAGGAATACACCTTTTTGTCAGCACCCCACGGAACCTTCTCCAAAATTGACCACATAATTGGTCACAAGGATAGTCTCAATAGATACAAGAAAATTGAAATAACACCTTGTATCTTATCAGACCACCACGGAATAAAGCTGGTCTTCAACAGCAAAAGAATCAACAGAAAGCCTACACACACATGGAAATTGAACAGCTCCTTACTGGATGACCACTGGGTCAGGGAAGAAATAAAGAAGGAAATCAAAGACTTCTTAAAATCCAACGACAATGAAGACACAACATACCCAAACCTATGGGATACATTGAAAGCTGTGCTACGAGGAATGTTCATAGCACTAAGTGCTTTCAAAAAGAAAATTGTGACAGCTCATATTAGTGAACTAACAGAAACTTTTAGTCAGACAGAGAAGCACTTGAAGGTCTATCTGCCAAGGATGATAAGACAATATGATTTGTCTTATCTAAGAATCCCTCACTTGTTATATTAATTTCATTGGATTTCTAATCAGTTTATAGGAATTGGAACTTAAACATTTATCTAAATTCCTAATTTTTTTTTTAAACATTTTTTTTTTATAAATACTTTATTTTTTTTTTCTTCAAGTTACATCTCAGTAACAAACCCCTCCCTATTCCCCCTTCCCAACCCGCCCTTCCACCCTCTTCCCTCCAGAGGTTTCCCCTTTCAGTCCAACAGCTGGTTCCTTCTCTTATAACAGTAAGTATTATACAAAACAATAGATATAATTATGCCACATTTATGAGATTAAATTGGCCCAGTATACCTTCCCAATGTTCAGTTTATACCTATTTGGCCCCTGACTTTAACATTCTACTATCTACCCACCTCCATGAGTTTAAAGGTCTATATGTGACTCAACATTCATACTATCTTGCAACACACTTTTAAGAGTATCTTCTTAGATCTATAACACCCTCTTGATTCCTAAACAGTTCAAAATTTAACTATGAGATTCTATCTGTCTATTCTTCAACCACCTCAGAGACCTGAGAGGGATAAATATATTTGCTTATATAGGAAGTGCAGAGCCTGCAGCTTCCAAAACTAAGAAAGAACATACCAGTAACTGCCTGGACAGTTCCCATTTTCTCTCCATACATTCCAGCATCAATCTTCAGCCTTTGGGTCCTGTTTCTCTGACAGACATTTGTTGTAGAGCAGGGATTATGAAGGACTTACCTACCCTGTCTTGGCAGAGTTAGGCTGTCGACTTCCCTGCTACCAAGTTTTGTCCTTTTTGGACAGCAGTCTGTCTGCAGTTGGTGCAAGGGGTTTTTTCATGCCAAGAAAAAGGCTTGCCCCTAAATCAACCATCTTACAGTGGAGGTTCTTCGATGCTTATCTTCTACTTGGAGTAGAATAGGGGGTGCTGTCAGGCGCTGATATGTCTCGATATCAAAAAAAAATCTTGATTTAAGATAACATCTTTGAATGCCATATTCTGCAGATCTCTAGGGGTTTTTGAAGATGCCCTAACCATCTCTTGTATTTAGATAAGCAAATGTTGCTTGTCTCTTAGCAACTTGATTACTGGGTAGTTTAAAGAATATCTGTGATAGACTGTCATAGTAGCTAACAAAGAGACATGTTTGCATGACTAGGAGTATGTTTTAACTATCCTAGACCGTTTTAGACGGTTGGTATCAAGTGGTCAGAGCTTCACATTTTATTTTTAAGTATCTCTAGGTATGATACCATTGGGAAGCATTTGTATATTGATACAAATTTAAATTCCTAATTTTTAAATTTCTTCTCCTCCAAGACAGTAGCTAGGAGACACTCATGCATAGTCACATGCTGAAACTGTAAAATTTGTGATGCATTGCATTAACAAGTATAAGAGATTTACTGAAATTTGTTCCTTGCTTTTCCCTTCATTATATGTGATATTAGAAAAGCTATACTGGTGTATCAATGAAAGTAATTTTTAGTGGATAACACTCTGGTACATAAATTATGTCTGAAAAGATACAATTGAAATAAACAAGGATGAAGGGGCTTCTAAGAGTAAAATCATCAATCTCTGTTGAATATGGAAAGGTCAGATTTGATCTCAAATCACAATGGTGTTTTCCCGAGAATTATCAGATTTCAGAATCTGAACTCTTTGTTGGGCTGTTCTGCTCTTCACAAAGCTGTGCAAGGTACTGGGCTACACTAATCTTTACATATTAAAAAGCCTTTAGTCCTTGAGAAGGACAAAGACAGTATCTTTTGGTAAGAGATTGAGGGAGAAGGAAGCTATCTGAGACCTTAATAATGCAATATTTATAATGGACAGATAGGCTTTCAAAAAACTCAAAACAAATTAATTATATGTCTATTTTCTACGGATTTACCCAATAAAGGCTTTACATATCAAGTTCTGTTTTCTTCTAGACCATTCTGCTCAGCCAACAAATTGAGTCTCAAAGTCAGACATAAAAATTTACATTGTGTAATGTATTTTACAGATGATCCAGAAATGGTGGAACCAGAAGAATTTGTGGACACTCTCAAGCTTTGTCCCCATGAGGAGTACAAGAGACTTTGCAGAGAAAGACCTCAAGATGTACTGTCCTTATTGGTTGGCATGGAGAGACAGAAACAATTGTTCATACTAAAGAAAATTTCTTAAACTCTTAGCCCAAGAGATAGGGATGTAACTTTATAGATTATGGTCTTGATTATGAACAGATTCTAATTGTGTTTTAGTTCAGTGCCAAAATTCATAGTGTTCATTTATTTTTTTCTCTTCTATTCAGGGCTTAAGAAAATTTTTTTGCAGTCATGGAATCAAAATTTTTATAAAACAACACCGTTGAGTAGTAATTATCTATAGAATATTTAAAAACCACACACATTGGAGACATTTTAGTATAAAAGTATACAGAGCATAATCTTGATATACTAAAAATGGTACAACAATAATATTACTGAATGCACTTTGTTTACCTGTTTTTTTATTTGAACCAATAATATCTTTGTATTTTATATGTGAGTTAAATTCTAGAGAAATCTGACTAGATTCAAAAAGAAGAAAGAGTAGCAATAATCCTGTTTTTTTCCAAGACTTTTGTGTAACTATCCTAATTATATTCTTGTTCTGTCTTTAGCCCTTGAGAATGACAGAGGTAGTATCTGTTGATTAGGGGTTGAGGGAGAAGGAAGCTAAGTGAGACCGTAATAAAGCAATATTTGTGACTGACACATAGGCTTTCAAGAAACTCAAGTAAGCCAAATCATTGTGTGCCTATTTTCTACAGATTTATCCAATAAAGGAGGCCCAAGGGCGCACTCGACAGGCTCTTATCATATGCAATACAGAGTTTAAACACCTCTCAACGAGGGTTGGTGCTAACTTTGATGTCACTGGCATGCAAGGCCTTCTTGAAGACCTGGGATATACTGTGGTGTTGAAACAGAAGCTTACAGCTGAGGTAAAAGACACCACAGCCTGGTATATGGTGAACATGTAGTGTTTTGTTCACAAATGAGCATTGTAATGCTGAGCAAAAATATCTACCAACCTTGGATACATGCAGGTGTGTGTGTGTGTGTGTGTGAGAGAGAGAGAGAGAGAGAAAGAGAAAGAGAGAGAGAAATTGTCAAATTAAGTAAATGAAATCTGTGCCTCTTTAAGCTTCAAATATTCCATGCATCACACACACAAAAAAATGACTGATGTGGGTTACTGCAATATTCTTACTTCCAAAGTGGGGCAATTGAGACTCATAGAATCGGTGCCAGAATATGATGAAGTAGTGAGCACTGTAGAGGAGACAAGAAATCCACATTTTACAGAATAATGTATTACAGAGAATGACAGTCAAACATAAGAAAAACATAGCTTCCAAGAACTGGTGCATGTGCTTATATACACAGCTAAAATGAAATGCGTGTTAACTCAAACTGGAAGGAGATAAAGAAAAGGAGATCTGGAGAGTGTCGTGCAGTAAATGATGAGACAGTCAAGAAAGCCTTAGTGAAGATAAAAAAGAAGCTGAAACACGTGTACTGGGAGCAAGATGGCTCTGCAAATATGCGAGAGGAATGACTTCCAAGTAGAGAGGGGTGCATAGGCTACATCTAGAGTAAATGATACAGGAAAACACAGAGTGAAGTTTTGGAAGACAAGGGCATGAGAGAAACAGGACATGAGAAATATAAGCACAATTAAGGCCTAAGTTTAGTTTTTCTGTAAGTTCACAGGAATGGTTTTTAAGGGCAATATCAAGGCACTAATAGAACAAGCCAGTTCTAAGAGAACATAAGAGAAAACGTAGACATGGAAAAGATAATGTAATAAGAGAAATGACTGTGTGAGTTATCACAGAGGCAGTTCACAGTGTGTTAGGTATGGGAAGCTGGAATTCACTGTACCTCTAAGAACAGAAAGCAAACCAAATATCGCTATTGAGTATCCACCAGGTAAACTAACAAACTTTTTGTATGTTCCAAATGTCGATTTTACTGAAATGAGGAGGTCAACTTATCTTAACCCAGATCCCACTAAAGTAAGACATTGGTCTTTTCCAGGGTATGGAGCTGGAGATGAAAAACTTTGCTGCACTTGAAGAGCACAACACATCAGACAGCACATTCTTGGTGCTTATGTCTCACGGCACCCTGCATGGCATCTGTGGAACGATGCACAGTGATGAAACCCCAGATGTGCTACAATACGATACCATCTATCAGATATTCAACAACCTCCACTGTCCAGGTCTACGAGATAAACCCAAAGTCATAATTGTGCAGGCCTGCAGAGGTGGTGAGTTCCCTGATGGAACTGTGAGCTCTGAATGTGCTGGCAGAAAAATGCCACAAGGGCTTTGTGTCTAGAATAAATACCCTTAGGCTCTGTTTAGATCCCAGAAACTAATGGAACCAACAGGAAATTCCACCAAATGTGGCATTACAAGAATTTGTCTGGTTAGTTAAGAGATCTTCATATAAAGTGTATCTAGTATAAGTGATGGACTTTTCCAGAATCTCCAAGTCAACTGACAGGAATAGACAAATATTAGAACAAAATTATTCTAATTATTAATATATTTGTTTGGGGTTTTATGTTATCTTTTTGAAATTTTTATTTAAAAGTGGGAAAATGTCTAAATACAATAATTATTGCTGACTTCAGTACCCTACTCTCACTAACAGACAGGCCACACAGAAATAAGGTTAGCAAAAAAAAAAACAGCAGAACTAGACTACATTAAAAATCAAATGGGAATGATGAATATCTACAGAATACTATACCTGACACACATAGAATTGCAATTTCAGTTATGGGAAGCTACACAGATGTAGACCTCTGTGGTGGGCCCCACAGCCCAGTGGCTGACCAGCACAGTGTGTTTATTAAGTTTGAGACTCAATAATCAAAATGGATGATATCTTAAGAATTATAGTCAAGGCTGTCTCTTTGTCTCCACATATATGTATGTACACATTCACATGCAATCGTGACTGCATAAAAGTTTAGAAAATATAACTATAAAATATTATATATAATGATATATGGTATTATATTATATATTACATATAATACACATTATATACACCTTATATAACATGCATAATACCATGTACATTAGCATATTAATTAACACAAATAAATGTGATATATGTACATGTATATATATATATATACATAACATATATATATATATATGTTACAGTGCATTTACTCCTCACCAAAGTTAACATTCAATAAATTCCTCATATCCAGGTTTACTAAGGACATTGTTGGTAATGGGATGGTATGGAATCATCCTAGTTTACCATCAACACATGACTGGATAAAAAAAATGGGTTTATATATAATTGGGTACTATAAAGCCATAGAAAAGAATAAATTCCTGAAATTTGAAGGAAAATAGATGGAAATGTAAATCCTCACATTAAGCAAAATGAATCAGTCGCAGAACGATGATTATATATTTCCCAGGTTCTTATATGTGGAAACTAAAATCTATAAAAATGTGATCTGAAAATATAAGCATGATTTTAAGGGACTAAAAGAGGACTGGGAAATGGGGAATATAGGAAGATGGAAGGGTGAAAAAAAGATAGAGCGAGTCAGCAGAAATGAGAGTCAAGGCAAATGCATGCATGAATGAAGTTGCAGTATGTGACATTTACTGGTGCAATCACTGCACATAAACTAGCATATGAAAATGCCAAAATTAAGTGTGGCCTTATGTAGTTATATCATTGTATTTTATCATGTACTGATTACATAAAATAACTGGTTTATTATGATACTTTTGTACTCATGTTTGAAACATTCTATACCATACTGACCCCTCTTGCTGGTCCCCATCTTTTTTTTTTTTTAATAATTCCACTTCCACCTTCATGCCTTTTTATCTTTTAATCTATATTAAGAATATAAGCAAAATCATGTAATATTGTCTTTCCCAATGTGGCTAATTTTGCTTAATATGATAACCCCCAGTTCATCCCATTTTCTTTAAAATAATAAAATGCTACCCTGGGTATATTAACCATTTTATCCTTTTTTTCACACCTCCTTAACTAATTTCATTTTATTAGTTCTTCAAAAAAATTTTATTTAAATGTATTTATTTATTGCTTCAGTTACATCTCTGTCATAGTGTCCTCTTTCCACCCCGTCCCAACCCCGCCCTCCCACCCTCTACCCCCTAACCAAGCCATACCACTTCTGGATATACATCCAAATGACTCCTCACCAAATCACAAGGAAGTTTCCTCATCTATGTTCATAAGCACATTATCCTTATACATTCATTTATTAATGGGTACCTACATTGATGTCACAACTTAGGTATGATAAATAGTAAAACAAAATATATGTGTGCATGCATATGCCTAACTGTGTATGTTATTTTATTTATTTTGAGGCAGAGCTTTGCAGTATATCTCCAGCTGACCAAGAGCTCTCAACAATCTCCTGGCTCAGTCTCTGCGGAGATGCAAATATAGTCATACCCTATCACATCCAATTTGTTGGGTGTAGACAGGCCTATGTGACTTTGACTTTAAGTTGCTATGGTGCTGTCAGTAACTAAATTTTTAAAGTAGAAATCACTTGACTAAGCCAGGGGCAGTGAGAGGAGGCAGATGTGAAAGTCCTCTGCTGTTTTTGGCAAACACATTCTTACAATTTTGTGATTCTGTCACAATTTTTCTTTTTTGGGACACAATCATTTTATAATAAATTAGAACACTTCGTAATGATCCCAGAGGGGAAGTAGTTTTCTCTCTGTCTCTCGGTCTCTGTGCTCTTACTCACAGTGCATGTGTGTATGTGTGTGTGAAAGTAATGTGAATGAGCTCTTAAAATGACTGAGGTAGAAAATTGGGGAAGTACTACCAGTGTGCCCAACACTATAGAAAGCATTGTCTCTACAGGGAAGCCTGGAGAAATGTATACCAGAGAGTCTTCAAAAGCTCAGTCATGCAGAGCTGTAGATCTACCTAGCAATGTGGATTCAGACGCTGTCAAGCTGAGCCATGTGGAGAAGGACTTCATTTCCTTCTACTCTACAACCCCACGTATGTGTTTTCTCAACCCTACAGCTTTGCATATCAAAGCCCATCTTTATATAACAATGCTCTGACAAATTGTGAGTCCATCAATATATCTTAAATAAATCATATTTTGTTTTGAGAACATGTGGACCTATACACAATCTTTAAGACTGACCTTTTACTTTAATTAGGACATTGTATAATGAGCTATATATAAAGTTACTGAAATATACACAAAGTTATCAGCACAGGGGATACCCTTGATTTCACAACATTTAACATACATGAATGATTCATTTTCATATCAAATATCTTCAACAATCTTACATAAAGAATGTCATAGATCACAGGACTAGGCACTTTTTCTCAAATATTCATCACCAAGAAAAATTTTGCAAACATCCTGTCAAATTCTAGACACAATTCTATGACATGTTTCACTAGGAATGGGGTACCATGTTAAAGGAATTGAAGACACGATGAAGTCTAGTGGTGCTTCACAGTGGTTTGTGTTTTGTGGAGGCAAATTTGATAACCTAAAACTGAACAGGTTTAAGGTCTACACTTAATGAGTTTGAAAATACTATACAAGATACCATCAGCACAAAGTATGTCATCCGCTCACCTCTCTTCAACCAAAATATACCCCTTTCATGGATTTTCCTCACTGTGGATGTTTTGGATAAGGATGTGTTGCATATAATCTACTTACTTATCACATTTTCTAGTGGATGGGTCAGTATTATTATTTGTAATGCACATGTAACATAATATGTGTAAATACAGTAGAACCTATGACTTTGTTTATATTTTGTAACTGAAATATCAGTTTTATTTTGTTTATTATCTGGTAAAAAGCAAGCAACCAAACAAACAACAAAACGGCATAACTTATAGACAACCTAAGAGTCAACAGGCCATTTGTCATCATAGAATTTCTATGATATAAATAGCTCCAATAATTCAAATGTCATCACTGCACAATCTCTTGCTATTCTGTTATGCTTCCATTTAGTTCAACTTTGGCAAGCACGTGTTGTCTCTCTGTAGGAAATGAGTTACTGTAAAAAAAATTAGTTGATATAAGTTCATCTATATATCCCTTCACTGAAAGTTCATTGTGAAGCTCTGCTTTAAAAAAAATAAAAAACCAAAAATACATTAAAGCACAGAAAAGCCATGAAGCAAAATATGTCTCTTTCTATCTTCACAGATCACTTGTCTTACAGAGACGAAGAAAAGGGCTCTTACTTCATCAGCAAACTCATTACCTGCTTCCGGACACATTCCTGTTCTTGTCATCTCTTGGATATGTTTAGGAAGGTGAGTGCTTTCTTTGTAGCTCGTTGATTTTTTTTTTATAAAGGACTCACTATATTCACTTTCCAAGTGTTGATAATATAGCTAGAATTAGAAAAATAGAATGGCACTTGTTTTTTTGTCATTCACATGTTTAAAGTATAGTTTAGAAAAAGATGTCAATATATCACAGTGAGAGTTCTAAAAATATTAGAAAAATATAAATTATAATCTTGTATGCTATGAATTGTCAGGCTAAATCCTGACTCTCTCATGGAATGCATTAGTTTGGAAAAGAAATGAGATTTTTTTTTCATGATTTATTTTTTATTTCTTTAAGTTACATCTCAATCACAATACCTTCCCTACTCCCCCCTCCTGTCCAACCCTTCCACCTCTTCCCCCTCAATCCCCCCATCCTCTACCCCCTTTTTTTTTTAGTTTAAGGTACTTCTTTTTCCCCCAACAGCTCCACCTTTCAGTCCAACAAATGGTTCTTTCTCTTACAACAATAAATAAAACACAGAACAACAGAAATAAATAGGCCACAATTATGAGAGTTATATGGCTTAGCATACATTCCCAATGTCCAGTCCATATATATTTGGCACCTGACTTTAACATTCTACTATCTAACCATCTCCATGAGTTTAAAGTTCTATATCTAACTCAGCTTTCATACTAACTTGCATCGCAATTTTAAAAACATCTTCTTAGATCCAGAATGCCCTCTTGATTCCTAAACAACTCAAAATTTAACTATGAGACTCTAGCTATCTATTCTTCAACCACCTCAGAGGCCTGAGAGGGATAAATATATCTGATTATATAGGAAGTGCAGGGCCCGCAGCTTCCAAAACTAAGAAATGACATACCAGTGGCTGCCTGGAGAGTTCCCATTTTCTCTCCATATATTACAGCATCAACCTTCAGCCGTTTGGCCCCATTTCTCTGACAGACATTGATTGTAGAGCAGGAATTATGAAGGACTTACCTACCCTGTCTTGGCAGAGTTAGGCTGTCGACTTCCCTGCTACCAAGTTTTGTCCTTTTTGGACAGCAGTCTGTCTACAGTTGAAGCAAGGGGTTTTTCTTGCCAAGAGATAGGCTTGCCACTAATTCAACCATCTCACACTGGAGATTCTTCGATGCTCATCTTCTACTTGGAGTAGAATAGGGGGTGCTGTCAGGAGCTGACATGTCTCGAAATCAAAAAATCTTAAGTTAAGAAAACATCTTTGAATGCCATATTCTGCAGACCTCTTGAGGTTTTTGAAGATGCCCTATCTATCTCTTATATTTGGATAAGCAAATGTTGCTTATCTCTTAACAACTTGATTTCTGAGTAGCTTAGAAAATAACTGTGATAGACTGGCATAGTAACTAACAAAATGATACGCTTGCATGACTATGAGTTTGCATTTCTTATTTATCCTAAACAGTTTATGACGGTTGGTATCAAAAGGCCAAAGCTTATGTTCATCTTGGCTGGGGGTTAAAAGTAGGTCATCTTTCAAATTGTATTCTCATGAATAGAAGGGAAAGGGAATGGAGATGGGAAGGTCTCTAATTAGACATGATTTTCACTTCTATGTAGTGTATAATCTTACATGGGGTGGGGTAGTAATGTTGAGTTAGAGTATCCACTAGCCTCATCCCAACAACTCTCGAGTCCTCTGTCATCCTTGCAGTTTTCTGTGCTGTAGTGAAGCATCTTTTCTTTTACTCTTGAAGCTTATATAGTCCACAGCTTATTTTTGCTTTTAGGTGCAACAATCATTTGAAAAACCACATATTATTTGCCAGATGCCCACCATTGATCGGGCAACCCTGACAAGATATTTCTACCTCTTTCCTGGAAACTGAGAACAGTAAGTAGGTTTCCCATTAGAGACCTGAATACTTGGATGGCCAAGTTGATTTTCTTGGTTATCCTAGTTCACTGACTACTGCCATTCTTTTATTTATTATTATTATTATGGTTTTTTGAGTCAGGGTTTCTCTGTGTATCTCTGGCTGTCCTGGGCTCGCTTTGTAGACCAGGCTGGCCTCGAACTCACAGAGATCCACCTGCCTCTGCTTCCCAAGTGCTGGGATTAAAGGTGTGCACCACCATGCCCAGCTCTGCCATTCCTTTAAATTATACTTACATATATTTAGATTCCATTTATCACCTCAAAAAATCAAGAAAATGATAAAGATTATAAGAAAAACCAAGGCAAAACCAAACAGCACTGATAGACTATGGAAGGCTTAATTTAATATTTATTAAAGTAAATTAAATTATGCTCATATATTTATTAGTGTTTTTGTATCATTTCTGTGTTATGATATATCTTTTTTCTTTCTTGCAAAAGCTACAGAGAATCCAACTGGATGTCAAGGGGCATAGGAAGAATATGGTTGACAATGAATGATGAGTCAGGGGATGGATTCTCTATGGAATAAACATCCTTACCATCTATCTGTTCTTTGTCTCCTCTTCAGAAGCAACAAACAACTGGATTTTACTTCATCAGCTTGAAGAAGTGGTTATGTCCAAGAATCATGTTGTATAAAGATAATCCCAGAACTAAGAAAACTGAGGAAAGAATAATTGTGAATTCAAGACCAGCCTGAGTAATACAGTGTGATTCTGACACAGAAAAGCAAAACAAAACAAAAACTTTACTAAAAGAGAGCTTGCATTTATTTGTGTATGTAAATAAAATGAAGCAAATAATTGTGTCTATCTGTATTCTTTAACAAAGAATGATATTTAAATTAAAATTAAGTAAGTTGAAATGATGGGCAGAAACAATCTGTATCTTTGTTACTTCTGGGATCATACGATGTCCACACACTGAAAAAGAAAAGAAGGGAACTTAGCTCTGGCAATAGGCTGAAAGAAAACTGTGACTATGATGGTTGGTTTTTAATTGTCAACTTGACAGCATCTAATCAGCTTGAAGACAAGCCTTGGACCATGCCAGTGAAGCATTATGTTTCTAGGTCAATGGACATAGGAAGGTCCAGCATAATAGTGGGAAGCATCAAACCCTAAGTCAGAGCCTGGAACTCAAACTGAGCACTTGGAATAGATTACTCTCTTCTTCTCCAATATAGTTAAAAAGTGACAAGCTCCACTAAGTTCCTGGGACATTAATGTCCATCGTGCTGGACTGTACCCTCAAAACTTTGAACTGCAGTAAACCTTTTCCTCCTTTAATTGTTTTTGCTGGTACCATTTTCACAATAAGAGGGCAAGTAGATAAAATAGTATATAAATGACAATATGATATGCCCTGCACACATTAAGATGACTATTAAAATTTTTTCATCAGAAAGTCTGTTGAGATGGCTCAATGGGTAAACACCCTTTGCTGCAAAGGCTGAAGACCTAAGTCTGATCCTTGAGTTCTACATGATAGGAGGAGAGAGGTGTCTCATTCTACAAGTTGTATTCTGACCTCCATACAAGAATGGCATGTTTAAATGCACACACATACACACACACACACACACACACACACACACACACACACACACACACAAATAAATGTTCTAAAAATATTAAATGATAACATGTATTAGCAAGGAAGTGTTGTAATTGGAATCCTGCTACACTATTGGCAAGGTATGCTGTTTTATAGCCAATATGGCATACAATATGATGTTTATTCATTTCAGGTACACTATTTAAACAAATTATTTAAAAGAGGAACATAACAAAAATAGTTTAATATTTTTTCATAGCAGTAATATTCACAATACTTAAAACATGATAACAAACCAAAAGGGAGTGGATAAGCAGAGGAAAATAACATACCATTACATGTGCAAACATGATTGTTATTCAGGTTTAAAACCAAGAGGATTCTGTCACATACTACAACATGGATAGCTACTTTGGACATGATACCAGATGGAACAATTGAGGTACAATGAATGAGAGTGTGTGATTCCTCTATATACTTAAAACAGTCAGATTCAATGACAGTAAAATGACAATGGCAGAGGATGGAAAAGGAGGAAAGAGGCAGTATTTTAGGGTTTTTGGTGTTGTTGTTTGTTTTTACTTTTCAATAACAGGATGGAAACATGGCAATGATCTTTAAAAAATAAAGAGATTCTTTTGCCACATGATTCTGGTGGAAACAGGGATGAAGCAGTATCTCAGCAGACAACTTATCTATAGTACAACATGGAAGAGAACCTGGAAGGGAGCTGCTGAATGCACAATGGATCCAGCACTAAGGCACACTTGTTTTTATCAAACCACAGACCAATAGCAACACCTTCTAAAGGTGGCACCCCAGTGACTGAATTTCTAACTGTTGACCTTATCTTGTAATAATTGTCTTTATAAAACCCAATGCTATGTAAAAATGATTCCAGCACATGAACTCATGTCAAGACATGCTCAGACCATAAAAGACAGTAATTCTTTAATTGGTTTAGTGTTTTAGTTGTAAAAATGAAAAAAAAAAACCTGAGAATCAATGTTGATGAGAGTAGTACAGTCTCACGAATGTGTGTGATATTGTATTCTAGACCAAAAGGTGTGCAAGATGGTGTATTTGTGCTATTTACATTTTACCACAATAAAAAATGAATATCAAAATGAAATATGATTAAAGAGAAAATGGAAAATGGTTTTAGTTAACTTACACAGAAGAAAGTGAAGTTACTTTAATAAATTTAATAAATAATAATAATAAAATAATAAAAATAAGTAATGAAACCAATTTAATAAATTTCTTTAATAATGATGAAATAAAAAGGAAGGTTAAATGTGTTTTCAGGTCATTATGATGGTACCGGCCTGATATCTCAGCACTCATGAGGATGAGGCAAGAGGATCATGGGTTTGAAACCACCCTCTGTGTCAATAAAACTTGTCTAAAGAAATTAATTAATTCATGACACTTTCTGAAAAAATAACTGAGAGCTGTGGTATCGGCAACAAGAGGATGGTGAGGCAGTTTAAGGTTGGTAGAGTTCACTTTTATATGAAATAGTCAATGACAGAAAATATATAAAATAGACTTCCTCAAGTGTTTGGAAGATGGATACTTGGGTAACAAAATGATGTCTTCTGACCCTAAAAAAGCTAGTGCACTCATGAACTGTGTCTATCTTACAGGAACTCACTGTGGGTGTGGTTATCTCACATGACAGGCCCACGATTAAACCCATGAATATTTCAACATGAGTAGAGGAGAACCCTTCGGCGGAGTACTATTGGCAGCGAAGGGTTGTTTGAAGAGTGTTGTCAACTTCTTCAGTGGTGTAACCACTGCTAAGCTTCTCATGTTCCATTGAATAACCATCCACCCATGATCAGGAAAGAAACCAATAGACTACAATAAGAATCTCAGAGAAAGGGGAAGGGACGGGAAGGGGCTTGTTGAGAAAGGCTCCAGCAAGAGAGAAAGAGAATAGAGGTGAATAGGGATGAAAACACCTACAGTTCATTGTGTATGAAACTGTCAAGCAAAATAATTTAAGAAATTATTACCATCATTCAAAAAATAGAAATAATTTAGGGAAGTTGTATCTAGGATACAGGAGTGAGGCAAGTTGGAGGGTCTGATTTTCACTCTAAGCTTTTCTACACTATGCTATTCATTAAACTGTGGCTGTATTCTTTTGACAAACATTTTAAAGTTTTAATCTACCACACTAATAGTTCTCAATTTATCAGACTATGCCATTCACTATAATGTTTTCAAGAAGCAAGATGATCGATTTTTAATAGGATTGTACAACACTTACAACACTGCACTATAGTAGCTTTTTTTTTGATTAAGAGAGGCTTGTGCTGTGAGTGAGGCAAGGATGACTATGAGGGAGTTTCTGGATAAAGTGTGGAGTGTGCGATGAGGGAGAGTTGGTCTGGATCTGGTTCCCTTTGTCCACAGTTCTTGCCGTAGTTAAAAAGGAAAGAAAGAGAATTGCAACTGAATGCCCATCTTCTGCTCCCTGTTCTGCCAAGAAACGAGCAAGCTCTCTTCCTTTCAACCTCACCAGGTCACCTACATGGACGATCAGAAGTCTAAACTGGAAACGTGCATAGGGCTTTGTGGAGGCAGGGCCTGGAACTGCACAGAGTCTTTTGAAGCCAATGTGTTAGTCACACTAATTAACTCCTGAGGTCAGTAAGGCAAAGAAGGCTACTAGGAGAAGTCAGCAGCATTAGAATTGTTTTAAGTATTTTAAAAAGAATAGGAAAAAAAATCACAAAGAAAGCAGCTAATATAATGTGGAGCCCTCTGATAAGGAAGTAAAGCGGCAGGATAGCATTCTTTTCTGTTTTATAAACATTCTCCTTTTTTAACTTTTACCGCCATCATTTGTCCATAAATTTTCATAAGTTAGAGTGAAAGAATCTCTAGTGCATTTAACGAACCAAAATATGCTATCTCCAGATAAATAATATCTAAAAATGGCAAGTAAACATGCTGATTCAGAGTGATGGAAACAAGATTCTTTACCTGGGTCTTGAATTGTGGTACCAGCCTCAAGGTTTGGCATGTCAGTCAACATCTCTTTTCCGAGATCCCTTCCAGATTGACACATTTTGAGTTGGGCAAGTGCCACTGCCACATGGTCTCTCATCTATGTAAACGCCCAAGGGGGTGCTGAGAAAAACAGAAGTCATGGTGCATTGTGAAATTGTGCTAAAAATAGACTGGACTTACAATGTATTCCTGTGTGAATCTATATTTTCAGTCAGAAAACTTTGTTGTGTCAAGGAGAAATATTATACATCAAAGTAGACCCCTGGCTGACTTTCTAGGCAAACAGCAAGAGAATTTGCCAGGCTGGAATTTCTGAGTGAGACGGCACCATCAGTATGTTTCTGGAAAGGAAAGGCAAACTGCTTCTGAGACTGCTTTCACTTTCATTGCCTTTTATGTCCAGGAAGGAGGCACAGCCATGGCGGGTAAGTGAGTCCTTTCTTTGTTTATGGCTGTGTTGAGGAAGTTACATGCGGATTTCTGAGAGAAGAGATAGCAATGTGGAGGGCTTTATCAGAACAGAGCTGTTAAAGTGTGTGAATGGAAGGGATATAACAACACAGGCTGAATCAGGGAGGTTGCAAACACAAATCCTCCAACTTAATATCATACAACTGCTGGAAAGAAAGGAAAAACTAACCTATCTAGATCCATCATTTTAGTATTTTCCTATTGTTTAAGGCTTGTCTTTTGACTGACTGAGTTGAGGTTCTCCCCAACTCTGTAGGTATTCTCTTATGAGGGGAGAAGCTATACTATTGAAAAAAAACTTGGATTTCCTCCATCTTTCTGCTCTGTATCTGAATTACTTTCAGCAACAAGAAGGAAGCTAGTTTCACTTCTCCATCTCCAAATAGAGCCATTCAGGAGACCTGGCAATATAATCAGAATGAGTGACAACACAGGTGTAATGTGCTCGCATTTCACCATGCCAAATATGGAATAAAATGTCTTTTTAAGTTATTAACAAAAATGAGCAAAATTGGAAGGATTGTGAATGATACACAAAAATGTCAGATATTAATTGCTAAATTGCTTAACGGAGTTTGTTTCTCTTCTTTTAACCTCGGTTTCCACCTGTATAAACTTGGGGACAGTTAGACAAGTTAAATGTTTGTGTTGTTCTTAGACAAATTGTCACTTAGACATTACCTAGCTAATTATATTATAATCTCAAAAAATAAAATAGATAATTTTAAAAACAACAAATGAACAAGCTAAACAAAAAAACAAAACAAAACAAAACAAAAATAAAAACAGAACAAGAAAACCCCTGTGTCCCATCCTGATATATGAAGCAGAATTTCCAAGAATACCATTCAGGGAGTCCTGTTTTTTTTTTTTTTTTTTTTTTTTAATCTATGTAGGTGATTCTTATGTGAATTTGAATTCAAAAGCTAGTAGTGTAGAAACAGATATCTATTTTTCCCATGTATAAATGCTGTTATTTTCACAGCCAAGAGAACATGTGAAAGTGATCCAATCTACAAGATAAAGGGTTTGGCCAAGGACATGCTGGATGGAGTTTTTGATGACTTGGTGGAGAAGAATGTTTTAAATGGAGATGAGTTACTCAGACTAGGGGAAGGTGCGAGCTTCATCCTGAACAATGCTGAGAATCTGGTTGAGAGCATCTTTGAGAAAACAGAAAGGGCAGGCAAAATATTTGCAGGCCACATCATCAATTCCAAGGAACAACTGAGTCTAAGTAAGTAGTTTTGGCCAAAATGCTATCAGCACCTTCTTTTTCTACTGCCCATGAGGCTTCTGTCTTTATTTTGTCTGTTTTCAGGGGAAGTCTAACCCTACCCATGTCCCATAGGCTGTTGCTTTTCTACTTGTTTAACAGATTAGAGAGGCCCACATTCACTCCAACTAATGTTCTACTTCTGCATATTTTTTCCCTTTAACAGTTACACCATCAAATGCCTAATGAAATTTACATATTCATTCCATTTTTGTGTCTCCCTCTCCTAAAACACAATCTTAATAAGGCAGGACTCTGACTTCTTTATTCATGAATATATATTAATCATGTAAGAAATGACATCTAAAGATGGTAGGTGCTCAGAAAATCTTAAATCATGTTGAATTCAGAAATAGTATTTATAGAGGTCTAAGCTTCTGGTCACGTAATAGATGTTAGAGTCATTCTCAAATATAGAATGTTGAGGTGGGGAGGGGAGAAGTCCACTCTCATCTCTTAGATGTGGCTTAATTCCAAATGAAGAAAAATTTTGCTTTAATTTCTACTGGGAAACAAGCCAAACCAAACCAAACAAACAAACAAAAACCTCTGGATTTGAAGTTTAGTGGAATATAAATTTATCTCTACAAATGGTAAGTATTGTGTGTGTAGTTGTCTCCTTCATGTCTCGGGTTTTCTATTTTGTCAGGACAGCATGAATCACTGACGAGGAGCAGTGGGGTTTTTATGTCGTCCATTAAGTACTCAGCACAACGTGGCAAGTAGTGGTTGGTCCAGAGATCTGCAGGTCCACCCCAGCAAGTGATATGGGAAATGTATTTCGTAAATTCTTGACATTTTTATGTGCTATTTTTGTAGTATAGAGGATAGCTTTAATGTAGTCAAATATATTTTTTCTCAGAAAAATAAATGCTTTTACAGAGGAACTCTGGTTGTAGATTTTGGGTATATCTTTATTTATATAATAATCAATGAAGAGGTAAGTTCTTAATTCATAGAATCTGTGCCTCCATATTTTACTTGGAAGAGACTAACATGCTCATAAACAAACTTGAAGCTTGGAGAACAGATTGACCATCCATGTTTCAAAGAGCAACATGGTCATTTTCTTCTCTGTTGTGAGAGGGTTTCAGGTATATAAGGCCTAGAAACTGAGTTATAGCCCCCAGAAAACCTGCTCTCCATATTGTTTCAGAACTTCACTCAGATAATGAGGATGATGAGTCTCAGAAAATGTCTACACCATCTTCTCAATCAGGTAACTACCCCATGCCTTAGACTTCCATAGAAACCATTTGATCTCTGTTTTCACATCCCAGTAAAGTCTCAGGGAACTGTGGCCTTATATAGTTTCATTCTTGGGAATGACAGCAGTAGATACTTGCTGACTGACCAAGTCACTTCACATTGAGATCATGACCACTGGTTGCTCATGTCCAGGGGAGGGCCACATACTCGTCAGCAAATGCGCAGCATTACTGGGACTCAAGGGTTATTGATAACAACACGATATAAAAAGTAAAACGAGAATATGACACTAGAGGGGTAAGGAATGGGAAATGAGAAGGAGTTAGAAGGAGGTAGTGCTAAATCTGAGAATCACAAGGAGAAAAGACCAAATCCACAACTATCCCATTAAGTTTTTTGGAATGCACATGAGACTGGCTAACCAGCTGCCTCACACTAAGTAAGCATTTGACAGTGCAGCCCTGCCAGGCTTTTGGGGTCCTTTTTATAGGAGAGAAAAAGTGTTCACATGGGTGAGAGACTTAACTGCTATACATGTTAGAAAAGTACACTGAAAGGGAAGGAGCAAGGGTAAGGATATACTTCATGTGAATGAAGTCATAACTTTAGTGTAACTTTTAAAATATATTTTAGAGGTTACACCAGATCTAAAAAACAGAAAATCATTCTTAAATACAAGGAAAAACCTTAACTTGCATGAACGTAACACAGGATAAACGGGAATTTATTCTTTAACTACAAACAGAAACATTAACATGCCCAGAACAAACACGAACTTATTCGTTAACTATCTTAACTCTAAGCAGAGCCCTTAACTTGTAAATTACATTTTTCCTATTTTGGTGGATGGGCATGGTCAAAATGTGATGAATCAAAATACCCATAAACAAACAAGAAAATATCTTTGGAGCAGACTACTGATACTCTCTCTCCTTATCCATTCGAGACTCTGAAAATGAAATTAAAGACATCAACGATGAAGAACAAGCTTTATCAGAGCAGGCTTCCGCTTTACCTCTGACAACAGGTAACTGCACCAAATCCCCTGCTTCCTACATGGGGCCTTGCTTGTCGCTGGGGGATGGGGTAACAGGTTCCCTGGATTGCAGCAGAGGCCACATCTCTGGGACTCAGAAAGTCCGAGCTTTCCCCACCGCCACCTCTAGAAAGTCCCTGAAATCCTTCTTCTCTACTTCTTCTCAGAACCCAAGGAAAAAGAAGAAGATGAAGAGATGGAGATAAATGCCGGAGTGGCCTGTGCATCATATCCAGTGCAGACAGGTTAATGTCAGTCCCTGGGTATAAGCTCATGCTATTTGAGATAACAGGAAATTTAAAAGCCTTCATGGGTATGGAACTAGGGTCATAGTCAAGAAGGCCATAAAGGGAACACAAAATGCTAAGTAAATATACAATAAATTCTTGTGGGTGAGTGAGAGGTGTGGAATTCAAAGCATAAAGAGAGGAAGTGTCCTTAGAAAGCATGTATCTTCTCTTGTAGTATAAAACAAAACACAAAAACAGATAAAGACAGAGGTAAATGAACGATTTGTTGCTCATTAAGACCAAGGTACACTTCCCTTTGGAAAGTTAAAGAAATACGAGGAAATTTTTTTAAGAAATTGAAGATATTCAATCATTAATAATGAAGTGTTTTTTTTTTCTACTCCCAGGCATTAGGCTACATACTGAGACTACAAAGATTAAAGACATTTTTCTGTTTTGTGTTTACAAGCAGTAAATATGGAATAATTCATGAGATTTTTATGAGAAAAGTTGTTAAATGTTTTCTACATGGTCCGGATATGAGGGTATATTTTGCAATACTTAAATCTGTAAAGAACCTTGTAAACTGGTATAGGCTTCCTGTCACTGAAATGGCCTGAGAGGTGATACAAGAGTAGAAAATCAAAATATCAATTACTATTTTAATTAAACTAATTGAAACTTAGCTGCCTTATAAAGTTTAGATTCCTGCCTTTATGTAATTCTAATGTTGAGTCTGAAAGACTAGCCAATGTTATATAAACTAGAAAAGCAGAAAATTGTGAGGGTCAGTGATAAACAGCAAAAGGAGAAAAAGCAAGACCTCGGCTTGAGTCATTGCATACAGGAGATGCTTTTCTCCTTTCATCAGTTTCCCGAGGAACAGCCGTGAGCTCTCCAGAGCAATGAGCATGGGCCTCCCACGTGGATGGCTATGGGGCAGTCTCAGTTCTTTGGTTCTCTTTTTCTTTTAGCCCCTCAGGGAATCCACAGCACAGAAGTCCATGATACACTGAAGCTTTGTCCTCGTGATCAGTTTTATAAGATGAAGACAGAAAAGGCCAAAGAGGTAATGAGTTTTTGAACCATAGGACTGGAGTTAACCCACACTGACCATTTAGACACATTTCTTCAGATCAGATGAAGGACACTGAACTTCATCTAATCAAGTGACACTCAGTTTAGATATCCCGTTTTTAAATCTCATTTCAGAATATGTCCACGCCACCACATAATCCAAGCCAGGACACCAGCCAAAATTAGTACCCTTCCCAGGCACCAAGGCATGCCTCCAATCTCAAGTCCTATGGCTTCATCAGCAGAGTATAACTCCATCAGCAATGTTCTGTTCACAGTAACTCTTTTTGTCTGCTTTGTGCAGACTTTGGAGGCATGAAGAGGTTCCTTGGTCAAATCACTCTGGGTCTGTTAACTGCAGATATATCCAGTGATGGAGAAGGAAGGCCGAACACGCCTGGCCCTCATCATCTGCAACAAAAAGTTTGACTACCTTTTTGATCGAGATGATGCTGAGGTTGACATTTTGAACATGCAAGAACTACTTCAAAACCTTGGATACTCAGTGCTGTTAAAGGAAAACCTAACAGCTCAGGTAACATTTCAAGATATCAGGACAACCTTTCCTGTGATATTTTGAACCTCTGTTTTCTTAGAAACAAGAACAAATTATGTCACAGTGCAGGAAGCACATTTGCTCCAGAACAGGATTTCTTACATTTCTACCTTCTCCAAAATGTAATTTCAGAGAAAGTATTCTTAGAGTGCTAGTCTAGGAAAGGAAAATCCCACTAATGTTCACATCTTGTGCATATACATTTTCTGACCTGTTGTAAAAATATTTTTCTTGCAAATCTTCTCTCCCTAAATCACTCAATATCTAGAAGGATTTTTTTTTTTGTGTGTGTGTGTGAACTTCCAGTATTACTCAGATACAAACTTTATTTGGAGAACGCATTGGGCATGACTCTGGATTCTTTTCAGGAAATGGAGGCAGAACTGATACAGTTTGCTGGTCGTCCAGAGCACCAGTCCTCTGATAGTACCTTCCTGGTGTTTATGTCCCATGGTGTCCTGGAAGGTATCTGTGGAGTGAAGCACAGAAACAAAATGCCAGATATTCTTCATGATGACACCATCTTCACAATCTTCAACAACTCCAACTGTCGGGGTCTGAGAAACAAACCCAAAATCCTCATCATGCAGGCCTGCCGGGGCAGTGAGTCAGCCAGGGCTCTTGTGTGTGGTTCTGAACTTTCTTCTATGAGTGTGGCATGTACATTTCATATTCCAGAAGGTAAACGAGGGAATATTTTAGTACTAATGGTCTGTCCAGTCCAAAAGAAATTATCTTACATCCTATGTATTAAAGAAACAATACAGACCTAGATAATAAGAAATGTCCGAGTCATTTGTCAATATGGTGGGTGTTGTCAGTGGGAGTTTCTCTAAGTGATACACTTTTTGAGCCAGAGAAATAGCTCAGTGAGTAAGAGTGCTCAGTGTCCAAGAACTAATCCCAATAACTTATGTGAAAAGCCAGACAAAGCAAGTATTCACATAAGCCCAGGACCATAGAAGGCAGAGACTGGCAGATTATTGATGCTTGTTGGCTTACAAGTTAGTCCCAGGTTTAGTGAGAAACACTGTCAAGAGAATAAAATGAAGAGAGATGGAGCAAAACAATCGACAGATTTTGTTTGGCCTCTGAGTGTGTACAAGTACTTGGATACCTTGAACTCATATATGTACATGCATCATACATACAACATTTTGCATTTTCAATAAAATCATTATGCATTGCACCAAATGAGAATATAATGGCAGCAGATATACTTTATCTCTATGGAGTGTGTGTGTGTGTGTGTGTGTGTGTGTGTGTGTGTGTGTGTGTGTGTGTGTGTTACATTGGTTTAAGAACTGCCATCTCTCCTAGGACATAATGGAATTATCTGGGTATCCACAAGCAAAGGGACAGCCACGGCTGACACAGATGAAGAGCGTGTGCTGAACTATAAATGGAATAAGAGCATAACAAAGGCCCACGTAGAGAAGGATTTCATTGCTTTTAAATCTTCTACCCCACGTAAGTGAGTTCAAAGGTTCTGAATATATTACTAGTAGTTTTTTTACAACTTCTTCTGCTAGGCTGAGATCATATACTTTCAGTGAATATACTATGTCCGATTAGGTGTTTTTAGTGGTGAAGTGATTTAAAATACTTGGGTTTTCATATTATATTTGCTTAGAAACTATCAATGTAAAGAGGTTGTTTTGAAAAATACAAAAGTGAGATATCTTTATTATAAAAAAGTATTCTCTGATAGTTTATAAGTTAAACCATCAACAAATGTGACTGTTTTAAATTGAAGGGGGGGGGTATGCAAGAAGCTTTGAGACAGCCATGGCATAGCTGAAGGTGCAATGATTAAGAACGAGCTGAGCAATTGCATATTTCCCATAAGATATCTGCCTTAAAGGTTGATTGCAGGGGGCAGGCCTGTTTTGTGACATTGGTATAAGACACATGCAGGGGAAGCCAGACAGGACTGAGCAGAATCTTGTGAAAAGGAACTGCAAAGGAACAAAAGGTTTGAGTCCAATAAAGGAAAAATTGACTGCTAGATGCTGGTTAAGCATCGGTTAGAGAACTGTTATTCTGTGCTTTAATGCAGAGGAACAGTTACTTCAAATGGCACAGAAATTGTATTCTTAAAGAGCGTTCCTCACTAGGAAACAAGTGCAAAACACTATAGCAGGAAACAAACACAGCAAAGAAACAGAGCAGCAAGGTCAGAGACAGGAGATTTTCTCTACCAGAAAACTGGTGCTGGACGAACTCTGCTCTCAGAACTCACAAGCTGCAGGCTGTAAATTTGGCCTTGCATATTGAAAAGCTTGTGTGGATTTATGGCAGAGGATTTCTACATTATTCTGTGTGTCTTTTATGGAACTCTTAGGACTCTGCTTTACTCAGCTTTGGCCTACTATCTTCTATGAAGCATCCAGTCACACTTCGTCCCTAAATTGTGGTGCAGGAGTCTTCCACACTCCATTCTTCATCATCCCCATGCCTTTATTTGCAGATAATGTTTCTTGGAAGGTAGGCAAGAATGGCTCTCTCTTCATTTCCAAACTCATCGACTGCTTCAAAAAGTATTGTTGGTGTTATCATTTGGAAGAAATTTTTCGAAAGGTAGGAGTTTGGTTTATATCTTTTATGTCCTTGAAAACTGTGGAGAGTTGTATGCCAAGATCCCTAAATGGTTTCCTTCTGATCATTCTTAACCCCAACTTATTTAAAGAACAGTGTTTAGAACGCCACATATAAATAAGCACTATGTGTTGCTCTGAAATACTCTGATTTGCACACCCTTGCTTGGTCACTTTTCAGAAGTTATTGAGTCATTCTGTATGCACTGTATCCAAGAAAAAAGCTAACACTGTTATACTACCCACCCTGCCGCAGCCTGAACATCCATCAAGCCTTTTGTTGTTGTTGTTGTGTAGACCAGCAAAAGAAGTTCCCTTCTTAGGTGATCTCTAAGGACTTTCTTTGCCACTGCAGGTTCAACACTCATTTGAGGTCCCAGGGGAACTGACCCAGATGCCCACTATTGAGAGAGTATCCATGACACGATATTTCTACCTTTTCCCTGGGAATTAACACAGGCAACAAACATTCAGGTAAATATGTATGTAGAGAGGATTTGGGAACCTATTTACTGTCTGTACAGAAAATCTGGATGGAATAGAAAATGACATTGACACACCAGCTTCCAGTCACCGGGGCTATTTCTTACTGAGGCTGGGGAATATCTTGGTTTTATTTGCTTCCATTGTAGTATAATAATTAAATAAGAAATGATTAGTCCTCTGGTAGCCAAGTGGAAACCCACTGAGAAGTTTTCTTTCTGGAACATAATCAGTAAAGGAAGATATTTGGTTTTGATGCATGTACAACATTCTGTAATTAGAAGCACCATGTCCAGGAGTTATCTCTTATTAAGAAGTCATTTTGCTGAATCACATATTTGGTTCTTGGGGGAAGAATGATCTGAGCCACAGTGTAGTCTGGGAAGGAATTGCCCTAACTGTGCTGAAGAACCAGGCCCCTTGAGGATACATGCAGTCCATATCCTTTCTGAGATATATTTCTAACTGCAGAGACCATTCTAGTTTTGTCTTATTCAGTACTGTGAAGGTGTAGGCACACTCCTATCTATCTTTTCAAGAAAAGTGAAAGAATTATAACCAAAGAGTGCTCTTAAGAGTCCCAGTTTCCATAGAGAAGTTATGACTCAAACTTTTTATCTATTTACTTTCCACAAATATCAGGGTTAAAAATACAGTCATAAGCGGACCAATGAATAAGTGAATCCTGAGAAACTGTGCAGTTTTGGTATTAGTTTATACATATCCATAGAAATATTTGTATTTATATTCATTGATTTGATATTAGATGTATATTCTGAGAAAATTGGCTTCATGTTAACAAAAGTAAATGCATAAAAAGGCGGTTTTCTCATTTCATAAGATTAAGTCATGTTCATTACAAAACAAATATAAAAGTCATATTTTAAAACATAATAAATAATCACTGTCAAAGTTTTCAAAAAAATCTTATTTATAAAAAGATTTATATTTGTATCTATTGTGTTCAACTTTGCCTGTTGTTCTGTTCTCTCCTTTAATAATGGCAGTGAAATGTTCCCTAGAGTTTGGATTTTCATTGTGTCTGCCAAATCTATTATTGCCTCCACCTTACTTCAGAACTGTGTTCATTACTTAATTCCTACACACCTTTCAGTGGTGATATTTTTATGCTTCTACTTTTGTTAATATGAAGCTAATTTTCTCAGAATACATGTCTAATATCAAATCAATGTATATAAATACAAATATTTCTATGGACCTGTATAAATTAATAGCAAAATGAAGAAGAAATCGCATGCATATTACTAATACAGAATAGTTACCAATACATAGAAAATGATTCTTCTGAAGACATATATACATTTAAGAGTATTGGAAAAATGTGAAATTCATTGTAGCACTATTAATTAATCACTTGGCTCCTCAGACACCAATATCCAGGTGTTAAATGTTTATGGTAACACCAGACTCCACAGGTGGGTGTGTGCATGACAGGTCTCTCCTCTACAGCCCAGCATTTGGACAATTGTTTACTGTGCATACAGTTACCATTACATATACTGGCTTGCTTCTCTATGGGGAATGTCATGCCATGCTGTGAAATGACAGATTTGAGTATCATGTGTTGTCCGTATTTTCCTTAGTGATTCTGATTTTGTATGCACTTCTGGGTAATTTTAGTAACAGTGTTACAGGCTTTCTTACAATTGGTAGGAGGTTTCAGTGTGACTCAATGATGTTCAGGACTGTGCCCTACCAATTTGTTGTTACTTTCCCCCTTTTTATTTTCATCAGAAGTTTTGCATTTCTATTTTTATAAACTTTTCAAATTTTTGAAGAAGACTATCCTGGGGCGGTTTTATTTTGTCATTATTTTTAAATAAGATTTTTTTTTTCTACACAGTTTTCAGTCGACTATTGCTTTGGGTGAGAAGAAAAGAAAAATGCCAAGATCCCTGGATTTGTGTCAAACCTTTCAATTAGATGTTTTATAGAATGTCATAAGTCTAGATAATTTTCCATAGGTTATTTTCAGGAGAAACCTAACATGTAAATTTTACATGAGAAGTAGAATAGTTCCTTCTTCTAAGTCTTCACATCCTTTATTTCATTTTATTAAACTTTGTAGTCACATATCTCTATAAAATGAATGAAAAAGGAAGACAATAAAGAGCACGTGGACACTACCTTCTGATGTATCACTTTCACTTAAAAACTAATAATTGGAATTTACTCACAAAGCAGACTTTATCTTCAATGGAACTGAGAAATGAAGTGCCTGTTACATACTGTCACATTGCTTTATTATTAAAACTAACAATCTTATAGGGATGAGATAAAGGAGACTTCTTTCCACTATTTGTCTCTGTCATACACTGTTTCCATTCCTATTCGCTGCCTAGCAGTCCTTTTAATTGATTTGTTAATATATACTGTACAGATTTATGTCATTTACAGATTTGTTCTCTTAAGTATTTTTATAATAAAAATGTCCTCACATATACATATTTAAATTTCTGTCTGTTACTATTATTTAATTAAACCCTCAAAACAGATATTACAGGGTTAAAAGTATTAAAGGTAATTTAATTACCTTTAATTAAATATACACAAACATTGTACAGTATAATGTACAAAATATTGTGCAAAACTCTGCAAAGTTGTATTCTTCCAGAGCAGGATGTGGTGAACCCCACCTACCTCTATTTTTGCCATATTGAGAATATTATATCATTCTTTTTATTTCATTGCCAAAAATAAGATCAGTACTTATTCTTTGCCTTCCAAATGTTTAACAGTCCTTTTGCATACTATTTGGTCATTGTCTGCATATTAACTGTTAGTTCCTGTCTCTTGGGGGATACGAGTTCTATACAACCATGTCTTGAAGTTGTGAGAGTCATCCCTAGTTACTGCTCTTCCTCAAGCCACACTAGGGCTGTGGTCTCTTTCCTAAAATGTCCATTAACAATTCAAACTTTCCACCCTCTTTCCTAGTAAATTTTCAGCCTATGATAAATCTGCACCTATCAAAAAATCTCCTGAGCACTACTAAGTAAGGAAGATCCCCACATACTTGCTTCTTTGTATTTATTCTAAATAACTCCCTTATGACCTCCTACATAGCTTGTTATTGCCAATTATGTGTCCATATCTTCCCACAGGAATAGGTGCTCTATCAGGGGTCTTCCTTTTCTGTGCTATGCTATTCAAGGAGCTTAGCATAGTGCCTGGCAGAGAGGATACTGTCAGTAATTCTTCATTAGAGAAGGCTATTGATACAGAAAACATTATATGGTACAATATATATTGAGACTTGAGTGGATTGTATAAGTGCCCTTCACTTATTAAGAGTAGCTTTACTTGAAGATTTTTCTAAACCTATTCTATCAAATATATCAATTTCCCCTTTAATTCTTCTTGGGAACTACTATGTGTCCGTTTTATTTATGATTCCAACTTTTTCCTTCAAAAATAGAGCATGTGTGCTAGATAATGGCTTTGTGATGGGGAAAATAAAATAAACAAAAAGCTTATTGACAAAGTACAAAAGTATTTATTAAAGGTATCCACCTACCCTAAGTCTGGAATAAATAAAAATATGCACTCAGGGTTACCAAAATGTAAGTGTTTGAAGAGGATAAGGCCTGAATAGGGTGTCTGATCCATGAGGAAATGTATTATTTCGATGTGCAGTCCTGTGAGGTTGATTCTTCCAACCTTGGCTTTATCTGTTGCCTAGAGTCATTCTAAGGTATGTGATAAGGCTAATGTGTAGAAATAAGCTAATATGTGAAACTAGTCACAACTTTTGGAGTAAAACAACATTGGTTGTCCACTATATACAAAAAAAAGCAGCATTAAAAACAACACAGAAAAATAAGTGCCTTGACTATCCTTAAGCTTTCAGATTTCTATTTTGATCTTTCTAGTATAGTAAAACTTACCTGGGTTGTGGTTGACCAATAAAATACAAGATTTTTAAGAATTTTTGTGCTAGTATCTCAGACCATGGATGGAATGATGATACTTACAATGATTACAGAACAGTTTTCTAAATGTGACAGTGTACTGTGGTATCCTGTGAAGTTTGGTGAAACAATATTAGTCTTTCCTTAGAAAATTATCACTAACTTATACACACATGCAAAGACAAATCAAAACAAAAGCCAAGATGCTCATATCTGTCTTATTCTGGAATTGGCCAGAGGCAGAACTACCTGGGCATTAGTCAAATATCCTATCCTATGTGGGGCTAATGCTTCTGTGTCCTTCTAGAACTTGAAGCTTACAGAGTGAGAAATATGTTAATGAAAGCACACTTGACATAAAGAAAACATAAACAGAGAGCTAATATCCAAAACCTATAAAGAACTCAAGACATTAAAAACCAACAACTCAGGTAACCCAATCAAAAATATGGAATACAGATCTAAACAGAGAATTCACAAAAGAAGACTCTAAAATGGCAAGAGACACTTGAACAAATGCCCAACATCCTTAATCATCAGAGAAATGGAATTCAAGACAACTTTGAGATTCCATCTCACTCCTGTCAGAATGGCTAAGATCAAAAACTCAAAATACAGCATAGGCTGGTGAGGTTGTGGAGAAAGGGGAACACTCCCACATTGTTGGTGGGAGTGCAAACTTGTACAATCCCTATGGAAATCAGTCTGGCAATATCTTAGAAAACTTGGAATAGCTCTACCTCAAGACCCAGCCATACCACTTCTGGGTATACATCCAAATGATTCATCACCAATCCACAAGGACATCCCCTAATCTGTGTTCATAGCAGCTTTATTTGTAATAACTAGAAACTGAAAACAAACCAGATGTCCTTCAACTGAAGAATGTGTTAAAAAAAAAAAAACCGTGGTACATTTACACAATGAAATTCTATTCAGCTATCAGAAACAAGGAAATCATTTAATTTACAACCAAATGGATGGAGCTAGAAAAGCTCATCATGAGTGAGCTAACTCAGACTCAGAAAGATACACATGGCATATATTCACTTATAACTGGATTTTTATCCATATAGTACAGGATAATCAAAAGCAGGAACATTGACTTGGTTATCTTTTAGTGGGACACTCCTCCCAAGCTGAACTATTATGTGTGCCTCCTGTGCAAGAGGAAGCTCTTAGACTTCATGTGACTAATGAACTGAGGGGAGCTGATACATGGAGTCACCCCACACCGGAGGCATGAGAGGAGGTAGAGGGTGGAAGGGGGGACTGGGAAGGGATGGCAATGGAGATGTAATGAAGTAATAAACATTAAAAAAAAAAGAAAGAAAAGAAAACTTAAACAAACTGCAATCTGTAAGAACCAGCTGGGAGGTGAGAGGATGCACTTCATAATACTATTCTTTCCATCTTTCCCAACTAACTTTGGTTACAGGTGTATACTAAAAGAGAAGGTAACACTGAGCTCACCCAGAAGATAACCATGAATCTTTCACAGAATTAGAAAAGCTGGAAAAGAAAATCTATTCTACGTGAAAGAGCTGTGTGTCTCTTGGTTTTCCAAGCCAACCTACTCTGTAAAGTGGCTCATGCCTTTTACCAACCTGCCACATCAAAGAACAGCACAAACACTGCTCTATTTATATCTTTGAGACCTCATGAAAAGTGTCATTCATGACTAAAAGTAACCAAATATTATGTAAAGTAATGAATGATGAGTTATTTGCTCGTTTATTTATATTGAATTGATGAAAATATAAAATAATGCCTTGTATATATTGTGTTATACTTGTTCATATGTATGCATAAATGCTTAGAATACTTAATGATTTCTCTCATTTTTCTACAGCCTCTTTCTATATGAAATTATTCAATATCATTGTCTTTAAAATCATGTGTATGTTGACATGTTATGAAATCTCTTTTACTGATTAAATTGTCCTCTATATGTGACCTCAATATTTAACTAATTTCCAATGGGATAGCTCTAGTATTCAAAAACATATCTTTAGCGTGTGATAAATGCTTCCACTCTCCAGGTTACTCTTTCTCCATTCTTCTCACTGTCTTTAAGACATCTGGGTGGGAGCAGAGACCAAGAACTTATCCTTCCTATTTTTAGACCTTCAAATACTACACAAAGTAATTTAATAGTTCTGACAGCCTCTTTAGCTTCATTCAACTTTCTTCATTCCATATAGCAGCATGAGCAGCAGACCACTGTTTTGTATGAAAGACTGAAAAAATATTTCTCAAGCTTCCGTTTCATCAGGAAAAATTATGAAATAGAAAGTATAAATGTGTTGATTATGACACTAATGACATTAGAGAGGCCAGCTGATAGCATTTTGCAATGGACATTTGCTATGCTGTTCAAAATACACAGTTCTGTTACAAAAACCAAGGCAGTAGTTTCTAGAAAGTATTCAAATTATGTATAAGTAAATTTATACTATGGCTTAGTTTTATATGATGAATTAATAACTAATATGTAAGTTTTCCATACTGTGTCTTCATGAGTGAGCCATTTAATAAATTATCCAAACCCAAGTGATCAGTCACAAAAGCACATGGATATAAGGAATACTAAATACAAATATGTATGTATTTAGTATTATAAAACACACACATATATATGTCAGAAATCACACAGAGATGGAGGGAGAAGGTGGAGGGGTGCAAATGATGCTACCTCTTGACTGACATAAACTGACTTTGTCAACATGATCCAGTTCTATTAAAGCACATTTTCAATCCAAGAAATTTAAATAATGCCAAAGGCTGCTGGACAGTTGAATTAGCAGCTAGGCACAGTACAGCACCACTGCACATCTCTGACACAACATGCATGTGTGCTGGAGACTAAGGATGTCTTCTATGATCCTTCCTCTTCAAGTTTTTGTGGTCATCATACTGATCCACTATATGTGAAGGCTGATATGTTAAGAAGGAAGCGGTATTTGTTAGTGTGGTAAACTCTAGGATCAGGAGTTATTTAAATATTGTACCTCTCAAGAATACTACACTACCTCACTTAATTCTCTTTGTTTATTTCCCAGCATTTTATTTAATTTAATAAGACTTAGGATTTGGCCATTTTGGTCTATGGTAAATATAATTCTGTTCTTTCCTCTCTGAGATAACTTGCCAATTAGGACTTCCATAGCACAAAGGTAAACCCCATATAACTTTTCCTCAATTAGCTCTAGTAGCCTTGATATTAAAAGGGAACTTGAAAAGAAGGGCGAACACTCTCAATATGATGACACCAAGGCTATTCTTTTTTCAAGTCAAGCCAAAGTCAAATTAATAGAACAAATTTACATTCCTTAATGAGACTCAACTCTGTATTCTTTTAATAAATTGAAATATACTTGCAAGTGGTGAGTTTGCATTTAAATAATTTAAGAAGAAAATCACCTTTAATCTTTCTGGATGATGAAAAAGCAGATTCTAATCAAAGACTCTTTTAAGAGAGTTTTCCAAGCCTTGGGCAAAAGGGAGCTTTCACTAGCATTAAGTCAATGTGGGAGGACCTGGATTGGAAGACTCAAAGGAAAGAAAAGAGATGGGGAAACTTGTGGGAACAAAGTTACTGAAGGAAAAATGGTGAAAATGTCATAGATTCTGAGGTTGAGGAAATGATGGATAAGTAACTGAAACAGACACAGAACAAACATGTACAACTCACATAAGAGAAAAGGGAGGCACACTTCTCCCCTCTGTCTTTGTCCTAGTCTCGATGGCAGATTTATAGCTCTTTACTCTCAGGAGCATTAAACCTCGAACTTGAAAGAGAACCTATTGCTATTATTCCACAAACAGGCATAGTACTAAACATCTCCCTAGCTACATATTTTTATATCCATAAAATGGGCAATACAAGGTACTCACTCATCAAACAAGCATTTTTAGCAGTACAGGGAGGTTTATAGACACACAAGTGATCAACATTCAAATAATAAGAAATTATGGAGTGCTCAGCACTAAATGGAGCATCTGTAGCAGAACCCTTCACCTTAATCACCACAGAAGAGGAGGCAAAAAGGTTGTTAGAGGCAGAGATAGTGAAGATCTGGTGAAAAATCATGTTTTAAGACATGGAAAGGCCACTGCATACATGAACTTACAGAGGTGTGACTGCATGCACAAGACCACAAAAGATCCAGCTAGCCAAAATCCCAGCATGGATGAGGGAGGCACTTCTGAAGCTCCTACCCCCAACTGAGGTGCTACGGGCAATCGATGGGTCCTAGGGGAAGGAAGATGTTAGTTTTCTTCAGGTATATAACCCCTGGTAGGTTGCCCATGTTCATGTAATGGCCTTATGCCACTGCACATGTTAGCAGCAAAGAATAGGTACTGGGGATTTAAAACACAGGGAAAATGAAGTTAGGAGGGAAAAATAGTGGGAGTGATATTTGAGAAGTTCTAATGAAAGAGGTGACTTCAAGCAAAAATGTTATGTGCATGTATGAAATTGTCAAACAATATTTTAAGCAAACAATGGGGTTTTAACCTTCTGAAACAGGGAAAAGCAGTGTTCTTTCTATTTGTTTACTGAACAGCATTTACTGATGATAGCAGTTGTCACTTTACCGCACCAGGTGGGTATCAGAATTGAATCAACTCTATATTAGCATTCACAGATTAAGAGCTCATTCCTAGAACATTGCTGCTTCCTTTACACAGCAATCATAAGTATTAGTATACTGTAGCCCATGCCACCTGTCAGTGGGGTTATGTTAAGCACACCTACACACAGTAGCCCTGTAGCACCCTTAATCTTTCAATGATTTTGGCTCAAGTAAAGGTTAGGGTAGGGTTGTTCAAGTGTTGTTAGGTATTAGGTGTTTATAGGTTATAGGATATTGGGCATTGTTAAATGTAGGTTAATAAAATTTTGTTATACTTTTGTATATTGATACAAAATTAGTAGTTTATTAGGCTAAAGTGGTATTGACCATTGTTTATTGTGCAAAAATAAGATTGTATTGGATTACATCGGTAGTGATCTTTGTATATTGATACAAAATTAAGATTACAGTTGGCCACAATGGTATTGACCCTTATATATGGACGTAATATTAAGATTGTATTGGGCTACATAGGCATTGATCTTTGTATATTGATACATAATTAAGAGTATATTTAACCACAATTGAATAGATCTTTGTATATTGATACAAAATTAAAGGTAACGCTTCCTAATGGTATCATACCTAGAGATACTTAAAAATAAAATGTGAAGCTCTGGCCTCTTGATACCAACC